>VXBT01006757.1:165911-298697 GCA_013400235.1 Oriolus oriolus
CATAGGAGCAGTACAGCGTCCCTGGTGCACTCTCCGAAGAGCACAACCGAGACTATTGGAGCAAGAGCCTTTGGATCCAGCTGTTGAACCAACCCATACCCCAGTCCCGCGCCTCCGGCCCTGCCCCCCGGGTCTGTCTTAGAGATACAGCGTCCTTGGGCATGAAGCAGATGGTTAAGGAATAAAGAAGCCTCATAACATCACCCCACGACAATATGTCTCCTAAAGTTAGCTTGTTTTTCATCATCTTCAATCATTTAATTTATTTTATACTTTTTATTATCACTTTACTTTCTGCACCATCCAGTAAAGTCTAATCTCAGATTGAAAGTAAAGAATAGCTAAGTTTGGATATTGAATGTACCAGCTGTCATTTATCTCTAAGAAGATAATCACATTTCCTAAATAGATTATTTTATATATATATATATATATATATATATTTAAACAGAAAAGAGAGCTCTGACTAGGGAGTTTGCTTCAGCTCCCATGAGATTTAACAGGAAATGGTAGTTATTAGGGCTTTATTTGGGAATATCACCCTGGATTCCTATTTTTTAACATCTTGGTATTTGTTGCTGTGAAGACTGTGGAGTGTTCTGTTGAACTCCTTTAACGTAAAAGTTTGTAAGACCAAAGATAATGGCTTGTGGCTACATCTCAGCACAGCTCTTTCTCTTATGGGGCCCCTTCACCAACTTCCCATTTGTTACTGTCAGAGAAGGAGAAACACTATTGGTAAAGGGAAAAAGTGTGCAAGAAACGGGAGTGCGAAAATCTACTCTTTTGCTGATGGAGCACTGGATTGACAGCAGTAGGATCACTCCAGTTTCCAGGCAGGAATCAGTGAGGAGAGGAGAAACCACCTAGTGCAGAGCAAAAAGCAAGCATCTAGGCAAAGATGTCAGCACAGTGATGTACCCAACAGCAGCATCATGAATGCCCTGGTATTCTCGTAAAACCTGTACCTAATCCTGCTTATTGTTCATTGTATGCAACCAAGGTCTTTGTCTAGCACAAGTAATAGGAATGACTTGTGCAGCTTTTTTCCCTGATCAGGGTTACATCCATTTTGGAAATGGGATATATTTAAATTTAAACAGTAAAGTTATAGCTTAAAGGAAATTTTAGACTTATTGAGTGCCGAAAAGACATACACAACAATTTGCTAATGAAAAATTATGCCAGGAATTCAAAGGCTGCTCTAAGGCTTAGTTGATTTTGACTTTCCATGATGCTGCTGCATGGGAAGATTATTTATTTCTGTGTTATGGTAGCTGGTGAGATGTTGTATGTTGTAAATGTATAGCACTGTGCAGGGAAACACTTGAGAGCAGAAACGGAGTATGTACATTTGAGAAAATGAGGCACTAGTATCCTATTAACAGCAGATGATTATGAATGAGTGTATTCCCTGAGGCCTCGAAGAAAGTCAAGAATGAAAATGAGTAATAATTCTCCAGTTTGTTATGTCTGCTTTAAATGGGTTTACAAGAGGAATCTCTCACTATTTCTTCAGCAATGACTAAAGATATGGTTTTGTCATGAAGTGAATTTTTTGCAAGAGCCAGAAATCTGGCATAATCTAATGGGCTAAAGTCATGTAAGTAAAAACATGTTTTCACACAAAAGGAAGAATAATGGCATCATCAAATACAAATACCCTGCTACAGCAACTAGTGGATAATGACTTAAAATACCTTTTTATTTTACATGATATTCAGGATTTTGCTTGGCAAAGATTGTAACTAATTGCTTCAAAATTGGCTAAAGGAGACTGGGCACCTAATAGCCGTAGGTATTTTTGAAAATCCTTGTCAGAAAAAATCCTGACACCATTACTGAAACACTTTTCCTGTGAAGAATTAATGTATAAAGTAGAGAGGTTGAAAATAAGAGGAAAGATTACTTTTCTGAAGAGCAATATATTCAGCATTTAAATGAAATAATGCATTATCTCTTTACATCTCATTAATTAGACTAGCTTTATAATATGAAACTCATTATTAGGCTACCTGCTTATCAGCAAGGTTGTCATGCAACATTACTAAACCTGACCAAGATAGACACTGTAACTGAGCCATGACAGTATGTAGAGGTGGCCTGAATTCCACTTAGGAGCCTTGGCTTTGAGAGCTGGGTCCTGTGCTGTAGGAGTGTCTGAGTATCTCTGGTGTGAGAGTCACAAAGCCTAGGTGAGATGAGAACCTGCACAGCAGTGTATGGGTGAAATGATGGGGTTTTCCTGTACAGGGCTTGGTTCTCCTCTCCCATTATTAAAGTCTAGCATTAAATGCAGCAATACCTATTACATTAAATTACATTGCAATTAATATGCTGGACAGTTTTCCTAAGTGGAATGTGTTCAATGTGCAATTTAATACTAGCTGGTTTAATTATTGTGGTCTTTATCATAAAATAACATGTAAAATTGTACATGGGAAGTAGCGGTGATAAAATAGGAGAATATGAGCTAGTTAAGTGGGTAAGATTTTTGCCATTATTGACAATTTCTTTATTAGTATTTCCCCAAAATAACCATTATCTCCCATTTCACCTGTCTAATCTTCCGCTTTTACATTTGTTTTTATTTTCTTTCTGTATCCATGCAGAGATAAATGAAACGGATTATATACCTTTGCTATGGTACGTGAATTTGCCATACTATATCTCTATGTCGCTTCATGATTAACTTGTTAAATCTCTGGAAATGGCGGAGCTTCCTTAAACTCTTACCATTTCTCTATCAATGGTGAGAAAGTAACAACTGCTACAGTTGTCTCATATATGATAGCATAACCAGGGAATATCACTCTGGACCACTGTTTTCTAGCAACTTGGTGTTTGTTGCTGTGATGACTAAGAAGACCCCCAGTGATCTCCTATAAAATAGAAGTTCATTGGATGACAGAAAAACACAAGCCATGTGTTGTTACTCATCTGTGATTAGAGTGACCACATGAAAAGAATTTTCCCTGTTAGTAGTCAGCTACTGTTACTGTAATATGGAGTTTTCTGGAAGGCACTTGTTGGTAGCAGTTAAGAAAGGAGAAGTGCAGGCTATGACAAGAGGAGATATTTGCATCTCAGGGAAGTGGACAGTTTGTACATTTGACTTCATAATCCCTCTCCAAAACCTGGTGGAGAGCTGTTCTTAGGAAATGCCTTACTAAGTCTCTCAAAGTGCCTTAACCGTATGGTTGTGGTGCAGAAAGACTTCTGAAAGCTGATGGGAACAGTTCTCCCTCTGTACTACACAATGTGTGAGACAAGCCATCACTTCATCATCAGATTTCAGCATCTGTTCTCCATGGGCAGTGTGATTTAATGCATGTGTCAGAAGTTCAGCATAATTGTCCCACTGCTCACAGAGATTTCCCTTGTTTGAAGGGCTCAGTCTTGTTTTTTGTATTGTATGTTGTCTGAAATGACAATGACATATCATCTGCTTTTTCCTCTTTCCAATAGTTTCACTGATATGGAACTAGAGGAAGTCTGGAATAAAACACTATGCTATGATATTCTTTCATTCTGAAAGTCACAGGTTGTTTTTTGGGTTTTTTTTGTTTGTTTTTGGGTTTTTTTTGGTTGCTGTTGTTGTTTTTGGGTTTTTCTGGTTTGGGTTTTATTTATTTTAATTTGATTTTTAAGAAGTATGTCTACCACTCTCTGCAACATTTCATCTGTGTTGTCATTTACAAAGTTGATGACATTAAGCTGTCATTTCCAAAGCCATTAAAATATACTACCACACAACACTTGTCAGAAGGTTCCTCAAAATGGCAGTGCTAGGTTTGGAGTTGGACTCAATGGTCTTAAAGGTCTTTTCCAATCTACAGGGTTACATGATTCTAAAATACAGAATTGTTAAACAAAACTAAAGGTACTGTATCAGTGTATGTACTTTATAGATCACACATTGTGTTAATTGATTTGATATTATATGTGTAAAGAAATAGGATGGAGCTGACAAGGAGAACTTGAATGGAGACTTGATCACCACCTCAAGTGTAACAAATTGCTATAGGAAATGAGGACTAAGCTTCCCCAAATGGAAGCTGAAACATGACACAAGCAAACCCCTTGCTTTATGTTGACACTTTATTTGATTTCAATATCCTGTATGAACAGTGTCCATTTTCTTTAAGAGATGTAGTCATAATAGTAAGGGATTGGCTGCAACTGGGAACTGTACATAATGCCTACAGAACTTTTGATAGTTTCCATCTAGCTCTGAGAATAATTACTAGCTTTTCTGTGGCGACAACCTGCCAGTTTTTTATTATTATAATTGTCAGCCTCAGTGATATCTTTGATTATAGTGCCTTATGTTTCACAGCACAGTCTATTCAGAATAAAGTGAGTAACTCAATGGTATCTTTGACTTCAGTCTGTCTTTATGCGTCCCTCCATGTAGTTGTGTGTGAAGCAAGTTCTTCCATAAGTGGGAAGTATCCTCATAATGTCTTCAGTAAAAAAAACTTAGATTGTTATTTTTATTGTGTACAGTGAAATGGGTTAAAACTCAGTGTGACAAGCTGACTCTGAAAGTTATAGCTGCTTCTGTTTGCTTTTCTCAAGCATACCTTTGGCAAAGCAGTGTGGCCTCTTTCATTTATTACTGCACTCAGACTCAAGGTATTCCTTAGAGTACCCAGTTCTGTGTGTGGAGCAACTTTAGGAAGTTACTTTTCCCTTTCTGAGCCTCTTTGTTTATCTGAAAAGCAAAGGTAATGCTGCCTAATTACTTTGCGTCGTGCTTTGGGACTCACTTGTTGAAGGGACCATGCAAGAGTGAAGTATCGTAATTACCACTGTTCTTCAAAGACTGTAATTTTTTCAGTTTAACCAAAGCAGTTTTGGTACTTGCGAGCTTTATTATTTTACCTTTTATATTCTATTACACCACTAATATACTACCTTATTTAGTGAATTAAATATTCTGAAATTACTTTTTAGTGTTGAATTCTGGCTAATATATTTACTGTCTTAATAAAATAACTTTGGTTCTGTTGGAAGATTAAAATGCAGATGAGATGAACTGCCTGGAGAAAGAATACTCACTTAATAAACTAGTTTAAGATTAAACTAATCTGGAAACAATTTTTCAAAGTCTATTAGCATACATAAAAACATTGTTATCTCTGTGTTTGTTTAAAATAATTCTGAAATCTGTTTTGCAGAAGAGTTGAAAGTTAAAAGGTGAGGTGACCTGGGTGAAAATTGCTGGATTTCATGATTGGTATTTATTGCTGCCTTCATGTTTTGTTTATTACACTTCTGGATGTATTCATTATTGATATACATGGCTAATACTTTTAGAATCCTTCTGAGTTCTTGAAATCAATTTACATGTTGTGGTAGTGTAAAAAGTTCATAAGCAAAATGTAAAAAATATTTCCTCTGGGCATGTAATTTTTGATTTTATTGATCATTTACTCATTATTTTTGAAGGGAGAGAATATAAATACAGCTTCAAATTTAGTTTTTCTCTCACACAACTAATTTATTGTAAAGCAAAATGCATACTTTCCCCATGACAGTCCTGACATAGCTCTAAACTAAGGGTGATACAGTTTTACGGAGTTGTATATGGTACTGTTCTCTAGAGAACTCCGTATATCAGTGAGGATATGAGGTTATTAAAGAATAAGTTATGTATGTATGTTTTTATAATTCATATGCAGTATTTTTGCCACAGAGGAAGAAAGGCAGGCACCATCTGAAAGCAGGTGACACATATCTAGTGTAAGTACCACACCAGAGAGGTGCCACACCTTCGCATGTGGTCAGATAAAATACACAAAATACAAACACAAAGGCAACACGTAGATACAAGGACTCCTATGTGTTGCTCTGAGTCAGCAGGCTACTCTGTTACCTTTTTGCTAATTTTTTCTGTTATACCTCTTATGCAGTGTTTTCCAATTGCAGATTTTGTAAAGAAAATTCATAGCAAAACTTTGTGTGTTCAATATAATTCCGTAAAAAGCAGAAAGAAAATTGTGGGTGACATCATGAGGCCTTTCTGCTAGTCATTAATTTCTCTATTCTTATTGTAAGGAGAATTCTCCTGTAAGAAGTTTTCTGCAGGACCCTAATTCCTGACCAGCTGGTCAGCTGTAGGTCCTGGGTCCCCTGGGCAGGAGAGATCTGAGAGGAGTGGGCTGTGAGGGGGCTCCCCCCTTGTTTAGATGCTGCTGCAGCCTCAGCCCTTGATCTCAGCCCACGCCACTCACCCGGCTGGGTGTCACAGGGCAGCAGTGCAGGGGTCAAGGCCCGCTGGCCTTGTGTCCCCAGTGGCCTCTGCTAACCTGCCTGAGGGCTAGCCCCACTCCCATGCTTCCTGATGTCTTCTAAACAGATGTTTTCTTGATGACTTCAGATGCAGTTAGCTAGATGTTCTCCCCTGGTAGATATTTAGGTCTTGATTAGATTGCCCAATTCTAGAGAATTTGATAAAGCTAGGAGTTTGAAAAGCTGGCCAAAGAAATAGTGCCTTCCTTGTGTTCTGGTATCCGTTAGAAGGCAAATTTCCTTTTTTCCCTCTTCCTTTTTCCTTTTTCCTTTCCCTTCTTCCTTTCCCCTTCTTCTTCCTTCTTTTTTTTTTTCTTATTGTTTAAGGGCAACTGTAACTGAAGCTCTCGAATTTAAGAGAAGAATAATTAACATAGGTGTTTCTGTCCTTTCCTAGGAAAGGTAGTCAATATTAAGGTACTTTGACATATGAGAACAGGATAAGATGGATTATCCTCAAATTGATGGAAAGATCACAGGTGATTTCCTTTTTTAACTGAGACTCATGTGAAAACCAGGATATAGTTGAGGTAAAGCCAACCTGTAATTACAATGATTAGAATAAACCAATAACTTAGTATTTATCATTTGTTTAATTCATGTTGCTCACATATCTTTAGATCAAGTCATAAATATAGTCAGGAATTTGGCCTGATAAGTACAATTTAATTACTATAATATATCTCTTTTGATGCATTCAGAAGTAAAATGGTCAAGAGGCCATTACACTTCCTTTATTTAAGAAAAGTGCATATAAATGACACAATGAAAAATGCTTGAGGCAAGGTTTTTAGAAGACTGGTAAAAGATGTCAGGTGATGCACTCAGGTGCACATTTAGATGCCATTAGCTGAAGATGCACATATGAAAGGTACTGTATAAAATTCAGAGACCATTTCACTTGCACATATTTCCCCCTGTATTCACAGAATACAAGTAAACAGTATAAAGTTGGGTGGGGCTGCCAAAGAGATGAATTTTTATATTAACAAAATTTCGTTAGGAGTCTAATACCTCTATGCCCCAGTCTGCAAGTATATTAAATCTTTCAAGATTGAGGTATTTTTGGTTTTTACTGAGTAATCATCTGGGCAATCTCTGTCTTTTCCTTTGCAGAAGTTGCTAACAGATAGTGCTCTACATCTGCATTTTTCATTGCAAATGACAGTGATAAGAAAAAAACTGCTTGATAAAGTGACTGAGACTTAGCATGGTGAAGGTAAAAAGAGTTTTTGTGCCTTTGGTATTGGGTATTGTGGCACGTTTGAAACAATGGCTTGCAAGGTATAATCCAAACGTGGCCTTTCTGAAAGATTCAGTCCATGACTGCAGATGAAACTGGTTCTGTTCCATTACAGAAACCAGGCAGTGAAAATACCATGCAGGGAAACAGGCAGCATACACAGCAGCTTTCATTTCAGATGTCTTAAGCCAAAAGAATGATTCACTCTCAGGAACTGATTTTAATCGCAGTCGAAGACAGATATCCTACTGCTCATATATATCCTCCTTAAAGCAACATTGTCTCCACACAGGATGTTGCAATTAAACATAAAAAGTCCCTTATGTCAAAGGAATACTTGACTGACAGCTAAAAAAATTGAATTCTTTGAATGTGACATGTAGCAGCATGTTCTGACACTTTATGGAATTCAAATTGTTTGTATTTGCTTAGCTGAAGCTAAGCAGAATGAAATAAAGTAGTAAGCAATGGGCAACATAGCACATTATTTTATATATGCCAAGAGGGGTGGATGGGATTTACCTCACAGAGGCTGAAATGTGTGCCACTAGCACAGCATAAACCCAAGAATAAATAGATCACTGATGAGGACTGACTTAGTCCAAGTAGCTTAAACCATCTGCTTTACCCACAGATTAGTGAACATTCACAAGTTGTGATTCACACAACAACTTTTTAGTTTTTACTTTTGTGCCCCCTTTACTTTCACCACGGAAACGTTAGGGTTTTTTACTAAATTGATGAAGAGCATATGAGGTTAAACAAACGTGGTACATCTTCCCCCAAATATGTACAGATATACTAAAACAACCTAACCCAACAACTTTTTTTTTTTTTAATAATTCTTGATTTTATATTAGCAGTGAATTCCAATGCCTGTAATTTTCAGAAGTTGTATTTAGTTCTTACTCTGTGTTGAATTAAGATAAAGGAAATAAAATAAAAAATGTCAGTAACTACTATTTGAATAAAAATTAATTAAGTGTGAATATGCTGCAGTTATTAAAAAGTGTTTATCACTGACAAGACAGTGCTTTATTAAACCAGAAAGCTGTGCCTACTCTGTGTAATTCAAGATTTTTAAACTAGTAGAACTCAGCTTGTCATATTTGCATCATTACTACATCTTTAGTGAAAAATAACAAGATCTCAGATTTGGTTTTTTTTCCACTTTTTTAATCTATTGGGAATAAACTGCCTAATCTAGGAAAAAAAAATTCTGAATCATCAGAAGTGGCTATGAGTCCCTTTCAACAAATTCTGGTACCTTATAAAATCTATCCGTCATTTTGCTAGTCTTTCATTAAATTATAGCCAGTATAGGTAGTAAGTAGGCAGGGCTTAAGTCTCATTTTAAGTTAGCTTTGTAGTTTATACTCATATGGGACTTGAGATAAGTTATAATGTCAACTAATAATATAATTCTAGCAAGAACAACTATGGTGATAAAACAGTAAAAAAAGAAAAACACATAAGTTAAAATAATAAGCATTTGAACTTTTGTGTGTGTGTGTGTGTGTATTTAGTAAAGATTGGATATCTGGGGTACGTCTTCATTTTATTCTTGTTGCTTTCTATATGTGTAATCCATTATTGTTATAGAAAATATTTAAAATCAGAACTATTGTGTTGCAAAAATGACTAACAGCATTGCAACCACAAGGTTATCTTTATGTGACATGGTATGTCACTGCTCTAAAGAAAGACATGTCAGCAAGCTTTCCCTCACAGGCTGTACAAGAAGACATGAAACATTACTGATGCTCTTTGCATGTATATAACCTCCAAAACAGTCAGTTACGCAAAGCCTGCTTGCTTCTAACACTTATTTAAACAATGTAATCCTCATTTTTTGTATAAGGATGCATTTTTAATCTGTGAATTTCTCTACCAATCTCTCTATGCTGAAATATAAGAACTTTTTTGAGATGTTTGTGGATTTTGTAGTCCATGAGCTTTGACACTTATGCTTTAGCCAATATACAAATTACAAAATACCCTTAGCCATGGCCATTCTCTCAAAGACTAGTAACAGATTACGTACAAATTCTACTGAGACAGTTGGGATCAAACCAAAAAATATAGAAAAGAAAAAATATAGAAAGAGTTTCTCCTATGCCCAAAATATACAGTTGTTAAAGCTTCAACTGAGCAAGCCAAAATATTATGAACTATTTTTGATTTCAATTAAAAAATACACAAGCTTTGCATTCCTTTACCTCCATTTTCAAGTCATTGTCTTTGCATATAAAACACCCTGACTTTTCCAGTGTTTGTTTTGTTGGCGTTCCAAATATTTTAAAATCCATTTTGTATGAATGTTCTTTACTGTGTGATTTGTACTAAGAAGTTGTGAAGCAATTTTCACAGTTCTTTGTTGTAGATATCTGCAAAAGGGTGATGAAATGCTGTCATGACAAGGTAGTCTTCTATTTTTTGGTGTTTGTATCTGTTTATCTAGTATATATTAAAAAGACTGCAGTACCTCAGCCCAAGATGATGTCTCCTGGAGTTATTGTTTCCAGATTGTCATTTGAGCTATGTAATTTGTCAAGGTTTGACTCTGTTATGTTGCAAGCCTTTTTTTTCCCAACCACAGCAAGAGAACCACTACAACTATGAATTTCACTGGCTTTTCTTTTTTTTCAGTAGAGAGCACTCCTACATCTCCTGATTGCAAATGCATACAATTATGAGAACATTTGTTATCTCTTCACATGCCTCTCTCTTTAGTCTGTGTTTTCTCTCTATGTTATGTTTTCTTATTTTACCTCCCATTTTTAGGAACAATATTGTTATCTAGAATAAGGGCAGTTGCAAATGACTGAAAAGGACCTGCTTTCCCCAGTATAGCAGTTTATCAGTGCTCTATGGAGACTGTAGAAGAAACCTGAGCCTGAAAAACGTTCCATATGCTTACATTTTATCTATAGTTTATTCCTATACCCAACTTTTACAAGAAAAAATGTGTGAATAATGGAAGATGCTGAAATGCTCTTAAAGACTCACAGAAGAGTATAAATAACTACTGTGAGAAAAGATTATTTCGGTGCTTAGGTGAGCAAGTTGCTTACTAATGACTATTCCAAACCCCATTTACTATTGTTATTAGCTATTCTGCCTTAATTTTCTACTCAAGCCTTTGTGTGTTGGGCAAATTGTTGGAATTTCCATGTATCCAGCCAGGACAGAAAACACCACCTCCACTTCTGCTCAGCAATACAGATCCAATCAGTGTGAAGTTCCTGTACAGGTTTTGTGCGCATTCATGTGCATCACCTGGTTGCTACTTCTTCATAGTTGAGTTGGGGAACAGTGTCTTACCATACTTTCTTCTCTCTCTCTCTCCTTCCTAAATTATGGTAATAAGGAATGTGATGATCCTTGGACTATTGGCAGGCTCTGCCACCACCAGTGGCCCAGATGGTGCCCAGTCAGGGAGGGCATGGCCTGCACTTGTGTCACTCTCAGCTCCCAGCTCAGCCTCCACTGTGAAGTAGCCTACTCATTGTGCTTCCTGGCACACTTAATCAAAACCTAAAGAAAAGAAATGTTCGGTGCTATGAAAGGAAAGAACTGCCTTTAATTGATAGCTATCTGAGGCAGAAACAAAACCCATGTCTTCCAGTGCCGCAAGGTGCTCAAGGTCCATAGGACAATGCATGTGCTTTTCCTCAGATTTGTTTTGAAGCTCATTCCATTGGGCTTTGAAATTTCAGTTATACTGCAAGAATTCACAGCCTGTGAATATCTCCATAAAGTCAGCAACTACCACCATTATCTAAATAAAAGGATGTATCATCTAAAGTGTGAGTAGAGGAGGAAATGCCAGATGGCCATTTCTCTTTACTCATAGTCTGATTAAAAAGTTTGTCAAGTGAGAGAAACAGATCCAAAATCAATTTATTTTGCTGCAGAATCTTCTCATCTGCACAGAAATATAGAATATTTTGGAGGCAATTTCCATTTCACCTGTTGAAGTTACTGTAATTTGCTTTAGATTTATTTAGTCACATTAATTTAACACAGGGATCTGGAGCAAAAAATTCGCTGTTCTTGATCATAAGGGCTAGACAAAGAGACCTGCTCCCAGCTGGGCATCAACTTTCTATCTGAACTGGGAAATATTAAAAAAGGTAGTGGGAAGTGCCTGTCTAGGTCAGGAAAGGGTGCTCGGTGCTCTCCAGGGAAAAACCTTTCCCCTCCTACCTTTCAGGGTAGGTGCTAAAAGAAGGTCATGTATCCTTGCGTTTCAAGAAACGGCAGCATTTTCTCGTGTGCTGCATTTAATATTGAACTGATATTCTAGTCTTAGTCTAAAAATCCTTACCAGGCCTTCTATGCACATTAGCATTTTGGTTAAAAGCAAAACCAAAACCCCCACTGTATTATTTTAGAACTCAGGCAAGCTTGAATGCAAGAAAGCACCATGGGCAGTTCCACCCCAAAGTGCATAGCTGCAACTAGAGAAAATTTAAGTGGCCAGGAACAATAAGATTAAAAAGTAAAAATGTTCAGATTCTGCCTAGATTGCCTTAATATTTGTTTTTCAATTACATGGCCTTATTTTTAGTTTGAAGAATGAATAAAATATTCTGTTTCGCTGTGTGGATTTGGGAATAAATACAGTTTGTCTAGGACTTGATTGGCAGCAAAAACACCCAACTGAATTTTTGTGGATCACTGATAAATACCAGCTTCAGCCTTCCCCAGAACCTCGGGGAAATGAAACTGGTTTCTCTGGAGCTCTGCAAGGTTGCTGCTTTTTTTTCACTTTAAGATGTGAATTGATTGATTTGATAAAAAGTAATTTATCAAGGGGTAAAAGCAACAGGATAATTTAGAGTGCAACGAGATGATTTGCCATCCCTAAAATTACTTTCCTGAAATCTAAAACTACATACAGTCCTTTCCTTGGCAACACTATTAGTGGGGCTGCTCTTTGCTTCCCACTGCTTCGGCCACAATCTTCTCTCAGTTTGTGATTTTCAGGTCCGTGCCCGCTCGCCCCAGGCCAGATGCTGGCAGCAGCTATCTGCATTTCAAGTCTCAGCTCCCACAGGCAGTCTGACTCTGCTTCATCCTGTACTTGGCATGCTCATGCTGCTTCATCTTGCTGTCCCAGCTCTTGGCTGCCCTGGAGAAACCTTGCTCTTGCCTCTTCACTGTGTATTTCTGCTGTCTGAGGGGAAACCTCTGGGTAGTTCCTTGCTAACTAGACACTCCCAAAGAAGTCTTTCCCAGTCCCCTTTCCTAGGTTCCTATCATTTTGCTTTGAGCAGTTGCCTGAGCCATAGCTCTTCACTTTTGATCCACCCAGGCTTATAAAAATCTTCGTAGTTATGAAATATCCTCCATTTCATATCAGAAATTATTTTTTAAGAAAAATGCTTCTGTTGATACAGCATTTTGAAATGGTTTGGACCTGCCAATGTGTACCATTTTACAAATCTATTTCTACATCAGATGTCAGGTAAACACCATTTATTCAGTCTGGCAGAGCTCATTTTTGTGAAGTTTGAGCACTGAACTTACACTGGAGGAGGAAATTATGTTATTATAAATTATTGCTTAGTTTTGATATTTGAGCTGTTCACAGAAAATATCTTTCCATTTTTTTAGAAAATACCTGAGATTACCAGCCTTTTGTCGTTATCTTAAAACTTGTCTTTACAGCTTGATTTTGGTAGTTTCTTTTTATTAGGTTAATCTAAACTCAGTGTTCTTGAACCCATTAATTAAACACGTCTGTAAGGGTTTGCTTATCTTGAGCCTAAGAATTAAGGAAGATTCTGAGACTATTTCTGAACCAGATCTCCCATACAGAGTGGAAAAAAATACCTCAAATGTTGTTGCAAAAACCCGTGGTATATCCCTTAGGCAAACAGTTCAGCTCTTTGAATTGTTCTTCGTAACAGAAAATACACCACTGAGCTGCCAAGTGCATTTAAAAATTTTACTGCTTTATTGTGTTGCATACAGAAAGTAATATTTCCTTCCTGGGCTAGATGAGAATATAACTGTTTTCAGAGCTTTTCTGTGGACAGAGTTAATTATTTTTCTCTCATATCTTTTATTATTTCTCTGCCTATGTTTCTTCTCCCCCACCACTACTATCTCAATATATGCTTAAATTACATTTAGCCTTGGTAAGACAAATTGGGAAAAAAAAGAGCAACATAGTTTGTCTTAATGCAGACAAGCCGAGAACTTCCTTGGAAATTGTAATCTGAGGGTTGAGTAAAGCAAAAATTGAAGTTGTTATAATATGAGTGAACAATCAGCATATTCCATAATTGAGATCAAAACATTGTACAGCAATACACATATTTTTGAACAGGAATGGTTACATTCCTATTTTTTTCATCACAAGTAAGCTTCACTGCTTTGTAAATGAAAATTAAAGCTAGGTTTCTTTTCCAGTTACAGAAAATAATCAGATTCTCAGATCTGGCCCTTACTCTGTTATACTTTACTTACACCATCAAGAACAGGAAGAGAAGATGTAAACAAGTTTACTTTTTTTTTCTTTCTCTGTATCTGTAATTTTCTTGCAAGGACCTCTTCTTTAGAGTAGTAAAATTAACTGCTCAGGTTTGAGTATCATTCGTCCATACTGAGTACTCTTTTTGTCTGTGGCAGTCCCACAATATCAGATTCTGAAAATCCTGGCTGTTTTAGAGAGAAAAGTTAACACTTTGCCCATGTGTATTTGTAAACCACAAACAAATACTATTTCCTATTCATAATTTAATGTGTAGAATCTAACATGAAAGACCCAGAAGACCTCAGTGAGCATGAGGCCTCCTTGGACACTAGTAGGTACATGGAAAGTCTGTTCTCAGAGGAGTTTCCAGAAGGGTAAATCAAGAGAACAAACAAAAGAACAAGCAAGATTTGATGTGACTTGCCCTAGTTTGCAGGGAAAGTGACTGAAAGAATTGGGAATAAAATGCAACTGTTCTGACTCATGAGTTGCTACTCTTATAACTGGAATTCAGTTTTTGTTGGCACCTTAAAATGCCATTTTCATTGTCAGTGAAAAAGTCAAGACAAAACATCCCTGAGTAAGAAAAGGCAGATTATCATGCAAATGCCAAAAAAGGTTGAACTAGATTTATGAAGGATTTGCCATGCACTATAGCTGAATTCTTCGAGGGAAATTGTGTGAATTGGAATAAGGTTTAAATATGAGACATTCATATAAGTTTGATGTGCTTTGATTCTTACCTGAGGAGAATTGCAGTCTATCAATGGAAATATATCTTGAAATATCTGGTAAATAAAAACAGTTTTCAGGTTTTAATGGTGTTAACTATTACCTCTTTGTTAAAAACAGATCTTCAGGCTGCTGGAATTAGTATCTGATCTGCTTCAGAACCCTGGAAATTCTGGTTCAAAAGAAATTCAAAAATATTTTGTATATTCGAGGAGAGATTACTGTGAAGAGGAATGACTGGGAAAAACCAATAAGTGTTATTTTTGTTTACTTCTGAACCTGAAAAAATTCAGTTTTACCTTGAGAATGGCAATCATTCCTGGTTGGTTGCCATGCAAGGTCTTGTATTCCCTTCACCTTACTAATTTTTAATTATGTATTATTTATAAAAATCATATAAACTTAAGCAAAGTGTATTAGGATGTAACGAACTGAAATCTCCAGGTTACTTAAATGCTGCTTCTGTTCTTACCCTCACATTTCTAGTCATGCTGTCCACTCTGTGAACTGATACTGAAGCGAACAGGATTTCAGGTATTTTTCAGGAAACGACACTTTTAGAATATAATATATCGCAGTGTCCCATTAACAACGACATGGAGTCCAGGGTGAATAAGGCAAATTGAATGAACTCTTTATTAACATACAGAACGGTTTTTATGAATTTGGCTTGCTTGACGTTTACAGCAAGCGGCAGGTGGCCACTGGACCTCGAGCTTAGCCACCTACCAAACTCATTGGTCAATTCCTCAAAACATTCATCCCAAAATATCTCCATAAAAATCCAAAACAAAGTAGAGCTGTACGACAGTTTACAAAACTCCTAGAATTGTTTTTAATAGTTTTGCATGGGAAAAAAGAGAAGGAGAGAAATCTCATGAAAATGCTGGGAAAGTTAGAAGGTTTCCCTGCTAACAGCTTTTTCAGCAGTCACATAATAGACATAAGTCATAAGATATTACTCTGGGAGGGGAAAGCTGGAGAGCATTGTGGAGCAGTTCAACTATCTGGGTAATGTACATATTAATATTTAACACAAAAGTTCTCTTAGGTGCTCATGTTAATTGGTATATTGATAAATATACTGTCATATGTTTTACATATATGCTCATATTGATGGTTTGATTCAGTGAAGGTTTGAAAGAATGCCTTCACCAACTCCCAATAGGTTTCAGTCAAGTCTAAGACCAGACCTTCAAAAATTATCAATGCCTTATCAGTTTGATTGTTAAATTGTTGAGTTGCTGATGTTGATTATGGGATTGCTCCCACAGACAGCATACATAAGGAACACTCGTTGAAACTGCTGACTCATTTCAAAGCGGATAATAATTTAAGTGAATTACCTTGAATTAACTGAAACAGATGTGTTCCTGGTCTTGGCAAAATTAACCTGTAAAAAATTAAAATAAGTAAATTACTAGTCAGCAAACTTGGTCTATAAATTTCTCTCTAGAGTGATCTAATGAAAGTTCTGGGTGCAGGGTTGGGCTGTATGTTTAGCAGCTAATTTGCATCTTAGCTTGTGTTTGCCTTGCTACAGTGGAAGAATAATTGAAATTGCGTGCACTGTATTAAATGTGTTGACTGAAGCTGTAAATTGGAAGAGATTGTGTTTGGTATATAAATCTGGAGAGCACTGCCAGGTTTGGTCATAAATATGTAACTTTCTGAATTCTATGACAGATAATAAGAAATATGTCAATGAGTGATGAAATGTATATTTCCAATTATTTTAACAACAATAAACTGCCTTTTTGGCATGTGCAAATGTTTCATCATTTCTACTTGAAAAAATAGAATGGAGAGTGCATAACCGGAGGTGATTCCTGGGTGAATAGCAAACTAATATGTTCAAAATTCCAGTGGGAAAAGTAAGACTTATGTTTGTCTTTTGCAGTAGGAATTACTTCACTTCATTGTTTTGAAAGGAAGAAATATGTTTCTCAATACTCTGATAGAAGGGATTTATTAACTTGGTCTGTCTCTGATAGCAGATAAAAGCTTTTGGAATTATAAAGAATTATCATTCTAATATTTTTTAAAACTGTATCAAATGACTGATAATATGTAAAGATTTTTCTTTTTCAGGGAGGATGAAAGAGGGACAGCAATTTTATTATCAAAGCCAGATACCGACAGCTTTGTCATGAGACCACCTACTTCGACTTTCATGCTCTCTCTGGGAAATTGTAGAGTTTTGATGTTGCACAAAATACAGCCACCTCTTAGAGGGGAAAAGAGATTTATATTAATGAAGATGGGCTATGTGAACGCAAGCTTATGTTTAGCTGTATTGCCATGTCTCATAAAAAAGGAATCTGATTTATTACTGAGAATTAAAGTTGCTGCACTAAAGGTGTAAGAGCTGCTGGCTGGGAGACGTACTGCCTGCTTGGGATGCTCTTCTCAAGGTCAGGCCATTCCTTTCATACAGCAACTCTAAAGTTTTGGATTAATTAAGTGTCCCAAATAAGCTTTCCTGATTCATAGGTTCAGTGAGGGCTGGGAGGATAAGGTCTTGTTGAGTTTGCTCTTACAAAGGGAAAAAATGTGAGAGCTTTGTGTGCTGTTTTCATTCAGGTACTTTCAGATGGTGGGGATAACCCAGGTTGGCATGGTTTGCACAAGCATTAAAAAATCTTTCCAAAAGTATTCCTTTGGTGTTATAACACACTAACGAATAAAAATAGTGCTTTTTTTTCAATCTTGTGAGACTGGGGGAAGCATTGTTGCTGCAGTAGAAGCATTGCTGTAGAGGAAGAGAAAGCTGGCAGGCATGGAGGAGAGAATTCATCAACATTTTGAAAACAGATTTAGATACCTTTTCAAGTCAAAAGCAACAACAGCCAGACCTGATGAGACTTTGGCACCCTCTGTGCTTATGAAGTTGTTACAGTCACGTGTACCCTTACAGGGAATAATTTAAAATACGTATGCCTGATATTATACTCAGGGCTAATAAACACAAAATAATGTTGGCCTTTTTTCTTTCTCCTCTTCTCTTCTCTTCTCTTCTCTTCTCTTCTCTTCTCTTCTCTTCTCTTCTCTTCTCTTCTCTTCTCTTCTCTTCTCTTCTCTTCTCTTCTCTTCTCTTCTCTTCTCTTCTCTCTTCTCTCTCTTCTCTTCTCTTTTCTCTTCTCTTTTCTCGTCTCTTCTCCTCTTCCTTTCTTTTATTTTTTTTCTATTCTTTTCTTTGTCCTCACACAAGATCTATGGCTTTCCTTCCAGTTCTAACATACTGTTTTATCTTTACCTGTCTTTGCAAGAAAGACCTTGTGTTGAAAAACATGAACAGTGATGTTTTACTGAGCAATTACTTTTTAATGACATTTTATAGAAGGCCACCATATCAAACACAGACATGAGATAGGAAGGCAGTTGCATGGGTGAAGACTAACGCAAAGCATGGAAATTATGCAGATTGCATGGAAATATCCTTACGTTACATATTGTGCACTGCAATGCTGAGCTTCTATGCTGTTAAACTTTATTATGTCAGCTATTGTGGTGACCTACATGCCACTATGAATAATTTTGCCAAAGCATAAATATGCCTTGAAGCACAGTTTTATAGCACATAGTATTTTTTTCTTATAAAATATTTGCCAAAATTACATTTGTTCTGAAATCCACGTAGAGACTTTTATACCTAATTCTTTATTTTGGCTGTAATTACATTCACCCCAGAAGTAAGTAACCTTAAGTATTTTGATCTTATATTTATTTAATTTCTCATATAATTTTAGTGTTCCCCTTTTTGAGAACACCTACTTTTGAAGTGTCTGTTCTTTAAAAATGTAGAATTCATTTGTGCCAGAATGTGATATGTCTACTGTCCCCTCTTTATAGGAACAACATTTGTTAGTATCTCTAGTTCATGTGAAAAGAGTTAGCAAATCTGGATTTCTCTTTGGGGAAAAAAAAATAATCACCAAATAAGATAAAAATATGACACAGCCATGACATTCAAAGGTGGAAAAATTAAAGATGTAGAAACTACACAGAACCTAGGAGATTTACAACAGCACACCATCCTCATGCAGTAATTTCCAGATGTTACATACATTTATATATGCCCATTCACAGTTTTTTACTATGAAGGTTCATCTGTTACCAACTGTTTGTTCTTTTGTTTTTTCTTTGAAAATACACATAATTAAAATGTACTACATAAGCTGTAAGAGCATATTACTCCTATAGTAAAATAGGTAGAATTATTTTCTCTCATCTAGTGAGAAAAACATTACATTGTAAACCAAATCCCATTTTGATTCCAACTATGTAACAAAAAAGGGAACCATTTTAAACTGTGTGTTTCATCAGTTGAAGATTTTATTACAGAGGAAAAAAGAAAAACATGAACATTTTCAGAGCTAAAGTGACCTTTTACTAACAATTGTGAGGATTAGCAAGGTTATTATTCATAAGTGAGTCATTATTCACCAGCTATAACAGCACTAAGGCAGACTGAGCAGGAACCAAGAGAAGGGGAACTCAGTAATGGTTCTCAGGCTAACCAAAAGGCTCACCAATCTTTCATTCTTTGGTGCCTGTTTCTTCAATTCATTTGGAAATGCCTGCTGTGGGACAGGCAGGCAGTGACTCAGGCATGCGTGGAGAAGCAATGCATTTATTCAGAAGGTGGAAAAACGTCCAATCTCCAGCCTGAGCCATCTATTTTCAGTAGAAGAAGCTCATTTGAAAAAAGGTGAATAGTTATCCTGGTGACCTGGACTAAATGAAAAAATGCAATTAAAGCTGTGAAAAATGATTCTAATGACCAGAACTGCTTTGTGTAGCATCTGAAATTTATTACACTGTGTCATTACATTATAACTGCTGTGGTGAATTTAATTTCTGTGTTAGTTATGACATTTTTCTGGAAAGCAGTAAGGTTCCTATAACTCTGTGTATTATAAAGATGTAGTATGCTTAGGTATGTTGTATTTTGGGTTTTTTTTTACTTTAGCAGAAACTCCATTTTCCCCTTGAGCAAAGATAGGAAGTCATGAATTAAAAAAAATAATTTTGTGAGAAGGAAACACAGAAGTATGTTTTATAAAACTCTCTGGTGGAAAAAAAACCCTGCTTGATTGATAGGTACACAGCTGAAGATGAGCACCCTGAGAACACTAATGAGCATTAATTGTCCTGAACAGCCTCACCAAGGATCCCCATTTGACCCATGAGAGCAGGGGTCCCATTTGAGCTCCCACTGGGGTCCACACCTGGTCCCCACGTGTGCTGTAGGTTCTATGCCTTCATACTTGTGCATCTGCAAAAGTGAATAGCTTTGTATCCACTTTATGTATTCATTCACCGAAGTGTGAGACAATGCAGTAAAGGGAGATGTAGGTTTTAAAGTAGAGTTTGCTCGGGTTGAACATAGGTTTAACTTACTGCCTACGTTGTGGGTAGTTACAAAATTCACATAAACTGCTTTAATACCTACCTACATGTTTTGAGAACTTTTTATTTTAGTATCTGGCCAAAATACCAACTCTTCAGTATTTGCAGTCAGACACTAGGCTCCTAAAGGAAAGACTTTACTACTCTGGGTAAATGATTCTGCTATTCTAACTAAAGGAAATGAAGTCTTGCTGATATCAATAGACATACTGCAAGTGTTTAGCTCCACTGGTAATGCTGAGGAGGGACATACAAACTTTTTCCCCTGAATACTGAGTCATTTCCTTATCTCTAGGTAGTTAACTTTGCCTTTTATATGAAACAGTGGAGGACAGGTTTTCCTATTTGAAACATTCACTGTCCTGTATATAAAACAGCTATACATTTAAAAAAAAATAAAATAGCTGCTCTGTATTTTCTAGGGCCTTAGATGTTATGTGTTTTTATCTCCTAAATCCAGAAGAAAATATCCTTTAGATTAAGTTTGAATTTGGGAGCTTATTATTATTAGCAATAAGAGAAGAGTAATTACACTTGAAAGCTGAGGACACTTGATGTGGAAATCGTCTGTAGACAGAATATATAAAATGTGACAGCTGTTTTCAAGTGAAATCAACTTTAAATGTCATCATTAAGTATGTTGTCGATCATTTTGTGGAACCACCTTACTAATGTGAGTTATTTGTCATGAGGGATTTAATTAAAAAGACATTCTAAAAGAATAACATTGTGGATCCTACAGATGAAACCAGCAAATGTGTTAACTGTTTAAGAAACATTGTATCTTTAGACAAAAGCATCAGTTAGAAGTGACTGAAAGATTTTTAAGGTGTAATACATAAAAATCAATACATAGCATCATTGTAACACAGCAGCTTTGGCCTGAGCTCTGAATTTGAGCAAATTAGACAGAACTGGTCTTTGATGTGTTCCAGTATTTTTAGTCTTTTAAAAAATGTTTGGAAACTGACAGATGTTCTATTTTTAAGAGCACGCGGATTAGTTACTAGATTTGTTGCTAACTTCCTTTTCATGGATGCTATTGGAGAATCTGTATTACTACTTTGCACCCAGCTTTTGCATCATATGAAAATACTTTGGCTCTTAACTGTGATTGTCTCCATAGAACATATGTTGGTTGCATTTTGTAACAATTTTTCTTTAAGGTAGTAAAATAATTAAATTAGAATTGAATAATACCAAATTTGCTTCTCTTTGTTTTTATGCTACCAAAACAAGTGTTGTAGCTTATTCTATATTCTATCCTCTGGAAGATTTATTCTGTTCTTTAGAAACCTCTGCTTAGTTTTACTAGTTTTAACTATGTGTGAGACAGTTTCTTTCTTAATGTCCACTCAACCCTCCAGGATTTAAGAGACCTTGACAACTGCTTTCAAACCCTGACATTAATTTGTATTTAGGTGTTGTGGATAGCTGCCTTACTAAACTGTGGAGTATTCAGAGGCTTTAACTGCAGAATTCAGGTAGTCAAATATTCAGAAAGATCAATTCACATGTTCTGCAACCTGTGAGTGTACGGTTTAGAGGTGGATTTCTGAAAGTCTTCATTGCTCCTGCAAAGGTACATATACATATCCATGAACATACATTGAAAATTTTGGTTTGGGATAGAAGGAACTTTGCTAAAAGCTACTGCAATGTCCTCTAGAATAACCAGTGTCAGGCATTTAAGGTATAAAGATGATCCTTGTCTGGGATATATTTAAGAGGGAGGATTCCTCCTGCTCTCCCCACTCCGTTCATATGTGTGTTTAGGCTCCAGTTACTGCAAGTGCTGTGTTAAGCTTCTTTGGGAATATATATATTGTGATGTGTAGAAACAGAAGCAAGAAAAGGCAAATTTACTGGTAAATTCCTTTAAAATTGTGGAGTATGTAAGAAGGAAAAAGTAGACTGCTGTTACAAAAACATGGTCTTTGAGATGGGTGTTGGATGTTTGTGAATTATGTGAGATGTGGTCTATCCCATATGACTTTATGGACTCCCATCCTAGTGCTGCTCCTGGACATCCATTCTGGCTGAAGCACTACAAGGGCAAATGCAGCTTCTCAAGTTATCTCAAGATCAGTCATGCTTTCATATACCAAAATGATTTTCGACATGGTGGAACTTAATTTGACCAATTGTTGAATATTAAAATTGTAAATCATGCAAACTAATTTGGCATGCAGCAGCTATATTTGAAGTCTGCTTTTTTACTTCTCTTAGCTGAGGAATCCTGGCAGCAAAAGACCTCTCATATATCTAATGGATGCTCATACCTGGTGATCATGTACCCAAGAAAATAATCACTTGTGTTCACCAGAAATCCTCATTAAACTGACTTCAATTTGTTCCAGTGTTTGAAACTTGACTATCCCTGATGGACTGTGATGAATGCTGTTATCACTTTTATTAAGCTTTCAGCTTTGGAAAGAGTACAACATGGTAAAATGTTTCATGTTATTAGGCAAAGAGGAGGTAGTCATAAACAAAAGGTAGAGTTTTAATCAATAAACTGGAAAAGTCTAGATGTACTATGTAATATAAGACTTCCAATAGTTTAGAAGTAATGTTGGGTGTGAGGTGTTTTTGTGCCCACTGGGGAGAAAAAGAATTGTCTGTGGGTATGTTCCCTGTTAGCTGCAAAAATAGCCTGAAATTGAATTATATACTTGTGGTTGCTTTGGAGGCCTCTTTCTTTTCAAAAGCAAAGCAGCCAGCCTTGCCCATGCAGTTGCCCAAGTGGTGTTTCCAGTGATGAACCCAATATGAAACAATCTGCTCTTCACTGCAGATCAGGTAATACTGAGCCAGCCTCTGAGCTCTTAATTGGGCAATTAATATGAGGAATGGAGACTATAACTTTAAATTTTATGACATGGAACAATGCAGCATACAACTTCCCTGCTATATTCTGTAAATAAAAAAATAAATAACACAAAAGCCTGTTTAAAATTTCACACACACTAGTTATACTGAATCATTGCTCTTTAATGGCATCTTTCTTTGAACAACTTTCATTTGTTATGCTTTAATTGTCAGGAATGCTTAGTGATCTGGCTCCAGTATTTGTAACTTTTAGGAAGGAATAAAATGCTTAGGAAAACAGGAAGAAAATCAATACTTTACTTAAAATATTCACACTGTACCATTTCAGTTACAATTGAAAGGCAAAAGAGAAAACAACGGAATTAAGTTGCAAGACTATTACACCTGGAAGAAGGAAGAGGAATGGCAGAATCACTTGTGTTGAGGCACCCTGAACAGAAAAAGAGTTTAGGAATCTGAATACTTCATGCTCAGAAAATGTGCTTTGTTCCAACAAAGCTCAGTATACTAGAATAAGGTCGATACTGTTACAAGTATCTTTACTTCAAAACCAAGAGTATAACAACTGACTTAAGCAAAGCCCCCATAGGGGAAGAAGGAATGCCTGAATGCTTTGGTTATTGATAGATATTTAAGTGTGTGGTTGTTTTTCTTCTTGTTTTCTTTTTTTTGGTGTTTTTTTTTTGTTTGGTTTGGTTATTTTGGTTTGTTTTTTTTAATGATTTTTTTTTAAGTGGGGAAAATTGTGACACTAATGCTGAGGGGTAGCTGCATATTATTATGAAAAGATATTAATATCCAGATGCATTCTTTTATGTGGTTGTCAAGATCCTCAATCAGTGGAGTTTTCTGCAGGTGTAGTAATTTGTATTGGTGGTTTCTATCTTTATTAGTATTCATTCTGAACAGAAGCTTTGGCTCCTTCTTTTGTAACACTCAATGCCCGATAATCCATCATAATTTGGCTCCAAACAACTTTGGCATAATGGAACAGTGTCATCTGTGTTGTAGCTGAAGCTTGTGAAGAAAGTTCAGGGTAAACTTGGTCAAGAATGCTGTGGTTTATTTTGAAATAAAGTCTTGCCATATTATTAATCAACAAGAATGCTAGAATAAGTTGTGGTGTTTTGCACTGCAACAATATAATTGTTATATTGTTGGAAAGTTTCAGGTATGTAAATTCAGAGAATGTATCTGAGAATATAGCAACCATTAGAAAGAAACATAATTGTTTCTGGGCACAGCAGCTTAATACTAGAGGAGCTGCCTTTTTTGTTATATTTTAAAATTCAGATTAAAAAGTGGTAAAGGATGATTTTACACAGTATGTTATGCCTTGTGTACTGAATTTAAGTATAGGAATGTGTCTGTAATTTCTTACAGGTACTACTTTCTTGTAAAAATTGAGTAAGCATCCCTGTCTTTTAGATATAACCAAATATTTTATGGTCTCAGCATGTGATGGAAGTTCACCACAGCCTCATTGAATACAGGATGTGACTCTGGAACCATGTACAGTAAAACTGAATGTAGTTTTTATTTGCTGTATAAACAAGATCCTCAAATTTGAAGGCTTAATAGATCTTCTGCAAGCTACATATAAGTCTACTAACCATAGATTAGCAGCTTCCTCAAAAAAGGAGGGTTTCTGGTTGAATGTTGTACATGTTTGTTTTGGTTTTTTCAACGTACAAACTAGCCATGTTTCATCCTAGAGTGTATATAAATGTTATATGATCTGTCAGGCATCATGAATGAGCTACACAGCTTTGTGAATTATTGTGCCTCATCTGAGCTGGAGTACCCGTTCATGAACGCATCCTTAACTGTACTTATGGCTGCTGATACGCTGTAAAGCACATTAAATTAAACCTTTCATTAGCATGATTGAGTTGTAATGGCTTTACAAGTTTCCTCCCTTCAGCTAACCTTTGCTATCCATTAGTTGGGTGCATGCTTTGCCTGTCAAATTGAGAGATAATGCAGTTTAGTTTCAGATTTGAGCTAAATCATGTAATCTCACATTCAGCTTTTACATTGAAGATTAAGCTAAATTGTGTTCTCTCATAATTGAAGTAGGCTAAAAGCATGCAGGCAGATGGCTACCTCAGCCTGTCAGCGTAACATTTTAAGATTACGATAACTTGTTTGTGTCTGAGCCAGGAGTGTGGTCTCTGTTAGCTCTACTGTTCTTCTGCAGAAGAAAACCCCCAAACCCGAACACCAGTATGTGGAATTGGAACAGCAGGTAGGACGGTGGTGTGGCAGCAGTGTCCTGTGTGGCTGGGGCTTTCCAGAAATGGCTTCTTTCTCTGTACAGAGATCTGAGGTGACCTCTTTCCTTAAAGTTGTGTTCTTTGTACCTCAGATTTTTTTTTTTTGATTCTTACTTTTTTAATGTAGAAGGGAGTGGTGTATGGTGCAGTTGCAACAATAATGGTACCTTTCTAGGGTACCCTGTCAAAGAAGCCTGTTAAAATGCTGTGGGGAGAACGGTTTAAAAGCATTGAAGGAATGGAACTGAAGAGTCTAGTAATGAAAAAAAAACTGGAGGAGAGTGATAGTCTTTATTCAGCTGGATCTCAGGGCTGCCAATTTCTGTAACAGCAGTAAGCTTGAAATATATGCACATACTTGCCTGAGCCTCAGGGTACTTTTTATCACTAATAACCTTAGTACCTAGCCAAGACTGCTCTGCCAACATTTGCTAGGTTTGAAAGGCCACCTCAAGGTGTTTTTACTCTAATAAAGGAACAATAAGAGTATCCTTAACCAGCTGACCTATCTGAAGAGGTTATTAGAGAATATTTCCTTTTGTCCATTTTTTTCTG
Source organism: Oriolus oriolus (assembly GCA_013400235.1). NCBI lineage: Eukaryota > Metazoa > Chordata > Aves > Passeriformes > Corvidae > Oriolus > Oriolus oriolus. Next base: position 191,746 of record VXBT01006757.1, read on the forward strand.
TTCTTGACTCTGTACTGCAAAACAATAAAACCAATAATATCACAAAACGATAAAACAAACAATATCACAAACCCAAGCTTTTAATTTCTGAAAATGGTATGATTTGTCTTAAAATCTAATTCAGGTGGTTCTTAGTCTTTTGGCTCCTTGGCCATGCTGTGTCCTATGATATGCTGATTTCCTCTGAAACTGCAGTTGGACAATAATTCCAGGTAGGAACCCTACCAAGTTAATGAAAGAAGGGTAACAGTTGTCTTTGTCTTTAATGACATACCTTTTTGTACCCTCATATTTTTGTTTTTGACAGTCAGCCCTTCTGTGCTTGAAATCTATGGCAAAAGAAAACTGAAGATGAGTGACATCTTTTAGAAGTGCCAGCTGAAATTTGGGATTGTGTTACCGTGTATCAAAGGCATCACCTATCAGCTAAACCACAATTACAGAGGCATACTGGGTTCAGTGTGTCTCTGTAATTGTGACCAATGCTACCTTGGTCATGTTGAGTAAGTCGTCTTTCTGACATTTAAGAAACTGACAAATCAAAGCACCATGGCACTGTTATTTATTTATTTTTTAAAAATCATTATGAACTGAAGCGATTTGGAGTACTGAGATATAAAATGGTAGAGCGCCAAGTATTTCCTGAAAAAACATTATCAATTTTGGAATGTTATGCTTGCCGTGGATGAAATTAAAGAACATTGAGATTACCTTTTATGCTATGAAATATTCCTAATGCAAATGAGAACAAGTTTCTGCTTTCCATAAAAGCTGCTATGCAGTTATCATGTGTAGAAAATACGTCCCAGGCTTACATCACAATGAATAGGATTAAAACATACAGTGTAAAAGGGATGCATGAGATAACATGCATTAGTAAATTTGTAAATTCAAGTCATCTCTATGCTCCTGAGAAAACCAAGCGTGGATTGGAAATCAATTTCTCTCCACAAAATAAGCTTCCCCAGAAATGATAGCATATGATACCATATGCACTACAATAGTATCAATGTACTGCATTCCTTTCTCCATCCCTTCTCCTTTTGTAACAGCCAAGTTTTTGGGCATGGGATAGAGTGCTTGCAAGTGCTTATAAACCTAAAGTCAGTGGCGTGTGCAATGCTTTTCATGAACCTTCAAGGAAATTTCATAGTCATGCTTCTTTTGAAAGTGATGAATTTCTCCATATAAAGGTAATGTGAAGGTTGATTGAAAAAGTGTCGTTTATTTCCATGTGTTTGTCACTGTGGCTTATTTTAGTGTTTAAAATCTTCACTGGCCACAGTTCAGGGCTGTTAAGAGCATTCACTTCTGTTAAGTGATTTCCAAAAGCCATTCTGATGTTGTTGCTGGTAGAACCTTTGAGGATATTTTTGTTTGGTTGTTTTTTTGATACTGCAGTGTCTAAAGATATCAATTTCATACTGAAGAAATGCAGCACTCTCAAAGGATTCTGCAGTGATCAATGCCAACCACAAGCATACAGTAAGTGAGATCAATAATCCATTCAGCAATTTGGAGAAACTTGTCACATGACATCTGAAAACAAAAGCAAGTTCTATGAGAAATACTAATCACTGTACAGATGCAAGGCCTTACATTAAAAAAAAAAAAGTAGAACAATGAATACAATGAATGAGGTATTAATTGTAAATATCCTAAATATAAGTCAAATGATTCCATACTCATTGAAGGGGTAAAGATATCTTTGGATGAGTAATTTCTTTGTACTCTTAGCTGGAGCTTTTCCAGCAAGCACATAAATATGTAGGCTCTGACTCTCACTCTCTTGCTTCACATATCAAAGAAGTAAAGTCTTGTTTTGTGTTTCTTTTTGTCAGTCAACATATATAAATAAAAGAATATTGCTTTCCTTTTGAAAAAGGTTGAAAATACAGAATGAATGGATCGGAGATGTAGACTTGGCATGGGCCTAACTTTTTCACCATTGTCACGTATCTTTCTTCCTAAGTCAACCTTCAATTTTTATGAAATGTAAGCTGAAAATTCTCATGGATTGCTGTTGACAGGTTTTCTTCATGTGACCTGCTATCTCCAGTTGTATAAGGAACCCAACACTTATGCTAAATAGCTGTTGGCTGGTGCGCATGTGTGTGTATACACATGTAAAAGAAAATTATATCCACTATTATGCTGCAATAATGCTGTGCTGTTATTTCTTCCCAATATAAATAAAATATGAACAATATATAACTAACTTACACCATATGGTCAACATATACATAACTTCATTTGAGTACCTTTTGTTGAACTACTTTATTGGAGATCATGTAATGGAGAAATAAACACTCAAATTCGGATGTGATCTTGGTTATCAGTTTGAATTCTCCATTGCCTACTTGAAATTGAAATTATTTAAATGAGAACAGGTATCCAAGAAATGAGGATAGTTCTGAACAATTTATTGGTGTTGAAGCCATGAATAATTCAGGACCTGCATATCTTTAAATGACACGTCATGAAGTAGATTGTTGCAAATTGCAAGAGTATGACAATGATATAATATCACATAAATCTGATATTCATCTACAAAGGTTGGTTGTTTGTCAAGCTGTTTGTGGGTTTGCAGCTGACCTTTAAAAACTTGAGGATGAATCAAACTACAGCATGAACAATGGAAGTCTTTCAACAAGTCAGTGTTATAAATCTACCCAGTTAGATACTGAGGCAAGTATAATATATAAAACTAAAGACAAGCTTTAATGGACACACAGAACATAGAGAATTAATTCCGAATATAGCGAGATTAATTATAGCTATGGTCACACTGAGGGTTGAGGATATATGAATGCATTTGCATATTCAAAATTCCATACTCTACTTTTAACTGTATCTTGAAACATACCATCCTAAAAGTTATCTTTGTGAAACAGGGAACCTGGAACCTCAGTCCCTTTACCTTTCAAAATTGTGGTTTAGTCATAATTGCTCATCAGTGTAGAGAACCTCTACTCTCTTTTATGTGATCGTGGTTGAATTCTAAGGGGGGGTGGGACGGAATGAAGAACTTATTAAAAAATAGCAATGCTCATTGTGAATCTTTGATAGCTGTATTTTTAGCGCAGTATGAATGAGTATAAAATGCAGGTTGTGAGATCCTTAGGACAAGGATGTGACTTGTTTTGTTCAGTGCGAGGTCAACATAAGCCTCGCAAGACTGGCTCGTTACTGGGGCTCTCCAATGCAAAGTCTAGAAAACCTTAATCTTGAAGCTAGTGCCTGGACTTCTCCTGATGCCGAATCATTTCTGTGCTTATTATATATGCTTAAGGTGGTAGGATGCTTAATGTAGTTTGCAGCCTCAGTAAACACACCTATAACTCTTGGCAATTCCCTTTAGCAGGGCAAAGTAGTATAATTTTAAGTATTTATGTAATATTTATGACAATATGACAAAAGGAATGTTGTTCCTCTAAGGAGTAATAAGCATTTTTAAAAAATACAAGCATGCCAAAACAAAACATTAAGTAGGATCATTAAAAAAATGATTGACAATTTGTAACTTAGAAGATAGTCTTCTACTTTTTAGTACAAATTATAGAATTTATCTTTTTCTTTCTAGCTGACAGCTGAAGAGCACATACTATGTGTGCTGATTACAGATGGTAATCTTTCCTGAACAAGTTGCTTGCTTTTCTGCTGAAGATCAGGATTGATTGTGATGGCAAGAAAAATTCAAATGTAGCTGTGTATATGATTTTCAGTGCAAGGAGAAATGAATGCATTTAGAGTATCAGCCTTGAATGTTAAATTTAGTCTTAACATTGCATTACTAGCTGATGAGGTATCATACTTAATCCATCTGTGCCTGAACCACAGGTTGTGTTTAGTTAAAATGATTGTGCTAAATCAAAACTCAATTTTCAGTTTGGTACACCCAGCCAAACACCAAATATAATCATGTTTAAATTGGGGCTATAAAACAGAGTTCTCATGAAATGTGAAGCTGGGCAGAAATAATTTGGCTATGTCCTTCAGAAACTCTAGCTATGAGACCTGAGCTATTTCAGCATTTTGAGCAAACACCAGTGAGTTAAGTTCCCCCTTGGCAATACAGGAGGGTTTTATCCTGCTCAAAATTGAGTTTGGTTGTGTTTATGAACTTAGTGTTTTTCAGGCTTACTGGGACACCAAACAGAAAATAAGCCAACTGAGCATCCAGCAAAATGAGAGGATTTGTAGTGCATAGGTCAGGCTCTGTAGTATGTGTGACTGTGCCTTCCTTCCCCATATGTAAAAGGTACACACATTTGTATGGTTGATCGTTGCTTAAATGACTATCAAATTATAAAAAGTGCTAAATTTAATGTCTAGCTATAATATTGCAAAGGGGATTTTTCTGTCACCATGAAATTTTCTTATCACACATGACAGTAAGGAACAGTAATGCTTTAATTTTCGCCTATCTCTCATGCAGCCTGTAACTATTTTAATTTCTCAGTAAAATGGATGCAGTAAAGAGTTTGTTTGCTTGAGATGGAAATTCACATAGAAAAAGATGCATGCTGTTCTTACACTTTGTGTAGTAGAGTGAACTTAGGAAGGCAGCATTATGTTGTAAATTATTACCTGGTGTGTATCACTTTGGAATGGTAAAGAGGCATGAGATACTGAGTGCACTGAACATAAGTGAAAGAGACAGCTTGTACTTTGTCTGAAAAGAATAAGTCAAAATAAGTAGTCATAATAGTGAAATATTTGTATAAACAGATTCAAATTTCCGCCTAAATGTGCAGGCTGTCTTCTGAAATCTGTTGGTTTTGTCACTGTAGTAAGATTTGTGCATGTTGATGATGTTTAGATCTAGGACTCTCTGTCTACGGTTGTGCCTTTACCTTAATCTAGCTTCCCTTTCCATCTGGCAGAGCTGTCCTGTCAAAAGTACTGAAGGGGTTAGAATAAGCATGGCAGTGGATGCTCAGGGTAGCCAAGCAGGCTGTCGTGGCTTGCACAAGGTATGCATGATAGAAGACAAAGTTTTGTAAGGCTGGCCACAGCATCTGAGTGACATGGAACCCATCACAGAAGGTTTTTCTACGATTGTTCAAAAGATAGTGATTATTTTGAGAAGTGAGAACTGCAAGCATTAAGCTGAGACGAGACGTATTTACTACCTTGCATTTGAATTTACAGAAAAGAACAAGTAATTAGGCTTTTCTGCCGGAGAATAAGAATACTATTATAAATGCTTTTTATATGGACACAGTGTGTCTTGTGCTCAAGAAATCAATGTTTCCAAGTGTCTCCAGTGGAAACAATGTGGGGTTTAAAAAGAAGACTTGCATATTGTTAAAATGAACAGAATTTTCAGTCATTTTTCTTTGTTTGTTAAACGAACACTGCCCACCTTTTTTGCTCAACTATTGCTTAATCTTAAATTAAAAATATTTCTATTAAAATTTGTACTTTCATCACTTGTGTGCTACAATTTGTGAGAAGATGGAAGCATGATGAACATTTGTATTTAATAATAATTCAGAACAAGGTCACTCTTTTTTTTCTGTCTCCTGTTAAATTAGGTTTTAACAACCATTTTGGAGGCTTTTTTGAATATTTTGATTAAAAGTTAAATGTTTCAGAAAGCACAATATGTCTGTCTTCGTATCACCAAGTACTGGGCTGTTGTCTGGAATACCAAGTGAGAAATATTCTTTAAGAGTCACTTATATGTCATGCTTCCTCAAAGTTCTAACTGAATAGTGTTACAAGTTTTGCAGAGCTTGCAATACTAAGGAAATAGTGACCCTAAAGCATGTTAATAACAATTGTTCTTGATTTTCACATGAATGGCAATGTGCTTGTTTGGTTGAGCACCCTAAAATAGCTTCCCGGGGTAATACTAATGCTAGCCAATAACTGTGTTGCTGTCTTCCTCATACAACTTTATATCTTGCAGCTGTAATAATCCACTTAAACTATGGAAGAGTGAGCAGTGCTGAAACACTGGACAGAAAACACTGTGCCAGAGCTTTGTTTAAAATAGTTTCATTTTCTTACTGTCTTGATATATCTTCTTGTTTTTATCTCCAGCCTAATAGCTTAATACTGCTTTTTCAGTACTTTGATTAGTTTTCTGCATTTTACTGTAAAAGCAAAGACTAGGAATGAATGAAAGAAGAGTTTTCTATTGGATGAAAACATAACTTTATCATGCTTATCTATGGAATAGTTAGAAAAACTTCCCACATTGCTGTGTTAGCAAAAATTGTGAATTTAGAGTCTTGAATCTGAAGTTTCTAAGTAACAGCACTGAATGATGGGAGAGTGCTAGAAGATGCTGATGGAAGTACTGAAAGCAGTTGGATAGTATATAGAGCTAGGTAGGAGATCCACAGTTACCCCAGTGTCATGTACTGGCTTGGAAGTGGAGGTCAGTTGGGTGGAAGCCAGGCTATTGAAGATAAGCTGGACCTTACTGTACCCAAGAAATATGCCTTCCCTAAATTTTGCATTTACCTCAAGGTTTTGCCATCCTGGGTAATCTTTAAATGATTGGAGAGGCTTTAAGAGCCTTTGGGCTGGTGGGAAATATTTTAAGCTCATTTCTAAGTGCGGTAATTGTGTTATAACAAGAAATAACTTGTCAGAGAAACTTTTTCGTATTTTTGATGCTTTCTCTACACTCAGTTGTATCTGAGCTTCCTCTCTGCCACCTCCTCCCTTTTCCTCCACTTTCCTGCCCCCCTTATTTCTACCCTATGTGCATGCTCAAAAGAATAGATATACTTTGTCCTATCAACCCCCAAAGTCATGTTATCATTTCTGTCTGACAGTGTTTCCACTGAGGCATGTGGTTATAGATGAGTGTGTGTATATAGATGTGGGTTTATTTTGTGAACAGATCAATAGTTCTCTTTACTTCCATCATTCCACCTTATGAACATTGGATTCTGACACACTCACTATATTCCACCTGGGAAAACCTTACAGAAGATTTTCAGGACTTCTTTTGTTTCAAGATGCTGTTGCTTTATAAGCAATCCCATTCCCACCATAATATTTTGTATAATAGGTATAGAAATCATTTATTTTTAGACTGTAGAGTGCATAGGGGCATTAGTTATTATCAAGGCAATGTTCCTCGTGACTAAAGTGATGAAAGAAAAGAGCAAATAATGTTGATTTTTGGTGGCTTTTCTTAGTCTTTAGTACATTTGTTTCTCTTGTTGTAGTCCACTGAGACAAAGAATTTAAGATTGAGAAGAAAAACAGATAAACAAGCGTGTACTTAAAGTCAGGAAGCAATATTTTGCCTCAGCCTTGGCTTCCAAGATGCACGAACCCATGTTTTGGACTATTGAGCATCGTATAGTAGCAAGGATTCACAGTGCATGAGTTGGACATAGTGAAAGATGCCTTGACTGACATACTGGTACATGGTTTCCATGAGTACTACATAACAGCATAGCAAAATATTGAATTCTAAGATCCCAATTTGACTCATATAATGCATAAGGTTTTAATAAGATTATAAAAAGAAATCACGGAGCCTTCTTGTAGTAGACCTGTGTTCCTAAAGTGTCATTTGGTGTCCTTCCAATGTTGTAGAAGGAATGAAGAAGTTCATCTCCTAGGAATGAACTTTCAGTTCATGTCATAATTTAATTCTGACAAAATCAGTGCTTTCTAAAAAACTTCATTCTGAGATTATAAAGGCTTCACTTCAAGTATATCCTGTATCAATACAGCCCTGTAACAGCATTGGAACTAACAATGAATATGAATTATTCCTGAATGCAATCCACTGAGCTCTAGAAGCATGCCACGTCTGGTTCAGGGCATGCGGCTATTCTGCTGTTTTACTCTAATATTACTTTTAACTTCCAAAATAAATAATGTCTTTATCTTGTGTATTCATCAAGGCATTGTGCTGTGTCTAGCTTATAGGATTTGGCTTTGCTGCTTCCATTCATCTTCCACTTGTCATGCAATGTCTAGTACAAAGGTAATTGATAAAGAAGTGTGAACTCGACTGAGTAAGATATATAGAGTGGCCATGCTTTGAAAAATGTGTACAATGTTATTTATTAATAATAAATATGTTTAAAGAATGGTTTGTCACTCTGGATGACAGATGACATTTCTCAGTTGATGCTGTAAGGAAGGTTGCTACTGCTGTGAGATGCAGAATCATAGAATCCCTTAGGTTGGAAAAGACCTCTAGGATCACTGAGGCCAAACATATTCCCAACACTACCAAGTCCATCACGAAACCGTGTTCCTAAGTGCTACATCTAAACATCTTTTAAATACCTCCACGGATGGTGACTTCACCTCCTCTCCGGGCAACCTGTTCCAGTGTTTCACAGCCCTTTTGATGACAAAATTTTTTCTATAATCCAATCTAAACCTCCCCCAGTGCAACTTGAGGATAATACCCAACTTAGCGTTATCTACAAATACACTAAGGGTGCCCTCAGTCCCCTCATCCAGGCTATGGACTGGCCCCAATACTAAACCATGTGTAATACTACTTTTGACTGGAAGGCAGCGGGACTTAATTCCATTCACCACCACTCTTTGGGCATGTTCTTCCAACCCTGTTGCTTTATGTCAGTGGATGGGCAGCAGTTGTTATTTTAATATAGATTTTAATACAGGATTTTGTGTATGTCAGATTGCTTGTGATCTTCATGAAACAGACTGTGCTTTGAAAATGATATAAAGTCACAAAGATGTGTAAATTAGTTTACACAGTTCTAAATATTACACTGATATGCACAACGTTTTGCTGCAACTAAAGCTGCTGCAAGGTTTGAAATAAATATATAGTTTGAAATCCAAAGTATGAATTCAATCTTCTAGTTCCAAAGTATATTGTTCCTCTTTGAGCAGCTGTCTGCTTGCTTTACTTTCTTTTTTCTTTCTTTATTAAAAGTCCATGTTTTTGTAGACACTCTTGTTAAAAAGCATACATGCTGATTGGGAATTGAAATCTTTACTTAGTATTTAATTTCATTCCTAAATTTTTGACTTAAATTGCTCTGCTTTAGAAAATACAGTGTTCTATTAGTAGAGGACATGATAAGCTTTTGGCAGGTGGGTATTTCTGTTCTTATAAGATTCTTCATGGTACGAATGAAACATCAGATTTTTATGCTAAATCTCACCTTCTTGCTTGGCATACAGAGGCCTTAAAGCACTTTGGTAAAGAAAGGCTAAAATATGCATTTGCTAACACTCTTTCTTCTTGAAGTGGTTATGAGTTTCCACTTTCTTTTGCAGTACTCAAGACAGCTTTATTGTCATTAAGTTATCACTAGAATTGCTGGGGGCAAATTTCTGAGAAAATTTTCTGGCAATATTAAAACTCCAAATTTTAACTCAGAACATAAAATTGAGAGAAGCAAAGCCCTTGATTAAAATAAAGTCAAACCAAGACTTTCTCATAGACATCCTGGTAGGAAAGTACTATCAGAAAGCATTCATTTGTCTCTCAAAAACAGACAAAGCTGCAAGTTTGTACGTTTGTCCTATTTCTTTCTAATGGATTGTTGGAATATGCAGAATGGATGTTGGTATAGGAGTATGTTGGGAAGAAGTGCAGAAGGATATAAACACCCAAAGTATGCAATCTGAACAAGTCAGGAAGAATACCTTTTTTTTCTTAAATTCTGTGATTTAAATTTATAAAACATCATTAGAGTTTTCAGTTGTTCAACTTTTTACTTTTTGTAACTACTTTGAAATTTGTCCCCATGGTATGCCTTTTGCATATCACTTTTGTAGCAGCTACTTTTACATTTCTGAGTATGTTCTAGACTTTTTGGGTTGAAAGTTAATGCTTATGGTTCTTTTTTTATAAAATTATTTTATTCTTTATTTTAAAAATTCATTGATTTGGGCATGCTGACTATGAACAGGCATCTGTGAATAAAACCAAGTGGAAATCTATGCCCATACGTAAATTAAAGACTGTGATTGTTTCACTCTGGGTTGTACAGAAAATGGAGCTCATTTAAAAAAAAAAAGTACTTGGGATTTAAGCCTGAGAGAGCCTTATGCTGTGCTCGATAACCTTGTGGCTCCAAAGCAGTAATGAAATGTTTTGCCAAGGTTGTAGACTTCAGTAAAATGAGCTCTTAAGATGTGTATTGCTGTCTCTATTGAAAGTCTGTATTCAGTTTTTAGTGAAATAGAAAGCAAACTTGTTCTGAGCTAATGTTTGTCTAATTGCTTTAGTTAGCCCCAAATATGATAATACAACAACATTCTTGGAAAAGCTATGGCACTGTTTAATTATTCAGCTAGTGGGTTTTCTTAGCTCACCTAAATGTCCCGTGTTCCAGTTTAAACTCAGGTGTTTCTTTATTTGTATTCCAGGCTGGAGTAAGATATAAATTGCGTTGTCTCACCAAGATGTATTGAAGACTTCCTTTTTTTCAGGCTGCGATATATATTCTCTTTTCTCAGATTGTGTCCCTGAAATCCTTTCAACATTCTTGCTCCACTGTGTTAAGCTCTCTCCAGCTACTCTTTTGATTTGAGGTGTGATACCTCAAATTTGATGTTACTGTTCTGATAGCTTTGTTAATGGCTGGTAAAAAGGAAAGACTAACTCAGGTGTCCTCTAGGTTGTATTTCACCTTTTGTGCATTGTCAGGCTGATTGACTTTTCAGTCATGATGCTTTACTTAGGGTTATCTTGGGATCCATTATAACTTATGACCCTGGAGGGCTTTCACCTAGCCAATTGTACTGAATTATTGTTACAAGACTAAAAGTTCCTTACACTCACAATTTAAAAGAGATATAGTAGTTTGTGGGGTTTTTTACTCTTTTCAGGACACTTCAGTTTCAAGTCCTTTTCCTTTTTTGTCTTGTTCTGTTCTCCCATCTGCTTTAAACCTGTAATGTCACTAATGAAAATAGTATCTGATGTTGGATGTAGAACAGACCTCTTCAGACCTGTCTGTCATGAGTCATTACATTTAAGTGTGCTAAAGGACGATAGTGTATATTTGCAATCTGTTATGCATGTCTCTTCTAATGGCCTCATGAAGGACATGACTGACTTTTGATTAGGTCTCAGACATGACCATGTCAAAAGCTTGATAAGACAGAGATGAGACTTCAGTTGTTTATCCACATTTTAAAGGTATGTTACTTGTTTCGTAGAAGGAAACTAGACTTATCTAGCATGATAAAACTACTTTTCACCTGATTTCTTCTCTAAAGGCCTTGCCTTGTTTAAATATTTGCCTCTCTATTTTTTGAATTTAAGTGCATATGGCTGGTCTACAGTATCTTCATTGCTTCCAAAACTTTTTTTTAAAGGGCGGAAATATTTATTGTTTTTCATTCATCTGGATGCTTGCTATCTCCCTCCATGTTCACCAATTTTTATTGTCAGTAACTTGGAGAATTCTTGGAAAAAATCTTGGAATAATAAATCCAAGCAACTTCAAAAACACTTAAAAGAATTCTGCAAGGTGTCCTTCTTCTACAGTGATTTTATCCTGCTGTCTCTGGTATTTACCTGGTCATTTCATTGCAAGTTATCTTTTTAATTAAAGCAGGCAGAAGAATTCTAACCTTTGCCCTTCTCAGGTCTTCTTGTCCTGCAGTAGTTTATACTCAGCTAAAATGTGCCTCAAATTGATGTAGCGGTTACATAAAATGACTCTGGGTTCAAAATAGAAGTCCAGTACTAAGGCAGTGGTAGCTTTTTTACAATCTTTGGTTAAAATTGGCTTTAAATCCTAAGGTTGTATTTGAGTTTTTCCTTCCTCTTCTTCTCACCAGCAAGTTAATTGGGCAGCACCTGGTGGACCTGCAAACGCTGAGTGTCTGACAACCAGAAGAGCATTACCTGCCACCAACAGTGCAATCCTGCCACTAAAAATGCAACCCTGTTTGTTACCAAGGCTTGCTTTCCTGCAGGAAGGGAATGGTTTGTTGCAGAAGGGCACCACCGTGGGAGGTTTCGTTCCGAGCTACTGCCCTGCCATGTGGAGCAGATGTTTGTGTTGTGTGCTATTAATGTCTAACATCACTGTTAGTGTGGGTCTTTAGATGTAGTAGGAAAAGAATGGGATATGTAGATACCAGAAGTGTATATAGACCTTTTGAGAAAAATCAACTTTTCAAATTAAAAAAAGTAATACTGATTCTCTTCTCCAGGCTCAGAAGAACAGACAAATGTGTCCTCTGCTGATATGCAGCTAATAACTTCTCAATATTAGGCATTTGCAGCCAACTTACCTTTTTTTCCCCTCATTGATAATGAAGGTTAAGCTGAATTCTGATTAATTCTTTCCTTCCTCAAGGTACTTTCAAGGTAATATTAATAGTTAGAGAAATGCTCAGGTAGTACCTTAAATACTCTTGATGGTGCTATTTAGAAATCATTCAATTTGAGAGGAGAATCTCATAATCTAGATTTGAAATTTAAAAAAAAAATCTACTTATTATCCAAACAGAATGCAAACAGGAATCCACATAATCCTAATCCTTACTTTAGAAAGCGATCATAATTTAGAACCTTAATACTTTTTCACTGGTGTTTATTGTTGTTTTTGTTGAGAAAAACATTATCTCACTTCAGAGAATTTTGAATTCAGCAGAGACAAAATCTGAATTAATTACTGAGTTTTGTCATTAATTGTGTTGTGTAGTCATGGTTGTCTGCCAATATTTCTCAGTTTTCCCAGGTCTATCCTTTTGAACTTGAATGCAATTGTCATGGGAAGTCGTGCAAATGCCATTATCTAGAAATATGAATATAATTAAAGCAGTAATTTCTTACCACAAGCATATCTTCTGTATTTCTCTTTTACTGTCAATATGGAAATGAACAGAGCAATATATATTCATAAAGCATTGTGCACTCATGTTCTAAGATTTTTTTGTAGCTCTTTTCCCACAGGTTCTTTCTGAAAGTTACAGTCCCTTACTCACAACACCAAGTTTGGCTTTAAAGTGTCACCACAGAACCACAGTTCCTACTGGTGTTTGTAAACGTAGCAAGGATTGCATTTCAGTTCGGAGGTGTTACTCCCTGATAGAAAGTATTCAGCATTCGCAGAGGAAAATGGGGTAACAGTTAATCTGTCCATCATGTAATTCCAGACATCTAGCTCTTTCCATTTCAGTAATGCTTTTGAATATCTCACAGTCCGGAATGCCCAAATGAGAAAACCTTTTCTGTTATTTGTGGTCTGGATTTTAACCTCAAAAATTGATCTGACTCTTTGGTTGGACCCATTTTAATTTTAGGTTTCTAGAAGAAACTGTACTTTTCTTGTTCTGCAGTGAAATTTTAGTTTCCTATAAGAAATACAGTCCTTGAAACCTGGATTTGTATTTCAAACATAACATAGCGAGCTGCCTAATGTGGTTTCATGTGCTTTTTGTTTCTGAACCCCTGCCCACTCCCCCACGCCCCCAAACTGTAGACTGCTTTGCATTATATTTGATATGCTTTGAAGCAAGCATGCTTCACTGGCTGATGGCATGTCAATCCTATAAAACTCTTTGATACTAAACAATGATAGTAGTCTTTGCTTTATTTCCAAATGATAGCTTTAAAACCTGTAATTTTAAACCACCTGCAGTCAGAGTAAGTAGCAGTTTCACAGTCTGGTCTGCTGATAGATTTTGCTTTCATGTACATGTTTTGATACACTTCTCTTTCTTTTTCCACAGAAGTGCCACAGGTTTCTGTAGCAACCTCCTGCTTAGTTGGCTTCACCACAATTAAATATCAAACATAAGATCATGGCTTGTTGCTTTGTCTTTTCCTCTAGTGTCTACTTTTGCTGAGGTGCCAGGCACTCCTGAGCCAGGCTGACCAAAGAAAGAAGTGAGTTTTGAAATGTAAATTGGATATAGGAGCTGAGAAATTTTAACTGGAAAAAAAAAAAGCAGTTAAGAACTCACCTCTTGTTATTTATACGTTAAACAGCACCTACAAATTTTGAATGGATTTGTTTGTATCTGAGTAGTCCAGATTTAAACATGTCCTTCCTGGAAACTTCCTTTTCGTATAAAGTACATATTATAAATTCAGCTCATATGTGTCAGTCTGAGGAAATGGGGACTCCTGCTAGACAGAAATCTGATGTCCTGTGTCCAGACGAAGAAAAACTTACTTTCCTTTAGGTTAAAATTCTGGTACAAATGTTTATTTTGCCCTTCAGGTCAGGGCAAGGAGATGATGCTTTTGCAACCTGAGATGATCTGCTGGGGCTGGTAGTGGTCCCAGTTCAGGCATCACTGATAAGAAGATGCAGAAGACTTGTGGAAGAGGCTGTGAGACCATGATGGGGGGGAATGAGCTGGTGCTGCAAGGAAATGGGTCTTTAAAGGAAGACATAAATTCTGAGTATTATGACTTTTCATGCTAACACAACCCTGATTTTTTTAGATAAAGCTCCATCTAATTCTCCATGTTTTTCCCCCACATGTTCAGTAGTGTAGCACTTAAGCAGTATAATGTACAGCCCTTGGCTCTATGATTATTAAAATCAAACTCACAGCCATGAGGGGTAAATATCTTGTTCATGATGAAGTCTTATATGTCCTTGTCCTAATTAAAAAAGAAATATGATTTGTATGCTGCTTATAGAAGTAGACGAAAGCAAAATTAAAATGCCTTTCCAACCTAATCAGGCACAGTCTTGGATCTGACAGCTTGTAATTGATCTTTCTAACTCCAACATCATGACTACATCATGTTCAGAGAAAGCTGGATTTGCCTCTAAAAAAATCCACCCCAAAACAAGAAACCAACAACACAAAAACCAAACACCCAAAACCCAAAAAACAGCCTCATTTCAAATAGTCTTTCTACTACTCAAAAAGACACTGAGGGAAACAACAGTATGTTTTGTGTAGTAAAACAAATCATTTTTGATTATAGAAATAATATTTTGCTGGAAAATGCTTTCTTTTCAATTTCATATTTATGAAATCCAGATCTATTTTTTCTTCAGGAAAAGACATGCTGCTCTGATATTCAATTATATTTCAAGCTATTATGTTTTGTGCACACTTACTTGTAGACACATCTAGGTGTATTTATGATCATTCATAACTAAAGGAAATGCTAATTGTATTTGCAAAAGCTAATAAAGATAATTTTTAAATGATCAAATAACTGCAGTTTTGCTCATGCTCCTGCTGAAAGTAGAGATTTTGTTATTTTTATGTCTGTGCTTAGAGAAAATGCCTGTTTCCAGCTTATCTGTAGAGGACACTGGGGAGAGCTTTCTTTTTTTCTATTAACAAAGTAGCAGGACCAACATCCAAGTTACAAGGATGTGAGCAAAATAGGGACTGTTAGGCCTAGTTGCTGTCTGTGGGAGCACTCTCCAGCCTGGGTCCCTGCAGCCCCTGGGGAAGTGCCCCTCAGCTGCTCACCAGCCACTGCCAACAGGAAAACATCAAAGCAATTCCTACAGCGAGGCAGAGGTCTGCCCTGCTCACTGTGAAAAGATGTAAGGATTTGAATAGAGTCACTTATTGCTTCCTGAGTCTCCCACTCCAACTTCATTGTCAAAGCCAGCAGGACACACTTCATGGTCTTAGCACTGAGTAAAAACAAGCAAAATCTGGTGAAAGTCGTAACCTGGAAAGGCTGATTTTTTGGTGGCGGCCAAGGTCCTTGCAATATTTCTTGATGTTGTTCAGACCATCATTCTTCTGTTTTTCCTCCTCTGTCTTTACCACTTGGTTTTAGTAGGTTTCTAATCAGTGTGTGCAATCAGTTCTTTGCCATCTCAGACACTTTGACAAGTCTAGCATACTGCCAGTCCTGTTTCTGTCTTCTACAGTTTGACTGATACAGGAGGACAAATGAATGGGTGATTTTCTGTGTTTGTCAAATTGACCTGGTCTGGTGTATGTTAATATTGGCTTAGCCTACACACAGGATGTAATTTCTTCTGTTACGGAGCTCCTTGCTGGCAGTTGTGTGTTTTGGTTATTTTGGAATCCGCATTATGGCTCAAATCTGTACCTACATATGTTCTGAAGTGTCACAACGTACAATTTATTTGAATCAAATATTAGTAGACAGCTAAGAGTGCAACAAGATGTCTCCCATTTTAGTGTTTCAGTATTCATCAGTATCCTGTGATTCAAGTTCCATCTGAGACAGCGACTTCACCTCTACCTGCAGGTAACTCTCTGAGTGTATTGCATTGTCAGGGATGAATGTGTTGGGAAGACGTTTTTCCTAAAGTTCCTCTCGCACGCTTCAAGTTTCCAGCTTTGGTGGTGTTTTGAAACTCCAAAATAAATTTCATTCTTTCAATTTAAAATGGAATATTGAAGGCTTTTCACCCCTTTCCACCTAAAAATAAGGGAAACTGGTGAGAATCTCACCTTGGGGGGTGGTACCTAAGGTGTTATTAATCTCATGGAGAGAATCCAAAAAGTTATGGGGACTTGTTTTCGTTCTGAGTGTGTAGTTAATGAAATTATGTAGAAGACGACAATCAAAAAGAATGTAGCTGTGGAGCTGTACATTATATTATAAATCTGGTGAACTCTAAGCTTACTGTACAACTAGGGTAATTATAAGACATGAGAAAATAATATATTAAAAGTAAGTAATTGGTAAGGCCTATTTTATTGGGAGAGCTTTCAGAGTCACTGGGAACCAACCAAATATCTCAAGCAACCTCAGGCAGCGGACATTGCTGTGGAATTAGAGAATCTTGTACCAGAAGTGCTACTTGGAAAGGATAAGAAAGGGCTGATCTTGCAACTACTGCTAACAGAATAAAGATAAATAAATAAATAAATAAATAAATGGGGGTCATGGGTGTAGTTACCTGAGTATGCTACCTCAGCATTCTTGAATAAGGAAAAAATTTTAAAAGGAATAAAAACATAATTTTTCTGTCTGAAATGGGAAATATTCAGAGCTACTGAAGACTAATGAGACCAGTTCTGAAATAAAATGTCAAAATGAAACATTATTTTTGAGATTTATTTTTCCCCCTCATGTTTTCCTAGAAATGTAATTTCAGTGAGTGCCATATTGCTCAGGTCTTCCTTCTCTCATGCCTTCATAACTTCTCTGTTTGCAAGCTTGACACTCCCAGTGGGCCTGCAGACAGCTGGACTTTAAAGTGCAAGAAGCATCAGAGGAAACTGGCAATTGGATCTCCGTATTTATTTGCAAATACTATACTGAGTGTTCAATCTGGATTTCATTAACCTAAAATGATTCCTTGGGGTAGCATAGGGGCTGTCAGGTGTCAGAACTACTGCATGAATAAAAGATGCAGGAGAAGAGGTCTGAGATAAGGGAGACCTCACACAAGAACAGAGAACTCTGGTGCTGGCCCTGTGACTGGGAGAACAAAATTGCGAATTACCCATACATGTTTGAAATGTGTGAGCTGTCTGACTGTTTTGGCAGCCATGCCCCATCCCCACCATGTGTACCTAATTCTAGGTGGTGTGGCATTGTGCTGCAGGGTATTGGAAAAGGGTGCCTTTCTTCTCTGGTGTCTTTTGAAAGACACGTGGTAAAGCACTTGTAAACCCATTGCAGAAGTTTGTAAGTGATGGCTGAAACCACATTTCAACCTATCAAATGCCCAGAAAGAAAGTGAATCCTATTGTAGCATTTATAGGGGTTGCAGCAATGGTTTTATTTCTAAAAGGAAAGGCTGTGAATGCTGGCCCATCTGTCTGCTTTCTTAGTCACTTGTCGGTCTCTTTATTAGCAAGAAACAGTTTTGCAATTGTATCAGGATTAGGCTGGAGGGAGAAGGAGTTAGCTGGATGGGTTTTTTGTGTAGTTAGTTTGAGGTGGCGGGGGTTGTTCCTTTTCTTCCTTGAGTTTCCAGAGGGTTGTGTTTTGCGGTTGTTGTTTGCTGTTGTTGTTGATTTGTTGTTGCTGTTGGCCTGATAATGATTAAGTGAAGAAGTTTAAATAACCCTAAGCTGATTTTGGGTGCATTAATCCAAATGATCCAAAAAGGCATTAAGAAGTGATGGTTTCAGATGTTCATTTTTGGTCTCTAAATTTGTATACTGAACTGGTTCATGGTGTTTGGGATAAGGACAGTATGTACATATATGTGTGTACATTAGAAACTGATTTCCAGCATCACAGGAAGCAACCTTTTCCCTAGTAGAAAGTGGTGAATTCAGCAGTGGAAAGCTATACAATAATTTCTGTAACATCATCATGCAGGCAGACTACCACAGTTCCCCGGTCCAGCATCACAAGTTGCAAAGATGTATCCATAGAAATGTAGGCAAGAAAAAGGTCTAATAGTTTGGTGTTTTCTTAATGTGCTGATTTTTCAACGTTATTGACCAGTGTGATTTATTATCCTAACTTTTACCCTTTCCCAGTCTCACAAGATGCTTTTCTTAATGGAAATAGAGAAAATTGGGAGGATATATAATAGAGAAAATTGTGTTCTGTTATATTTGAGTGGATTTTGGAAAGAAAAGGAAAAAAAAGAGATCCCTCAAGATGTCTGATTAACTCATAGAACAATACAATTGTAAATACCACTTTTCAGAGTCCTGATATAACTGCTAAAATGTAGACAGCTCTTTATTATTATTATTATTATCCAAATTGTCTTTTCTTTTTAAAACTATATGGATATAAGGATTACAGAGGGAGGAAGGTTACATATATGGCAGAGAGATGTTGAGAAATATTTTTCCATAAAGACATCTTTTGGCAGCAAGTTTTATGATGAACTGACATATCTTCTGGCAGAGGGAGGGGAGTTTAACTGATCAAAACATGTCATTAATACTTTCTAAAAATATAGAACTTTATTAAAGTAAGAGCCATCACTCTGCATAAATCTCTGGAAATTTTAGTCTGCCATGGACTAGCATCTTCTATATATCCCAAGGAATCCATCCTTTTTCATCCCAACCTTTCTACTGCAGAAAAAATGTGAGGATGCCAGGATGATCTAACTCTTAATGCTTCAAATCAGCTTATGAAAAGTGTGGTTTGTTTTTTCTTTTTTAATCTCTTTGCTATATCACTAATTCCATCTTTATCCATCTGACTGGGTTAGGAGCAAAATGGGAGGGAAAGCAATAGAGCTAATAAGGCAACCATGCTTTTAAAGGAAGGAAAAACTAGAGACTTTTATATCTCTGTGGTACCAACCCGCCAGTTAAGTTTTAGTAATCCTTTCCTGGATTCCTTCTCCTACTTCCAACTCATTTTCTGTATGTTCTGTGCAGCTGCAGCTATAACGTAGACAAATTTTTGGATAGTTTCTGAGGCTTAGCTGCAGGTTTATCTGCCTTTGCATTATCTGTATGGCTCAGTGCACTTCTGTCAGCCTGGTCTGCACTAAAGATGTGTGACTGATGCAGCTGAGCACACAGGTACGCGACAGATCAGAAGTGGTAACAGAGCAGCAGTGATGTTCCCTCCTGCTCTGGAGCCGGGCAGAACTGTGCTCACTCCTGCAGAGAGGGCATGTGCACAGATTTGTGCAGTGGGAGCATTGGCAGTAGCTTCTTTCTAGAGCTTTTTAACAGCTGGAGCCAGAATTACTGTAAAATAAATGATCCAGTTAGCCATGAAGAATTACCTTATTTCCTTTTCTTTCTGCTCTCTCCTCTTTTCATCTGTCCTGCCTTCCCCTGACCCCTCTTTTAATATGGATTCCTATGTGCCTGAATTTCTGTTCTCCCTATGCCTTTGAACTATACCACCAAGCTGCTGCTTTCACACTCCCTGAGCTCCTGCAGCAGGGAGCATTGATTGTTCAGTGCAGGATATATCTTTACCTTTCTCTTTTGGGCTTGGGGTACAGGATGGAGAAAAGATGTTAAGAGCAAGGTGTGGTTGGACAGCAGTGAGATCAATTCTTTTCATTTGCTGCAAGCATGTTGGTCTCTTCTCGCAAGTAACAAGTGGTAGAACAAGAGAAAATGATCTCAAGTTGTGCCAGGGGAAGTTTAGTTTGGATATTAGGAAGAACTTCTTCAGCTAAGAGTTGTCAAGTATTGGAACAGACTACTCAGGGAAATGGCGGAGTCACCATCCCTGAAGTTATTTAAAAACCATGCATACATGGCACCTATGGACATGGTTTAGTGGTGGGTTGATGGTTGGAATCGATGGTCTTAAGGATCTTTTTCAACCTAAATGGCTTTATGATTCTGTGATTCTAAAGCTCTGTGTTCAATACCACTGCAAATATGGTTTAAATACAGGACATGGTATGCTGCAGCTCTCAAAGGCATATAGTATCAAACAGAGAAGTTTTTGTATAATACAGCTGTAAGTACTTGCTAAAACCTTTGAAGACTGAAGTTTGAGATATACAGCTTACCCACACTGGAGAAATATTTTCCACCAGATGGAAACGTGGAGATTTCTACTGCGGAGTCAAACCCTTGTTATGCTACATCCCTGCTGAGAAAACTTGGACTATTTTTCCTTTGCAATTTAGTTTACAAATCTTACATGTGGGAGTTTGACTGAAATGTCTAAACGGCTGCATTTGGCTAAGCCATGAATGACTGAAAATGAAGCCTTGAAAAGGAAACTATTGAGTAAGCCTGACTTGGTTAGCAACACGTTACTGACTATGCTTTCTGCAAGTCTTGCACTCTATCCTGCCACTGCAATGAAAGAATATGTGGTTACTTACTTTGAAACAAGCACAAGAGGATCTAGTTCAAACAGCCCTCTGTAAACTTTAACAAAAATAATGCTTTATTTTTATAACTGTTAATCAAGATGTATGTATAGACATCTCTATCCAGCATAAAATAATAAAGATTTTTATATTTATCTGTCTCTGAAAACTGTTATCATTAGCCATTTTTTGTTATAAATGTCATGCATTGGAAGAAGTTGTAGCAAGTGGCTTTATTTTACAAATAGTAGCATAAATACAAGCTTATTTATCATATTAGTTAATTAGCATTATGAGATGCAAAAATCATGCAGCTGTCCACATATCTTCAGAGAATTTAACTCATTTGTATATTTAATCAGACTTAAGACATCAGTTACTTTTTCTGTATACAATGCTGTTTTTTAATGCTTATTCAGTCAGCACAGTTTTGACATGCTAAAAAAGATATCCCCATTCTCCTTACAGTTATTCATTTATTCAGAATAGAAGGAAACCATTATACAGACAAAATAATTTTCCCTCATTTATTTTCCAGAGAAATAGGGACTTCATTTGTACACTTACTGAGGGGTTTCACTAGCCTCCTCAGTCTTGCTTTAAACTTTAGAGAATGCTACAATTTGTTCTACCTTCATATAACATAATGTACTGATTACTAATAAAAAATTGTGGGCCTCATGAGGGTTACCTGTGCTTGACATATGTTTGATAGTTAATTATGGTCAGTTTAGTAAGTGAAAGAAAGTGGAGAGAGGAAAAAGAAATGATGCGAGGGCCATCATTCACCACCTCCCATAATCAGACTGGTGCCCAGCCAGTCTATGAGTAATGGCCATTCTGGAAGACAAAAGGTTTTCTATTGCTACTCAGTGTTACATGGTGTAGAGTATTCCTTTGGCCATTTCAGTTCGGGTGCCCACTGGCTGGGCATGGGAAGGGTAGCAGAGTGAGAAAAAGAAAAAGCTCTGACACTATGAAAACACTGCTCAGCACTAGCCAAAACATTGGTGTGTCATTGACACCATGTTAGTCATAAATCTGAAACATGGCATTCTGTGAGCAGCTATGAAGAAGGTTTAATTCCATCCCTGCCAGGCCCAGTATAAGAGTGTGTTGTAGTGCCTTTTCCCTGCCCCGGCCAGCAGGCTCTGGCTTTGGGCACTGGACGCCCTCTGCCTGCTCCGGGGAAGTGGTCAGAGGCAGCTCACAGCTGGACGGCATCGAGGAGATAAAGGAGCGAGAGGGGTCTCGGCTTGGGGTTCAAAGGTTTATTGAGGGAACAAACTCCAGAGGCCGAAAGACCTCACAAAATGGAGGCATGAGACTTTATAGGCAGGGTAGCTGGGGTCCGAGGCATAATATGAACAGACCAATGGGAAAGGTACGGGGAGGGGCGAGGGTACAGGAGACCAATAAGGTACTGAACAACTTAGAAGCCTCTAAAACAGAACCATACAAGGAAATTCAAAAGGATCGCATTAGGTAGGGAGGGGACAAGGAATTTACAGCTTAACACAAGGCTCTACTAGGAACCAAAAACAGGTTACCACAGGAGTGTGATTAAAGATCAAGTTCTTTTTAAAATTTAAATACATCTGTTTTTATCTTGTTCCTTCTGCTTTGATTAGCTACTTGGAATGCCTTGTTGTTAAGGTTTCTACCATCCCTTCAGCTCCAGTGAGGGGAGAAGGATTACAGTACAAGCTTCTTTTCCACTGCAGTGGATGGATAGATTCACATGTTCTGATTATTTTTCTTGTAGGTACATGACCATCTCTTGGTCCCTGTCCAAATGCTGTGTAACTGCTCTTCATGGTTCTTTGATAGAGTCAAGAGGTTCATGGTAATCATCTAATTTTCCCACTGGGCATCTGTCAACTCTAAGACAACCCTGTGGTTTAAAGGGAAGGAATGTTGAACTAAGGAACCTGTTCTGTGAATGTGCAGTACCTGATTGCCAATAACAATGAGGGAATAAGGGAGAAATATAGGAAACTTTTATCTTAATCCTGTGCGATTGGTGTAATTCTACCTGAGTTTGCTTTACCTTCTTCTGTGTCTGGTTTTGGCTTTTTTTTTCAATTCTGTAATGAAAATGAAGTTGCATTAGAAAATGTAGTCTTTTATAGCACTGGACTTCAAATAATATCTGTTAATTAAACTTCACCTGAGCTAATAAAACCTTCCGCGCACATGTAAAAGCACAATATTCCATTGTGCAGAGAACAAAATATCCAAACTTGCAAAAATTTTTCTCTTATCACTTGGCATTGCTGGACATGAAAAGACCCGTGTGTTCAGTTTCTTTCTTCTCACTTTGAGAATGTTTGTGAATTCTGTAAATAATAGATGAATAACCTGCAGGTCGAACAATGGTTCAGGCATTTCAGAATAGATTTAAAGCACCTGGTGCTGAAAAAAAGTATGAGTACATTGTAGGACAAGGTGGTGCTTCTATCAATTGCTTAAGTTATTGTAGCAATATAGTACCAATAATATGTTTTTTCTTCCCTGTTTAATTTTCAGAATACTTTAGAGTGTGGAACAAAGTTACTAAATTACTGCTTGTACTTTGCATGTCTTCCTGGGAGGTTGATTTGGCAGTTGTGTATTTACCACCAAGCCAAAGCTCCTACAGAAATATGCTGCCACCCATGTGTCAGGCTGCAGGATGTGCCTTGCTCTTATGCCAGTATGGGCCAGTGGCAGTGAGCACAGCTGTGGGATTGGGTCACAAATGGTGTTCCCTGGGGCTCAGTATTAGGGCTATTCCTGTTTAATATTTCTATCGATGACCTGGGCGAGGGGATCAAGGTCACCCTCAGTGAGTTTGCAGATTACGTCAAGCTGGGGGGGAGTGTTGATCTGCTGAAGCGTAGGAAGGCTCTGCAGAGGGATCTGGACAGACTGGATCATTGAGGTGACGCCAGTTGTGCGAGGTTCAACAAGGTAAAGTGCCAGGTCCTGCACTTAGGTAAAACAACCCAGTGCAGCGCTACAGGCTGGGAGCAGAGTGGCTGGAAAGCTCCCTGTCAGAAAAGGACCTGGGAGTGCTGGTTGACAGCAGATGAATGTGAGCCAGCGGTGTCCAGGTGGCCAAGAAGGCCAGTGGCATCCTGGCTTGAGTCAGAAACAGTGTGGCCAGCAGGACCAGGGCAGGGATTGTCCCCCTGTACTTGGTACTGGTGAGGCTACATCTCTAATCCTGCGTCCAGTTCTAGCCTGCTCACTACGGGAAAGACACCAAGGTGCTAGAGCTGGTCCAGAGAAGGGCAATGGAGCTGGCAAAGGGTCTGGAGCACAAGTCTGATGAGGAGAGGCTGAGGGAGCTGGGGATGCTTAGCCTGGAGAAAAGGAGATGACATTACTGCTGTCTACAACTCCCTAAAAGGACGTTGTAGAGAGTTGGAGTTTGGTCTCTTCTCCCAAGTAAGAAGTGATAGAACCAGAGGAAATGGTCTCAAGTTGCACCAGGGAAGGCTTAGATTGGATATTAGGAAATCTTTCTTCACCGAGAGGTTTGTCAGACGTTAGAACAGGCTGCCTATGCTAGTGCTTGGGTCACCATGGATGTGGCACTCATGAATGTGGTTTAGTGGTGGGTTTGGCAGTGCTGAGTTAATAGTTTGACTCAATGATCTTAAAAGTCTAACCCAGCCTGAGATTTGCTGATTCATTTCTATGATTCTATGAGCTCCAAGGCAAGCATGTTTTTAGCAGCTGAGCTTTATATTTTGGCGATAATAGTACACTAGCTCCTCTTGATTTTTATTTTTTTTGTTATTCAGCAGATACATTTGTAATCACCTAGTGCATATCTGTAAGCAAAAGTTTTGTATTCTTGTGCAGAATGTGAGGAAGTTTACAGGTTGTTGTTATTCTCTTTTAATAGTAAGTAAATGAATCTCTTAGGAAAGGTAGTAATATGTGGCCACTGCTAGCTGCTCAGAGTCTTAGTTACGTGTAAGTGTACAGCTGTGATAGAAATTTGTAGGCCTGTTTACAGAGAACTAAATGCTCATCCAAATATTTATGGACTCTTGGGTCTGTTAATGCAGAGTTTGAAATAATGACTGTAAAAAATCTCAGCTCCTTCATGGTTGTGTTCAGAAATGTTCAGTGATAAAGACTTCTGGATAGTTTATAGAGGAAAGTTCGAGTGTCAATAAAGTTTTTATTTGTTTGCATCCCTAAGCATTAGATTAGACTTCATAATTACTTTGTTTTATAAAGCTCATAGAGACTTTAGACTTAGAGAAGCCTTTGGCCTCATTAAGATGGCTTGACGAGATGATGGTGACAGCTTTGCAGCAGGAGAAGTATACCTTCGTCTGCATACCTGAGGAGTATGTGGTGACAGGCAAAGTGATGTAAGGGATGTAATGGTGTCTGGGCCAAAGCTCTGTCTTAAACCTAATAGCAGATCTCTGACAAAAGAAGATCCTTCTGGGAAGAGTGTGAAAGGAGGACAGGTAGAGATAAATCCTTCTCCTAATAAATATATCCAGCTTCAGCCAGCCTGTCTTTGGATGGCAGCCTGTACATGAGCATATGGGTGCAGTGAATGGTATTTTAGAGAAGTAAGCAAAACCCAGTTTCACATTTTAGTTTGCACTGAGATAGTGAAACTGTGTCAGAGGACTAAAAGCATAGTAAGTAAAGTGCTTGGGGTGCAGACCATCCCACTTCCAAAATTGCTGTTCTAGAGGTTCTGAGTGCACTTCAGTTGAGATTTTCTCTGTATGACTGCAGCTGTGCACTGTTCCTGTTATATTGGCTGAGAAAAGGCTACTGTGTATGTCTTGAATATATTAATTCAAAATGCGAATAAAGACAGGTCACTGATTTGGAATTCTGCATATGAAAAAATCTATGGAAGGAAATGACTTCTATCTTTCCCAGAAGGTTGAGGGAGGTGATTCTGCCCTTCTACTTCAGTCTGGTGAGACCCCACCTGGAATTCTGCATCCAGGTCAGGACCTCAGCACAAGAAAGATGTGGACCCATTAGAGTGGGTCCAGAGGAGGGCCATGAAGTTGATCAGAGAGCTGGAATAACTCTCTTTGAAGATAGGCTGAGAGCTGGGATTGTTGAATTTGGAGAAGAGAAAGCTTCAGAGAAACCTGACTGTAGCCTTCCAGTACCTTAACGGGGCTTATTAAATGGACTTTTTATATGAGCAAATCGTACCAGGACAAGGCACAATGATTTTAAATTGAAAGAGGGTAGGTCTAGAT
This sequence comes from Oriolus oriolus, assembly GCA_013400235.1. NCBI lineage: Eukaryota > Metazoa > Chordata > Aves > Passeriformes > Corvidae > Oriolus > Oriolus oriolus. The sequence continues at coordinate 217,604 of VXBT01006757.1, forward strand.
TAGATGTCAGAAAAGAAATCCTTTACTGTGGGAGTGGTGAGGCACTGGAACAGGTTGTCCAGACAAATTTTGGCTGCCCCATCCCTGGAAATATTCAAGGCAGGGTTGGATGGAGCCTTGAGCAGTCTGATTCAGTGAGTGGCATCTCTGCTATTGGTAGGAGAGTTGGAACTAAAGGATCTTTATGGTCCCTTCCAACCCAAACAATTATAAGATTCTATCATTCTCCAGTGAAGTTTGCATATTCCTGATGTAGAATGAGAGCCACTGTTCAAGCATTCTCTAGATATGCTGCTCTATGGTTTCATTTTGCCCTTAGTTTCCAAGAAGAAACATTAAATGCAAATCATTTTTCTTTATTTGCAATAGGTCAGACTAATTTAGCTAAAGTTCACACCTATCTGCATAGAAGATTATTGTAAACACAATAAAATTCAAAGGTCATTTCTGTGACTAAACGAGGATCAAAGGTGCTTTCTGTGCTATTTTAATCCACTTCAGAGCATTGTAATGAGTTTAGTAAAGGGTGAAAGTCCAGGGCTTTCCCTTGCCATTGTCCTTTATATAACTCTATTAACTATTCAGTGGTCTGGAATTATAACATGTTCAATGGTGAATGAAGGAGAATCTGTCAAGGGGAACTTAGTTAAAGAGCTCCTGATGTATGCTGATTTTGTTGATATGTTTCATCAGTTGAACAGTAGCAGCTTAGAAAGCAGAAGTCAATCTCACCCTGATAATGAAGTCTTAATACTTACAGCCCATTAGAAAAGTAAATGCTGATCTTCAGAGTCAGGTTGCAAAAGCACTGTGCTTTACATAGTTTCAAAAATAATCCTGAATAACAGACCCATCTGTTTGCTCTTATGTTTCCTGGAGCTTAAGGAGGAACATGCCTTGCTTGCTTCTGCAAAATGCTCATATTGCTAGATTTTCCTTTTACCTGATAATTGGAATATTTGCTGTGGAGCTGGTCTAGCCCAGCTGGGCCCCTTTGGAGCAACGTAAATGAAGTCTATTAGGACATGACACTGCTCTTAGGCCTAAGAAGCGCAATTTGTGAATTGCGAGTACATTTAACTTAACTACCTACAGGTAATGATCTCTTCAGAAAATGTTGTTTTCAGTACAAATGGTAAGAAAAGCCTATACATGATTCTCTGGTCAATAGTTTGAAAATATAATGAATGAGGATGTCTTGTTGATGTCAAGTATAATGCAAATTGTTTATCCTCTCCTGAGCTGATCAGTTGCCCTCTAGTTATTGGAAATGTTGTTTCACTCTTGTCTTTATAATATGAACTTGCAGTATTTTTTTTTTTAATATTGAACAATCAAATCAATTCAAATAATTAAAATATGCTGAAGAGAGAAATACTTAGGTTCATTGTTTTTCTTTTTTATTTAGCTTTTAGATGTTACAACGACCTCTGGTTTTGACTTAATTGAGGTGATGTGTGCAAAGCTGCTCAGGTCTGGTAGATGATCAGAACCATGGAATCAGAGGATGGTGCAGTATTTTGGTTAAGAGACTGGCTAGATTTGCACTGATTTTCAGATTTTTCAATATTCTGCTCCAAAAAAAAAGTTTGTATAATTTGGTTTGATTGTGCTACATATACTCTATAGTATCACAGAATCACAGAGTGGCCTGGATTGGAAGGGGCCTTAAAAATCATCTAGTTCAACCCCCCTGCCATGGGCAGGGACACCTTCCACTAGACGGGAAGAGCTTAGAGCTCCATCCAACCTGGCCTTTCAGGGTTTGGGCATCCACAACTTCTCTGGGCAACCTGTTCCAGTGCTTCTCTGCCCACATAGTGAAGAATTTCTTTCTAATATCTAATTTAAACCTACTTGGTTTCTGTTTGAAGCCATAGCCGCTTGTCCTGCCACTACAGGCCCTTATAAAATGTCCCTCTCCATTTTTTCTGTAAGTTTCCTTCAGCTGCTGGAAGGCCACAATTAGGTTGCCGCGAAGTCTTCTCTTTTCTAAAGTGAGCAAACCCAGTTCTCTCAGCCTTTCCTCACAGGAGAAATGCTTCATCCCTCTGATCAGCTTGAGGTCCTCCTCTGGACTTGCTTCAACAGGTTGATATCCTTCATGTGCTGGGCACCCCAGAGCAGGATGCACTACCCAAAATAACATCTTCTCTCTACAAAGTCAACATAATTACAGCTGTGGACTTACATAAGGCCAAGGCACCCTCCTAGATCCATCTCCTCTCCCACCTCCAAGTAAACCCAAACCCCCAAACAAGTAACCCTGCCTGGAATGAAAGGAAAACTATCTTTTCATTAAAGCCCTGAAACTTCCAAGTCCATCTAACTTTCTCCTGAAAAACTTTGACTATGCATTCATATGCAAATTAATAAGGAAATTTCATTCCTGATGCAGAAAGATTGTTTCAGCATGTAACTCCTCCAACTAATAAAATGCCAATCTGACATTACCCAGTTGAACTGGCTAAATCTATTGCAAAGAAGCTAACAGTGTTTCCATGGAAAAACACAGCTCCATCAATAAGGTTTCTAAGCTTTATGGTACTGCCCAAAAGGGAATTACATCCCGGACGGATGAGGCAATTAATCTCTGTTTCCATCTCTTCACTTGGAAACTTCTGACTGCAGTGAACAAAGCCCTTTAAAAGCAATAAAAAAGGGTTGCTCCCTGACTGCTCCTACAGAAATTTATAGGCTATGGTTCACACAAAGACATTTCCCAGTGGAATGTCTCTTTTCACTGGTAGACTTTAGAAATTGCATGAACCACAAAGCAAGCACCTACACATGTGAATGGAGTGTGTTAGTATTCTGCAAGAATGGGATGTGAGATACTATATTATATTTGGATTATTAGACAAGCCAGATCCTGAAAACATTTAATGAGGATGCTAGTAAATGTGACAGCTCAACAACAGCAGTATTTGATTTCACATTAATTTATCTCTTGTGGAGAACAGATATATTGTTTTTCAGACACATCTGTATTCCTCTAAGAAAACCAATTCAAGTTGAAAGAAAGTTTGAATGCCGGGAAGAAGATCATTAGGTGTGATAAATGAATCTGTGAATGATCTTAGTGTGCCTGCTGAAAGAGAAGAATTTCAGGAAAGACTTAAAAAAGGAAAAGTTTTCAGGTCTGAAAAGTTTCTTGTTGGCAATATTAGTGTCAAACATCATGTCTCAGAGCTTTCACTGGAAAAACTGAAAATTATTTCCTCTGGTGCTATATGCCTGTCTCTTGGCAAGTAAAATGGGAAAAGAGATTCTGATGTGATTAAAAGTAAATGCTTACTTTAATTAGCATTAACTTTGCAGGATACAATCCTAAATAGTGTAGGTAGATCAAACTTTATTGGAGTAGCTTGCATGTAGAATGTACTTGTCCTGTAGCTCTGTTTAAATCAGCAGGTTAAAGTTTCTTCTGAACATTAAAGGAAGAAATCAAGATATTCAGTATTTTATATTTACTTATGTTTTGTTCTCTGATGGGTGTGAGCTCTAGATAGTTTTGTGGAGCCTGAGTTACCAGAGGACTCTTCCGCGCTGTACTGCTGGGAGACAATCTATCATGCACATTATCTGGATGTTAGCTGGGTCACAGGTGGAGAAGAACAATGTTCTCAGTTAATGGGTAGTGTTTCCAGTACCACCAGTGCAATTTAACTAATCTGAGTTACACCAGTGATACTAAATGCAAAAATAAATAAATGTAATTACTTCAACTGATGCTCAAAATGCAGACTTTGAACCGATTTGCAGTATTTTCACTTGCAGCTTATGAAAAACTTCCAAATTTTGGTAGTATTCAGTAATCGGTATTATTTTAAAGTTCTCTACATCTATTGTTGCTTATGTTCTTATGCTGCTCGTCCTTTAACCTAAGAAACATATGAAAACATCATGTTCTCTAACTATCATTTTGAGGATAGCCTTGTTAGTGATGTGTTTCAGTCAATTTATCTGGGTGGTTGACCCATATCTGTAGAATTTGCTCCAGTTCAACACAGGATTCTAGTTAATAAACTAATTGTAAGGGATTTAATAAGGAAAACTGTGTAAGTTTTGTGGATATGGAATTTAAGTTAGATTGGAGAAGCCCTCAGATTTTTTTTACTTTTGAATGTACATCTGGAAAGCCTTATGGCCATTCATGTATATTAGAAAATGATTGATAGAGGAATTATGTAAACTGAAAGACTGAATACAGATATATTTAGTCACTGTGCTCAGTGCATATTACGGCTTTTTGAAATGTTCCTACAAGAAAGTGGGACTCATAATAATCTATTGCTTCAATGTAGGTGCCTCTGAAGAATGTAGATACACCTCCTCCAAACTGTCAGACATGGGTATATCTTGCCTGCATGTATGAGTGTTGTGCAATTTGTCTGCTCTCTTCTGTAAAAAAAGACCCTCCCTGATTGCAAGGCAGCAGTCTGTTTTGACAGTCACTGCTTTCTCAAATTTGTGTAGCAGAGATTTCTCCAGCTCAGTCCTTTAACAATTAATTTATTGCCTGCTTTTGGCCTCAGTCAAACAGCAAGACAAAGCTGAAGCTGGCAGGAGTCATATATAGTATATTTTCCTTGGGAAATACTGAGAAGACAGTTTCCTAGAGGGTTTTTACTGTTTGTAAATTATATTAATCTAAAATGGTCTTCTGTGTAATCAGTCTTTGTAGGAAGTGTCTCCTGGAAACTTCATATACTGCTTACCTCAGAAATCTGAATGAATATTCATGATTATTCAATTACTCTGCTTTGAACTGAAATAGCATTAGTGACTGTATTTCTGTCACAAACCTGCCTAAGCACCAATTTTTGCTGCAGTTCCTCAAAAAAAAAAAAAAAAAATCAAACAGAATAAAAAATCACAACCACTTTAAATACTCCATAAAAAATTAGAAAACAATCCTGACCTCCGTACAAAAATCAAGTGGTCAAGATGACTCAGCCCCTTTAAAAAATTCTTTTAAATATATTAGTATTGAAAATGGAGGTAACTTTTTTGATTCAACGATTATTCAAGGTACTATTTTCTTTCCTTCTGATATGAGTATTGTTTTCAGTTTAATATTATTCAGTTTAATATTATTATTATAAATAAGGGTATTTAAGACCCTTAACTCATTAAAGCAATCACTCCTAATACTGCATTACTAGCAAAGAGTGAGTGCCAAAAAATTTGAAATCTGTAGCATTCTGGTGGAAAAGGATTTCCTATACATTTGGATCATAGCTAATGAATGAAAGTGTTCTGAGCTGACTTACACTTTGAAGAACAGAGGTCAAGTGAATACCTTGAGCCCTACAGGGGACCTAGTGGATGCTCAAGGTTCACTCTCTGTCTCAGCAAAATCTCACCAGTTCCATCCAGCTCCTATCATGACAGCTGGCTGTGCATCAGAAGCCAGTTATTATTCCAGACAAAGCCTGGCAATCCTAATGTGGGTGATTGTCGCTCTTTTTTTTTAATCAGATGTAGGGGTATATGGGAACGTAGTACCTGAGGTTGAGTTTCACAGCGCATGCCAGAGCATGAGACATAATCCAGCCTTCACATATTTTATTTATGGACAGGCACATTTCCTCCAGGTGAGAGGGAAATTTTGTTGCCATATGGATTGGCTTGGATTGGCTTGTATTCAAAATGATCAACCTTCCTGTTTGAAGTAATAGCAGATTTCTGAAATATACAGCAGACGTCTGAATATATGGGAAAGGCTGTGAGAAAGGAATTCAAGATAGCAGAAATTAGCCTTCAAATGTTAGGAATTACTGTTGGCTTTGCTGAATAGTTTCCTTCACACTTAAATTAAGTGCATTGCAATAGGGTTTTCTCATTCTGAACAATATTACCCTCATAATGCTTTCTGTCTAGAGCTGGAGTACTTCACTGAAGAGAAGTGTGTGGTTGTCTCCTTAAGCAGACAACTTGCAGAAGGGAATTTGCACAAGAGATTTGTCTAACAGTTATGGAATGCAATGGGTACTCACACTGAGGAGCAGAAAATTATTTAGTTTTTAATCCTGCAAGGCTTGCAGTTTAAAAATTATGATTAATGCAGAGAATGAGTCTTGAATCTTGGATCCTATCCCATGACTGTTTTAAGAGACTAAATCATGTATGCTGCCTTGGGACTGACTCGTCTTAAATGAGAATAATCATTGCTTTACTCAAAAAGCAAGCTAAGTATAATTTCCTTCACCTATTAAGGGTTGTACAGGTTGTGACTTTACAGAAAAGTCTTTCAGTCAGTGAAAGCAGAAAGGAGAAAATATCTAATTTTCAAGAAGAATTATCACAAGTATATAATTACCTGGTCCTGGAAGCTGAAATGTGGCTTTTTGGCTAAATACTGCAGAACTTATATTAGGCTGGGAACATTATTTTGGGTCTTTTGAGGCACTTTTTAAGCTATTATGTGTACTTTTTGGATTTCTTTCTTTCTTTCTTTCTTTCTTTCTTTCTTTCTTTCTTTCTTTCTTTCTTTCTTTCTTTCTTTTTCTTTCTTTCTTTCTTTTCTTTCTTTCTTTTCTTTCTTTCTTTCTTTCTTTCTTTCTTTCTTTCTTTCTTTCTTTCTTTCTTTCTTTCTTTCTTTCTTTCTTTCTTTCTTTCTTTCTTTCTTTCTTTCTTTCTTTTCTTCCTCTACTTATCCTAAAACAAAGGCAAGTTTGGAAGACTCCTTTAATTATTTTGGCATGTTGTGAGGGAGGGTAGAGACAACTGGTGTAACAGTAGGGTTTTTTTTTTTTCAGTTTGCACATTTTATACATATATGCACTAAGTGAGCAATATTTAGAAAAGATAGAAGCAGTTAGTTCCAGGAAGTACAAAATAAGATGTGTTCACATGTGGACACTGCGTATGCAAGGCAGAGGTGGCCAGCACTCAGCATGGGTGTGCAGCTTGTCCCGAAAGCACTGGGACTGCCCGTTCCTGCACAGGCTGTGTACTTCACCTGCATCACACCAAATCTGCTGCAGACTCAGCCTGGCATGTGTCATGGTTCCAAGTGAGACATGCAGCCTATGAAAAGGAGCTGCTGCACCTGAAAACTCTGGTAATCAAAGTCTTCAGACTTGACAGCGTAGACAAAGCTTGCAAATGAAAGAAAACTCCTGGGGAAAGCCTTGATATGCAGGAGCTACTTTTGGAATAATCCTGTAGCAAGTGGGATGTGCCCCAACAGAGAAACTATGTAAGAGAAAGCAATTAAAACTGAAACTAATCAAATATAATGCCAGTTGGTGCAACAAGTAATAATTTGATATTTACAATCTGTTCTGGTGTTGTAAAACTCACTGGGGGACTGATATGGAGCACATGATATTTTCTGTAGCAGAGCCCAAGTAAAATGATGGTACTGATTTTAATTTGTAGGGCTGAGCCTGCTTTCCTGGGGGTACTGACCCTCTGCTATTGTCTTCTCTTCCATGCTTCAACATTACAAGGTTTATAATGAAGCACCACAGGGAGTAATTTGCTCCCTTTCCGCTTTTTCCTAGGTGGCAAGACCACTGTCATCTGTCAGTGCAGTGGAGAGATGATGAAATTTAAATAGACTGCTTAAAATTGACAATTTTACTTTCATCTGTCTTCCATTATGTTTTCCAAGCTGGCATGGCTCTTTCCAAGCTGGATAAAGTCAGAGTAAAATATATTTATCAAGATGTGGTTTTAAATATGATTCTTAGTCTGAAGCTAATTTAATAGAGCACTCTCACTAATTTTATAGACGCTGGTTTTGTTATTACTGCTGCTCTTTAGAGGGATAGCCAATAGTAGCAACAGATTAAAAACAATTTTTTCAGTATAAATAGCAATATATTGAAATAGCAGATCTAGTAAATTTATTTACAAAGTTAGGTTTTCCAAGTTCATCTCACATGCAACTTCTTAAATAACCTCTTGCTTTTTAAATGTTAATAACTTCTATATTACTGAGTTTGAGATAAACCAATTTCTTCACTATTTAAAATGAAAAACGTTGGTCATTAAGTCCTGTTGTTGGTTGTTGATCAGTTTTCTTCCTCTGGGATCATCATTTTAATAGACCTACTTCTCTTATAGAACATAATTTAGAAAAGAGAGAAGTTCTTGCATTGCTTGTTTCTCACTGTGGCTATAATATGAGTTTGCTGGCTTTTCTACTGTCTTTTAGGAGAATGGGTGTACACCCAAAATTTCTCTCTGCCTAAACTTTAACCTCATGATACATGTACAGAATGTCTAAGTGGTTGTCAGGCACTACTGACCAGAACAGGGTTCAAAGTGGATCTTTCTTTCTTAAACAAAAAAGGGAAAATGAGCATGTGACAGAAAAGCTCTGCCTATTAATTTAATTCTTCTGCAGATTGTTTCCTTAATATCTGCTGTTTCCAGTTCAGACTTCAGGTATCCCTGACCTAGTTGCTTGAAATGATACTGAATTGACAGCTTCAATCTTTTGGGAAAAGAGAGCTAATTTCGTGTGAGAGAACCATGAGAAATCTTTCAAAGGCTTATGGAAATTTCTACTCAAACCATCTTATCTGTGCCTTTATGAACTTAAAACTGAAGTTTAATAAAATAATCCCCAAAATAAAAGTGAAATGCTGAATGTGCATATGTTCTACTAGTTCAGTGAAGGAAAGCAGAGGTAAAAAAATCTCCCGGCCATGATGTGTAAAGCAAGAAGTGAATGGTTGAAAAGGAAAAGAAACTTCTAGGGATGTACTTAGTAAGTGTTTCACAGAGTAAATGACATATGAAAAGACAGATGCAAGGCCATTCATGATTCATTTGCACAAATACATGCTACCAGTCATCTAGATTTTTTTTCTGATTTTAATGATGTTTTTTTCTGCTGGGAAAAATTGTGTGCGAAACAGTAGACAAAGTGAATGCAAGTTAATGTTAGCCATGAGCAGAGATGTTTTATGTCACTCTGCCGTGTTCACTAAGAAGGTGTGTGTGATAGGGTTTCAAAAGTGATGCCTTCTGTCAGTAACCAAGAAAGTATTTGGTTGGCAATGTTTTGTACTCAGTACAAATCAACTGGGACTTCCACTTAAAATATCTAGAGGAAAACTTGAGAACCACTGATGCCTCTTTGTTTTCGGAGAGTGGATAACTGAAAGCTAAATATGCTAAAATATGTGGATATGCTAGAATCCACTCAAGCTGCTGCTTGGGAAGACTGTTGTTTCTTCCAGCATCTGCTGCCATACCTAATTTTCCCAGAGATCTTTGGGTGATCTTCACTGAGAGGGGTGAAATAATTTAAAATAGATTGATTTTATGGCACTCATTTTAACTATTTGTTTGTTCTGTGCTAAATACAAAGAGGATGACTGCATTTTATCTTTATAAGTTATTAAAAATAGTATTTTGAATGAAGAAATACTACTTTATACTGAACATGAAAACTGAACAACATATGTCTTAACCTGACTTCTATTTGCATGTTATGGAGACATGAATGAACAGATTTTAGTATTTTTGTTAAATACACTCTGTTTTAAAATGTACTGTTTCACTAAATTTGTGATAAGGAGTAATGGTATATAGTTATATACCAAAATCCTGCAGTACCTCTGAACAAACAACATGGGGTTACTAAAACTGGCTATACAATAAGATAATGAGAGTCAATTACATTATTGCAGGTTAATTAAAAAATAAATCAATTTTGTGATAAAAACATCTAGTGCCTGAGGGGAATTCATTAACAGTTTAATGCTTGCATGGACAGCAAAGATGTATGGGTTTTTGAGTCACATATTGGAAACACTGACATCAGAAATATCCTGAAGAAAACACTCGTGCGTGTAATGAGTTGAATACAGGGTTAGTTTTATGAATTCTTATGCCATTTCTGCAATTACCTATGCACTTCCTTCACCATTGAAGCTCTGAATTAGGCATGTTTAGATCTGTCATGTGTGGCAGGGATATATTTTTTTACTGTGGATTACTTCCCAAGTAAGGCAAAAGGATCCTCTGTATGCCTGGCTGAAAACTCAAACCCGGGACTTCCAGCATTGCTTTCATGATACCACAACTGTAAATTCGGCCTTCTGATCTTCTCTGAGTGGTGTTTGTTTTGAAATGCTAGCAATAAATCATGTTTTAAAATTGGCTTAAAATAGCCTCCTCATTGTCTTTCTTCTGTCAACCATGAAAATAAAAAAATTTCTCATGGACCTGTTCCATCTGTTTTACGGCTTTAAAGCAAATAGTAGGTCCTAGGAGAACCCCAAGTCTTAAGTCAGTCCCTTGCATTGCCTTTTTTTATCAGGCAAGAAGTAAAAAAAGTTGCTGTTCTGCCACAAGACTTTTTCACCCTTTTTTCAATCCTCTGCCTTACCTCTTGCTTGTTTTCCTTTCTTGGTATGGCAACTCCCATGGCTTTGTCCTTCACCAGTTACTGGAAGGACACCTTTCCATATGTCAACAAAGATAAAGACCTACTGCTGGCAAATTTTACTGCAAGTAACCCTGAATGCTGTGGTGTTAATTATAGCATTCAGAGGAAGCAAGAAGGATGTTAAATCAACTGCAAAATGTGTGTGCAAGAACATTAATTGTAGTAATTCAAAGTTATTCTGATAAAATTTATGTGAAGCTCAGTTGGAAATTGTTCCAGTTTTGATGAATCACAAGGGGAGAGGGAAGGTGGCTAGTTTTGCTAGTCAGAACACGACTTCTCCCTGGAATTTCCATATGATAGGTATATTTCCAGGTGTCTAATCTCTTTTGCCCTCTCAAATACCAATGTGACTTAACTGCTGTACATCTTTGTGAATTCAGCTGTGTTATGTTGTAAGTACCTCTCTGGTTTTTTTCCAAGTGTTTCCCCACCAGTCTTTTCCAAAGACAATTGGCAAGCCAGAAATTTCTTCAGTATTCAAATCTTTCCTGCAAACTTCCCTTTTATAGAGGTATCCACAATAAATTAACTCTGACTCATCCTGTCTTGTAAATATTTGGATTATGTGGTTGGAATCTCTTTATACAATAAAAATGTTCAGTGGTATTATTTGTTGTGGTCAATTATATTAGCTCATCAATTTATTTTTCTGCATATTGTTTATACTGGTGATAGGGAAGCAAAAAGTAAAACAATGTGTTTAAATACAAGCCAGGGTGACTCAAAGGGAGAGCCTGCAAAGTCACACTGATGTTGCTATAGTGTATACCCAGCCTTATGGATGGGGGAGGCAATGCCAGAAAACGTCAAATCAGTCTTCAAGAACAAACAGAGCTGATGCTTTTAAATAGTTAAGTGTCTTCTCATTATGATTTATTTTGTTGGAACAGTAGGTTTTGGCTACACATAGAGGATTACATGCAGGGTGTCCTGCTGCTGTAGGAGGAGAAAACACCATAACTATTTGACCAAAGGAGAGTGTTTGTAAAACATTTGGATTGATCACCTCTCTGGGCTGTTATCCTGACAAATAGCAGGGATACTCAAACATTTGCAGGAGGAGGCAGCAGAGAGGTTAAAGGTGAAACACAGGATCTGGATCTGGAAGTCTTGTATTTATGTCTTGTCTGTGAAACAACTCTGGCATGACTGTAAAATGCTCATTCACTGGCTGTGCCATGTGTCCTGGAACGAAGAGAGAACAGTAATAGATTTTCACAGGGTTTATACAAAGCTAAATTTCTAGGTGATTGAATCCACCACCACAATAACAAGAAGCTCAGTGCAGGAATAGCTAATCCTGCTGCTACCTTGTCCAGAAAGGAGGAGAAATCAAACTATTCCAATATATCTGGATGCAGTGCAATAATATATCTGCAGTGATATCACAGCTAAGAATTGTGACTTGAGCTTCACATTTGTAAAGCTGTCTTGGTTTACAATACTTGTTTCTGTGAAGCTGAGCATGTTGCTGCTGCTTTAATTGTTTAATATAATTTGGATTTATTTGAACACTTGCCTTTCCTTCCTTCCTTGGTGTAATTTTAAGAATGTTGAGAGGTTATTCCTTTAAAATGATCCTTGTCATACAGCATTATGTTAGTGTTTCTGTTGTTCAGGAAATACTCTTTTGCTTTAAAGACTTCTTAAGACTTTCAAAAGACATGTTAAAGGTTGTGTTAGCTTACTTGGAACAATGTTTGTGGTAGAAGTTATCTAAGACACCTGATAACTATGCTTCTGTTATCTGGAGTATGTCTTCAGCTAACAAATAAAAGCTTTGTTTTACAGTTTATTTTACTCACTCTAGCTGCAGTAATCTAATCCCATTTACAATTTCTTTCTCTCCCCTTGCACCGCCCTGTGTTCTTCAGTGAATCTCTGTAGTCTTCATTAATACCATCTGATTCCCCAATTATCTTCCATGTTCTGTATTTCCTTCCCACAGTATTTTCAGCTTTTTTCCTTACCTGCCATCATGTGAGCTACTGAATCTGCAAGAGGCAGTAAGTGCTGTGGCTTTTCAAAGAAATATAGTTACTATCTTCAATCATAAAGGCTAGTTAGAGAGGATCACATCATTGCTTTTCCTCACAGTGAAAACCTTAGACTTAAATTTCCACTCTTTCAAACTTGGTGGAATTGCAAGTTTTAACAAAGGGGCTGACAACTGTCGTCTGTAAGTCTCACTTGCAGACTCAAACTAACAATATTTGAAGTCCTTACTGTCAACACTGAAATATTTAGGTGATTTCTATTTACCAGTAAATTTTTGTGTAAGTTAGAAATGATACAAACAGTACTATTAGAATGCTGATAGAGGAGGTGGAGGGTTATTTTGTTTTTATTTTTGGTTTTTTTTGTTTATGTTCTGTTTGTTTGTTTGTTTGTTGGTTTGGTTTGGTTTGTTTTTTGTATCTGGTTAGTATGAATTTATGATAGATGAAGTATAGGAGAGAAATTTAAACCGTTAGTAAAAAAATGAGTCAAATATACCTGGATTTTCACGTACCATAGCAGTGTGCTTTCTTGACCTTGAACACTGTCTCCCTGAAAAATCTCGTAATTTTACTGTCAGCTAAAGACAGGAAAAGTACCACAAATGACCAAATCCATTTTGCAGTGGAAATTTACATTCAAAATATCTGAAATCTGTTCTACTACATGAGGTGATATATTACATATGCTATAAGAATGCCATAGATAGGACAAGATATGGATCTATCTGGTTACACAGACGAGAGCAGATTCCATAAAAGTTCCAAGTGAAAGATTTGTGTGATATTTGATATGGTACTACTGGTTAAGCTCAGTAGAAACATAGAATGATATGGGCTGGAAGGCAATTCTGGAAATGATTTAGTACAAATCACTTGTTCAGAGCAGGGCGTGCTCCAGAGTTAAATCCCACTTAAAAGTACTTCCATGCCAGTAACTGTGAGGAGGAGGCAACTGTCCTCCTTTGCTAGGAAATCCAGAGGAAGGAAGGCAGAGGGTGAAAAGGAAGAGCTTCCTTGTCTCATTCCTTCTGAAGAAAACTGAGTAACTGAGAAGGGACCAGTTTTCAGTTGAATAGGCCATATTTGCTTAATAATTTCCAAGAGAATATTATTATTATCAAAATAATAATTTTAATGAAGATTTCAAGATCTGGCAAATTCCTAAAGAGAAATTCTTCAGTGGCAAGTCTTTGTTTGTTTTTGCCTCCAAGCCATCTGTTTTGTAGGCATTCAGATTCTTGGACTGTTTGCTGTATATCAGTTTTAGGGAAATGTAGAAACTGTGAAGATTCATTTCTGTCCAAGATGGCTCTTACTGATTTGAGCATATTTGCCTCAATGTCAGTTAAGCAAAGGTCAAGAGAAGGGGCTCTAAGAAGAGGAAAAGGCTTTTTCAATGACAGTTATGAAAGACTTTTTTGGTCCAAGATGTTTCTCTTGCAGACATTTAGTGCTGCAAGGTGTTAATATGCCACTCTTGTCATAAAGTAGAGCCAGTACTTCTGATACATAGAAAACCTGCATATACCCTTTTGAGAATGGATGAAATACGTCTTATTCCTCCTTCAAGGGCAATAAAGCAGCTTGATGTGCCCTTTTGGGTGGAAGAAATCTTAATATCAGTTTCTCTGCATCTCATTAATACCAATACAGGTTTCACAAGGGAGGAGGCAGCTTAATTTTGACAATACCTATGGCTTAGATGCAGTGACTATGTAAATATAATTTTGCTCTGAAAAAACAGATCGTTAAAACAAAACTACTCTTTTTTTTAAGTGCCACTTTTGTTTAGGGGAAAAAATCAAAAGTTGAAAGGCACTTAAGATAGATTGTGGAAATACTAATTTGGTGTTATTTCCTAGTAAAGTATTTTTAATTGAGTTTTTCTGCAAAATTTTCTGTTTTCATAGAGAGAGGGTTTTGTCAATACCAAGTTCCCAGTGATTTTTTGAAGCATGCGCATTCCTTTGGTGCACTTTCCTGTGAAGTCGACACTGAAACTTGGGTCATTGGTTTTTTTGCATTTATGACTATACTCTATTGCTTCTTGACAGCTTTTAGTGCTACAAAGTAATTTTGCATAAAGAGAAGCACCTAAATTTTTGATGATTATTATCTTTTTGTTCACCACCCAGCAGCCTTGGTTTTTATAAATATTCCCTTGATTCAGTTTGTGTGGGGCTTCCTCAATCTGCAAAGGTGGTAAATACCAAAAATGTGAAGACTGACGAGTTTCTTTCTGTACTGTTTTTATTGGAAAAATCTGATTTCCAAAATTCACATAGGGTCCTACTTAAAATGTGTCTTAATTAAGAACTCTTTAAAAACCTTTGTTTTGTTGCTTGGCTGTGGCTTTTAAGCACCTCTAGATCTTACAGCTTTGCTGATTAACACTGGGATAATTTTTAGCTCCTTGTTAGAGCTTTTTGGACAGCAAGGCAAGGTGTTTATAGCAGAACCATCCCTACTTCATTTATCCAGGACAGGTATGTGTGATGAAGTAAGACAAAGAATGCGTAAAATCATCTACCAGTTCCCTACTTACTTTATATTTTTGAGTGAAGTGTAATAATTTCAGTAATGCAAGCAGTTTTGGTTTGCTTCCCAGAAAGTTTTTGCATTCTTTTGGGAGTCACTGAGCACAGCATTTTATTTGGTAAGTGGTGCACATCTGAGGAGTGATGCAGCTACAGAACTGCAAAGCCTGAACAGGTAGGCAGCAACTTCGTACACCTTCTGCAGTGGGGTGGAAAACTGAATTTGAAGGATCTGACAGTATAGGACAGACAGTACAGGGGGGCAGAATATTTATTTAAAACTCCTCTACTCCTTACGTGGCCCTCTACTCTGAGAGTATTGGCATCTCAGAGTGGTATTTAAAGTATCAGACTGGTGGATAGTGAGATGTATTAAACTGCTGCACTTCAGCGTGAGATTGTACAGAACTAGTCAAAATGGAAAACAATGAGATAGAAGAGCATTGTAATTCCCCAAAAGAGCTTCTACAGTCCCTCATACCTCAGCCTGGAATTCTGACATGCTTTTATGTCAGTTCAAAAGCTACACATCCAGCTTGTCAAAGGCCTGGGTTTTTTATTTAGGAGAAATAATTAGTGTTCATTCAGCTCTTTAAAAATGAAGCTGGAGTAAATCAATGGCATCCCTTTCTGTGTAATAGCCTAATGGCTCAGGGTATAAGCCAAGGAATATCACTCCAGTTAAATGCCATTTTGTGTTTTTCGTAGTTCAAATTTTCAAAGCTAGGGAACAGAAGATATCTATGTCCTTAAATTTGAAGAAGTAAAATGCATTTGGAAATGAAAGTGGATGAATGGCTACTGGATAATACAATTTATTTTTTTATCATATGAGAGGGAAAAAACGTGTCATGGAAATGGACTTAAATGTCAGTGCTCTCTTCTGCTGACTACAAATTATTGATTTTTGCCTGAAATAGTTTCTTATTACATCTTTGCTCATCATAGTAAGTCAGCTAAGTATTTTTAATCAATGTTGATTTAAAATAGCATAATATAAAAAATCTGAAGTTTTATTCTTTAAGTCAGTGGCGAGAGCTGGGCTGCATTTAGTGCAGTGCTGCAATTGAGATGCTCAAATGCTAACATCTCACTCTTCCTGTCTCACAGGAGAGAATGTTATCTTGGAAATTAGGAGGTAAAGAGTCATTTCAGTTTAAGTAAAATCCCACAGAACATAATTGGTTAACTTTTCTGATGGTTTATCAATGAAATAGGCGTTTCCCTTTTTAATATTTCCCAAGATTAAAGTATCTTTGCAAAAATACTTGAAAATTATGTCTACATTACTTTTAGATGCTAGCAGCAGACCAATATATAATTAAATGGTATAACCATTCACACCTGAGACATTCCCTGAGACAGGCCCAACACGGAGAAAGGGTGCACAATATGCAGGATTCTCTACTATTTTGCTGTCTGGCTAAACACAGAGACTTAGGGGATAGGGGGCAATGGCTACAAGTTACTGCCTGATGCAGCAAACATCTGATGTCTCCTCTGGGACTGCCCCACCTTTCAAGGTGCATTTGAACAAAGAAAACGGTTCCACATGCAAATGGAACCAAACAATCATGAGCATGATGTTCATCTAGAGCAGAGGTGTTGGCTAACAAAGTAAGTGGGCCTATGCCCTGCATGAAAACTCCTTCTGTTAAAAAAGAGAATGCATCATTTTCACAGGAGCCTCCTTTCTGGAGGGAACAGAAGGCCCAATATGCACACCAGATTTGAGAAGTCTGCTGCCTACCTGGGCCCCAGATTAAAGATGTGAAGAGAAAGTTTCTTACCCTGGTACAGCCCTCAGATTATTATCATTATTGATTTTCCAGGTAGGCAGCTATGAAGTCTCAGCAGGAAGTCCAAGGGCGAACAAGAGACTTCAGGGCCTTGAGAGGACTGGTTAAGGAGCACAAGCAGTGTCCTTCTCTATCCTTCCAATTGCAGGGAGTGATGAGGGAAGAAGCAGGAAGAGCCACCACACCAAGACCTGTCTCTGAGCCTGGTGTCACTGGCTCTCTACAACTTTTTGATGACAGATCAATTTGCATGACACCAAACCTGATGGCAAGAGAGGGGGTACCCTTGTCTCAAAGAGGGAAAAGGATCATTGCTCAGGAGTTAACAGGGATCACTGAAAGAGTTTTCAACTAGATTTCAAGAGAGAAGAAAATAAAACCTGCCTTGACAGAGATAAGCCTGGGAATGACACACCAATATTTGAAGGAAGATGTGCTAGCAAGGTCCTTTGGCCTGCCATCTCAGTGGAAAGAGGGGATGGAGATGCACGTGGCAGCAAAGAGACAAGGGTTATTGATGTGTTAGAAACCATGCAAGCACCTCTACAATTACCTGAAAGGAGGTTGTAGCAAGGTGGGGGTCAGCCCCTTCTCTCAGATAACAAGTTATAGGAGGAGAGGAAATGGCCTCAAGTTGTGACAGAGGAAGTTTATATTGAATATTAGAAAAAATATCTCTACTGAAAGGGTTGTGAAATATTGGAACAGGTTGCCCAAGGTAGTGCTTGGGTCACCATCCCTGTGTGTATTTAAAAGATGTGTAGATGTGGCACTAAGGGACATGGTTTAGTGGTGAACTTGGCAGTGCTGGGTTAACAATTGAATTCAATATTCTTAAAGGGCTTTTCTAACCTTAATGAGTCTATGATTCCATTAGCAGCTCTTGGCATGCTTACATATAAAAGTTTTATGTATTATTTATTAACAATTCAGCCATTTCTCTTCAGAAATAGAGATCAGTTTTATCTTCCCTTTGATAAGACAGTGATGTCATTTGAGACTGTAGGTAGCTGTTTAGAATTTGTAGATAAGTGCTGCTTGAATAAGACATTGATACTGGGCTGGAGAAATAAAAGAGTGGCTGGTAGATGAAAACGCTTAAGGTGAAGAGAAGCATTCTTAACCAGAAAGTGGTGAACTGTGATGGTGCCATCCTTCTAGCATGTCCTTGTGCTGCAGTACATATATTCAATACTGTTAATGTTAGAACTAAGCAAAAGTCTTTTACTAGGAGGACTAATCCATTAAAATTCATCATGGTTCTCTGCACTGGATAGGTTTGTATAGAGATGAAGACTTTTACAGCTGGAATGTTTTTTTTATTTCATGCATCTGTACTTTAGCATGCGTCGTGTTTATTCATTATTTTTAGATAATGTTTCCTATTGAAAGTTGAGCTGTATGATAAAGCTGTATTTTATATGGAATTTTTCTGTTCTTCTGTGATATGTAGGAACATTGAATTTCTGATAACTTACATGGCAGAATCCAGAGCTTACTCCTAGCAGCCTGCAATTCATGTTGTAATAACTCTGGATTGTAACCAGTCAAGATACTATCAATCCAGTGTGAACAGAGGCTGATGCATTAAAACTCAATGTACTGTAAGTAACCAAATCCAAAAGAAAAACATTTAATACAGCTGTCCAGTGTGCTTGAAATATCTACTCAGTGGAACAATCAGTTTTAAGAGGATTTAAAACCGACTATTAAAATTCATCACTACCAACTGAACAGAACTTCCCGCAGGCAGGAAGGCAGGTGGCAATGTCATCCAGCACAGGATGGCTGGGGTCAAATGTGGCTCTCTTCTGACTTGATACATCTAAAATTCTTCTATGAAGTTCTAGTATTAATTTTTCTTACTTGCACAGTATCTAAATAAATTGGGAGTTCTGCTGTTATAAAGTGCACTGGCCGCAGCCAGAGGCCCATTTAAAAGGGCACAAGATTTGCAAGAGTAGCTGAACACTATGTTGATTTTTTTTTTTTCCAATGATAGGCTATTTTCACAGAATCACAGAATAAACTGAGTTTAAGGGACCCACAAAGATCACTGAAGTTCAAATCCAGGCCCTGCACAGCACAATCCCCAAGAATCACACCATGGGCCTGAGAGTATTGTCCAAATGCTTCTGGAACTCTGGCAGGCTGCTGCTGTGACCACATCCCTGGGGAGCCTGTTCCAGTGCCCAACCACCCTCTGGGGGAAAAGCTTTTTCCTAATATCCAACCTCAACCTCCCCTGACACAGCTCCAGGCCATTCCCTCGGGTCCTGTCACTGGTCACCACAGAGAAGAGATCAGTGCCTGCCCCTCCTCTTTCCCTCACAAGGAATTTTTGACTGCAATGAGGTCTCCCCTCAGTTTCCTCTTCTCCAGGCTGAATAGACCAAGTGACCTCAGCCACCCCTCACACAGCTTCCCCTCCAGACCCTTCACCATCTTTGTTTCCCCCCTTTGGACACCCTCCAACAGTTTAATGTCTGTTTTATGTTGTGGCTCCCAAACCTGCACACAAGACTTGAGCTGAGGCCTCCCCAGTGCAGACCAGGGTAGGACGATCCCCTCCCTTGCCCAGCTGGCGATGCTGTGCCTGATGCCCCCCAGGACAGGGTTGGCCCTCCTGGCTGCCAGGGCACTGCTGACTCACGTTCAACATGCCATGGACAGGACCCCCAGGTCCCTTTCTGTGACACCGCTTTCTAGCCTCTCATTCCCCAATTTGTTCACACATCCAGGGTTGTCCCATCCCAGGTGCAGAATCTGGCACTTTGCCCTCGTTGAACTTCGCATGGGTGGTGACTGCTCAGCCCTTCAATTTGTCTAGGTCTCTCTGCAGGGCCTCCCTGCCCTGGAGGGAGTCAACAGCTCCTCGCAGTTTTGCATTGTCTGCAAACTTGCTTAGTAGCCCTTCCAGTTCTGTGTCCATGTTGGTAGTGAAGATGTTGAAGAGGACAGGGCCGAGGATGGAGTCCTGCAGAACCCCACTAGTGACAGGTCACCAATCTGATATCACCCCATTTACTGCAACCCTTTGTGTCCACCCATGGGCCACCCATGGGTGTTGATCACCCATCACATGATGTATTTATACAGCTGTGTGCTAGACATTTTGTTTGTGTATGTTGAGATCTTCATAAACATCATAAATTTTTAAAGCTTTAATCATCTCTTGCTCTGAAAAAATATGGTGATTTTTCCATGGTAAATTAATTTACAATGTAAATTAGAAAAACCAGAAACCTTCACTTTTCTCATGTTAATACCATAAAGTTAGCTTCCAATATCCAAATAGGTATTCCTAAAGAAAGGAAAAGCTATTCAGCTTCTGCAGAGTGGAAAAGTGAGGTATAAGAGACATTTCTCATGGTCCTCTATATACTTGGGCTCTGATTAAGCCTGGTATTGCCTAGATTGTTATTACAGTAAAAAAAATTGCAATTTATGATATTTGGAATTAATTTTTTCCAGTCCCTTCTTGGCAGGTATCAAAGTTGGTTGGAGTTCTGCAGAGCTTTTTAAATAAACTGTTTATGTCTCACATTTAGTATTTTGTAGAATAGAGAGATAGCTATCTGGTCAGTGAAAATCAATGCATAAATGAAAAAAAAAATGTATTTTATGCAGTTTTGTCTTTTAGCATGTTTTACCATTGCATTGTACCTGTGTGATATCCAGCAATGCCTATAACACCCCTCGTAAACACGTACTGAGTTGAAGCTTGTCTGCAGTGCAGCACTGAGGCACGATGCCTTAGCAAGAGCTCCTACAGACACGGTACCCCAGGTGTGCGCTGCTGCTACAGAGAGAATTTCAGAGTAGGTCTAGATAATGTAAGCAAGAGAACTTCCTCAAATTCATGGGAAATCTAGACAAGTGTCATTGCGGTGCTGAATGTCACGTGGCCTTTCCAAAATTTTTGCTATCACCCAGAGGTCAGAAAGAGATTTTGGAGAGATGGTGGAGGTGTCCAGTTGGTTCCCTGAGGTCAGCTTGGTACTTGCTGACTTTGGCGTAACCACAGTCTGGTGAGGTGACTAGCAGGACATTGCAGTGTCTTTTAAGAAGGACATATTTTCTTCCAAAACAACAAAAAAAAGACTTTACAGTGTCCAAGGAACTGACAAGTCATGAGCATAAATAATCTTTAATTGCTTATGGGAAAACGTCATAACAGATAATATGCATGATGGATTATAATTCAGGGACTGCTTCAGGCCTCTAGTCTGCTTTATAATTACAGATTAGAATGGGGCAAGAGGAAAAAAGGCTGTGTAAGTACAAGGCTTCTCTTCAGGTAATAATGGTAGAACCCTCATGCAGCTAATACCAAAATGTGCTCTAAAGCACAGTTTCTATTTCCACTCTGCATCCGACATGTCATAAAGCTACAGAGACCTGATCTTAGCAAATGAGGAGAAATTGATTTTCAGGACAGAGTATCACAGCCAAGTAAGCTGAAAACATCAAGACTTGACCTTAGATGGCTTTTTAGCAAACAGAATATGATGCAAACAAATAGTAAATATATTTGGAATTTCAAAGAGCTGCTTATCTAAGATGCTAATCTACTGAAAACAATAGAGGCCAATAATTTTGGGCATATTAAGAGGACAAAATATGAACAATGCTTAAAAAATATTTAATAATGCTTTTTAGATATCAAAAACTTATTTTCTTGTACATGCCAAAGTGGGCAAAGTAGACGTAATTATTTTTTTTAACTGTAAACTGTTAATAGTCTATCAACAGCACAAACATGTTAGGAGACAAATGAGGACAGATGTGTACAAGAACTGTATATTAAGCAAAATCAAGATGGTTCTTGTGCTAAGTGCCATAAATCTAAGATTTAAGAGCTGCAGAAAAAAAGTAATGGAAACCCAGGTAAGTTGCACTCACTTTAATCAGCGATCCCCTTCTTGAATTCATTCCAGAAGCTGTAGAAGGATTGAAAAGAAGCAAAGCTCTAGTTCATTAATAGTGATTTTCAAGAGTGTGTGAAATGTTAAGCAAGTATTAGGCTTGAATGTAAATAGTTTAAAACTAGATGACAGGACCGTTAGTCTAAAGTAGATTTTGGAAAAATAATGGAACAGTTGGAGTTACTCTGTTTTAGGTAATTACACTAAGGAAATAGCAGTCAAAAATTATGCAATGGGAAGTGCTGGGGAATTTCTGAAGAAGTTGTAAATTCATATGCATAAACCATTTATCTTAATCTTAGAATATTAAAATACTTGAGGACTGAATGGACGAAGAGCAAGTTGAGTCTTTTGCCTTTTGTGAAAGAGAGTACAAAGATGGAGAAATTTTGGCATTGGGGGAATGAAAATAGTGAAAAAGGAAATATTAGCTAGATAATATGGGGATTTGGGAAAACAGCATGTCCTACTGCAGCAGGATATAAGGCTAGGTGTCCAGTATTAGATGGAAGTCCATGGGTAGAAGCTCCTATCCTGTAGTTGGAGGAAGGTTTACTCTAGAAGAGACTTAATTCTCAGTAGTTTCCAACGTGACACAGGAATAAAAGGGGCTATGCAGGTTCACTGGAGAGCTTCAGGCAGAGCAGCGAGAAACAGTCTCTAGTATTTTCTTAATCTCTAAAATTCTGTGTCCACTTGTTGTGTGAGCAATGCATGAAGCATTTTTGATAAAGTCAGAAGGGCATGTAGAAAAATTAGTAACATATGCTGCATCCGTCATTATCCACCACTCCAGGCAGAACTTCAAGGGGAATAATGTTCCTGAGACATGAGAGATGATAGGGAGAAAAGAATCTGTTTGGTTTTGTCTTTTCCAGAATTAGATGTTATGTATCTGCTAATATGCAGCCTAAGATCATTTTACACTGATCCAGTTTTATTGCTTTTGGCTATTAATTCTATTTGACTCTCAGAAATTAGAGACTATAAAATTATCTTCTAGACGCAATCTTCATTCAAATATTTTGGGGAAGGAGTATGGTCACAATTCTAAATACATTTAATTGCTACAATGAAAGTAATAGTTATTTTGTCGCATAATTTGTGCTTGATAACATGGAAGTTGCCTTGATGATCTCAGAATTTATTTGTTACATTAGGTTTAGTATTAATTTGCTTGCATCTCATTTCCATTTTAAAGGTAGTAGTACTATGACTATGACTTGTTGAAAGACCAGTTGTAGCGGTAGTTTTGAGGTGTTGTAGATCTACTGTATGTAGAGATCAGAATGTTTCAGCACAATTAATTTCAGGCCTCACATAAATAAAGCATTTTAATTATTGCATCAATTCACAGTAGTTTTTAATTTTAAGTGACACAGTCAATTTACTGTAGACTAGACCTGAAGACTGATGACTGTTATGCTACCTTTCATAATTAATATCATAATCATACTCATCTAAACTCGATTATATGGAAGCCACTATGTGAATGCTTACAAGAAAAAACGGAGCAAAATGTGGGCTCAGTAAGACATCTGTGCATTCCTCAGGGTGCAAGTTCCTCAGCAACTGTAGCTGTAATTAAGAGAGGGATTCCATCTTTCTAGCAACTTGGGAAGTTGCTTTTGTATTTATTACAAATTCTGGGCTGTGTTGACCAAAACTCTACAGTTTTCATTTGAAAGTTCTATGTGTGTTTTAAAACAAAGAATCTCTGTTATGTTCAGGATATGACTCTGTGCCTAAGGTCTGCTTGTTGGTGCAGGTGATGTTTGGGACTGAGATGTCTGAGCCTTAGGACTTCAGGAAAATATCTCATTCTCCAATGGCTGAAAATGAACGATTGAAAAATTGAATGACTTCTAAGGACAGCTCTGATTTCCTCTATTAAAATTTTCTTTTAATTTTAATAATTGCACCTATTGATAGAAAACCCAACTTGAGGTTGAGCTTAACTGTAAATATTTGTGCAATTGTTTAAAAATTGGGAAAATTCTCTTAGTAACTGGAAGTGAATACATGATGCTCAAGGTTGCCTCTGTATCTAACCTTCACATCAGCAAAATTGAGAATTACCTATTCTTGCAAATTTGATTCAGATCATTTACTGCAGGTGAAGGAATCTGCATCAAGATTCTTTAATGTGCATTTTGAACTTTCCACCTCTTGCCAGTGTTATTTCAGTTTTGTTTAGTTTCAGTTTCAAGCATCTCATGTCATAACACCATATTTTTCCCAGGTTCTGAGCAATTCTGCATAAAACGCGCAAAATTTTATATAGTAATCACAAGATGATTTTCCTCATGCTACTGTTATTTACTACTTATTTGATTAATTTGGGAAATAGCTGCCTTATTTGAGAGAAAATGTAGATTTAAGGACTCAGTAAGGTCATTATATGCATCAGTTTTTTCCCTCTTCTTTCACCTGCCTCCTGCTTCCCTTCTGAGTGAGAAACCATCTGAAATGGGATGGCAGTGCATTATTTAGTGCTACAGATACTGCTCTGGGGACCCGGAAGAGGAGGGTGGGTATCTGCCTTCTTTTGGTCTTTGGAGGAGTTCTGAATCATGAACCAAGGCTGCCTATATATCAAAGCCTGTACACTAAATTTTATTAAGATGAAATTAAGTAGCCTTTTTGTGAGTCTGCTGAGGTGTTGAACCGCTTTTAAAAATGGAAAGTCTGTTTCGTTATCACTGTTTGGATTTGAATATAGAAGAAATCTGTTTTGAGCCTCCAGCAGAACTTGTGATAGGACTTTCTTTCACAGCTCAGGAAGGATTTTTAAGTGTTTATTGAAAATTCTAACTAAGAGAAAATATGACCTCTGGAGCATAAGAGCACTCTCTTGGTTGATAGGTACAATAAGGAAATCCATGCTGTTTGAAAATATTTCCAACTGTGCACTCTCTTTCCAGTGCAGCAGGATGATAACTTTAATGTCGTCATTGTAAGCACTCAAAATTTGTAAAGTATTGTGGATATAATAGCTCATGCTTGGGATATACCTGGAGGCAGTCGAGCAAATGAGCTGTTCTCTCCTCCTGTCAGCACTTCTACCTCCTTCCTCTGGAGGAAGTAGAAGTGTCCATGTTTGGGGACCATGCCTAATGCTGACAGAGTAGCTCTTGGATTTGTTTGTTCGTGCATATTACAAGGGACAGTAGTTTTGTCATCAGGGATGAGCTGTGACAGCATCACGAGGTGCAGTTAGGAGGTAACACTGATGGTCATGGATCAATTTCCAGGGCTGTGACTGAGTAGGTGGGATGTGACATGACTTCAAGAGAGCTCTTCAGGAGGGGATGACATAAATTTTTTGACAACTTAGTAATTAATGTGTCAATCTTCCAGGACAGTAAATCTGATTAAAATGGAAATTGATTATTGAGAGGCATTAACAGGACTGGTTGCTTATTGGTTGCTGTTAGATGTCTTGTAAATTAAGATCTATTTTCTTCTAACTTGGGTCGGATGGTAGACTTGGACTCCCATAAGCACTGTGATAAGTGAGCAGCCGAACATAATTATGTCAGCCCAAATGATATCTTTCACTCTGACTCTAGAAGGCACCTGTGCTAAAAATAATAATGGATTATTTGGTATAGAAAATAGAACTAAATCTCATTGTCTCTTGAAATTTCAAGGGAGAAAAGAAATCGAAATGTCAAATAAAGGTAATAATTCATTAATAATATAATGTTTTAAAACCTTTTGCATGCCTGCAAACTCTTCCACACGTCTAAAAACTGGGTAAATACAAAAAGAAAATTGTCAAATAATCTATGCCTTGAATTTAACACTAATTTAAGATGCTATCTTATCAAACACTAAATTCAGGTCCTTGGTCAATTGCGATAGTTTATTCCTAAAATCTTACTTACCCTTGTAGCAGCTGTTAATGTTTTCTGTTCTTTTTACGTCGCTACTGTACTGCCACTGCTGGAATTTTTGATGATGTTTAACATTCAAAATCTAATTGCATGTGAAATCTTTTTAATGTAGTTTGGATGGTTATTTTGATGGCAGATATCCAGTTTTAGTTGTAAAAATAAAACAGGGTTATCTAAATTGCTTCTCTTTCCTTACTGTAATGAAACACTTTAAAACCTGGCAGAAAACTTACTGTAAGAGTGGTCATACTGTATTTGCTTGACAAAGGGTTGTTTTGTAGAAATATTGGGCAACTCTCCTTAGTCCTAAGAGAATACTCCATACCATTCCCTTTCTAGTTGATATCATGCAGCTGTTTTTTTCCTGAAGCTGTTATGAGACTGCAAACACATGCTTCATGAGGCATAAACATTGTTCCATTGCTGACCTTCTTCAAAAGTGCTATTATTGGAAATGGCTGCATCTGAAGGATGAAAACTTTGGTGCTTTCAAAATCTGCACCTCCTACCCTTGGGAACGAAAATCTACCTGAAATCTGAAATAAAAGTTCAGCACCTGTGTAATCAGTTTTATTTACCTTCAGTTTTTGAAGGAGCATGAAGTGAGATGGAATGAAAAAGAGTATGTTTGAGAATATCAATAGATACTTGATATAAATTGGGATCATACTGATCTGAACAGCAACACAGAATATATATCTATTTAAAACTTTAAAACACTAAAATGTCAGGTAATAGAGATGCACATTAGGAAGTGAGTATTTTCATGTTTGGAGTTTTAATTTTTCTTTTATTTGGTTTTGTCTGGATTTCTCTTATCAATTTTTTTTTTCCAGTGAGGGCAAAAACAGGGTTGTAGGCTGTGAAATGAAGTGGTGGGAAATCTTTCTCAGATACAAACATATGTATCTGTGCAGTGTGAATATACTGAGATTACCTGCAGTGCAGGTGCATTAAAAATTCATTTAGAATTAAATTCATCTAGAAATATCCATAGACCAGCTGTACATGGACCAGATTAGACTAGAAAGGCTGGATACTTTTGTGTACTATGTACAATTTTTTTTAAACATTTATAGTAGCCATTTTCTTGGTATTTCTGGGTATTTGGCAGTCTGTTTGGACAAAGGCCGTTGCTTGGCAGCAAGAGCACAGCAACATCTGATGTCTCCATCAGAACTATCAAATTCACCAAAAGCAAGACTTCTAAGTGGAAAGTGTGGTTTTGGAAACTCTGATGTTTGCAGACCTTAGAGAAATTAATGTATTGAAAGAAAATTGAATGAATTAAAGCCAAAAACTATTTCATGTCTCACTAGTAACAGATGCAATTGGAAGATGTATCCGCACTCCATGGGACTCAAAACCAGGGATGCAGCATTTTCAGGTTTGTATTTTAATCTCACTAAAATTTGGGTTTGCCATTCAAAATAAGCAGTTCTCAGCATTGCTCTGGATCTCTTTTACTGAAGAAAATCGAAAGGGTTTATCAACAGCACTACGATAAAGACAATTTCAGAACAATACAGTATTATGTTTCTCATGATGTTGCATTACTCAGCTAACAATTCATAAATGTTAGAATATGTACCCCACCTTTCTTAGCTGAAAGTCTCTTGCTTGCTTCCTGATCCTTAGAATTACCCTGGGACCTCGTCCTAAGAAAGTACAACCTCCATAGCAAAGCTGCAGTGGTCACTTGCACTGGGGATCCCTGGACCCTCCAAGGAGTTTTGAGGACTGCTCCTGCAGAAGGTGTTCTGAGCAGCAGCTAAGGGTGATTCCTCACTCTGCCTGCTTGTCCTTCCCCATGCAGCTAGGTCCCAGCTTGGTGACCAGAAATTTGTGTGCTGGAGATTATACTTCCACATCAGAGAAACGTGCACAGAGATAGCGTTCAAATCTTGTATATACAACTGAGACTCTTAATTGGCAGTCAGTGCTGATTGCTGAAAAGAGCAGAAGGGCTGAATGGATTCCATCCCCACCTTGAAGCATTTGAGAAATAATGCTTTTTTCCTTGAGAAACACACTTGAAAGGATTGCAAAGTTTTTAGGGTTAGCTGAAAAGCAGATGAGTAATTCAGATATTGGAGATGCAAGCTGAATGAACCATATGGGCTGACCATTAAAATATAAAGTAATTTCCTCTATCTCACTAATTTAAGCATAAAAGAATTATAATGATCAATCTTGTATAAAATAGACAAGGAAAACTCAGCAATTTAATGTTAATTGGGTTATCATTCCAGAGCTCATATTGATTTTTAAATCACATTTACAAAATGCTTGGTAAAGTCTAAGACCTAATTGTACATATGCATGGCATCTACTTTAAACTTACAGAAAGAGATTCCTGTTCATAAAGCCAGCAGGACAGAAGTTTCACAAAGCAGGCCAAAGTTGCCTTTTAATGTACAAGTGCCCTGGACCTTCTTTTCTTTTTTCTTTTTTTTTTTCCTGTCAACATGAAGTCAAAAAAAATCTGCTGAGGTCACAAAATTAGGCCAAGAGTACTTTTGGTGAGGGAGTCTGGCATTGCAAACTCCTGAACATCATAAGATTTTCAAGAAGTGAGTTCTTTGTAGTGTCTTTGTTTTAACTCTTAAAGGGACCAGCTGGGGCACTGTTATCACAACATGCTTTTAAAGATCTCACCCACAATTTTTCTTGGAGAAATTGAGTGGGCAGAGAATTGACTTGTGTGGGTGCTGCAGTTATGTGTCATTGGATGGATTTGTCGTGTGATGAAAAATCTGCTGTTTGAGAAATGGCAATGTGAATTGAGAATGACAAAGTAATGTGAAAAGGACTGAAGTCTACTGCCATCACAAATAATATAAATGTAGGTTTCTGTCTGCCATCTGACTCCCTTATGAAATAATAGTAGCTGTCAGGTAAGGAAGCTGCAAGAAATGAGGAAGATTAAAAAAACCATTTCACTTCTATGTTTCTTCTTATGAGCAATGCTGATGTATGTAGTTTATGATGTTCACATGACAAACAGTGCACACCCTTTATGAAGTTTGTGATGTTGTATATCGCACACCCAGAAGCAATAAGGTATTGAGAGAAACAGCAATTGAAGGGAACAATCAAGTTCTAGGTGTGCCAATGTAATTAATCAGTAAGACATAACAGACTGTGTGCTGCTTAATCACCTCTCAGGTACTTGGTGAGGCATGGTACAAAGTTGAAACCGTCCAATGTATTCAAGTGGAATATTAATCAGCAGAGTAAGACAGTCTGGGCAGCTCAGTAACAGAGTGGATGCCTTGAAACTCTGACTAATTTCAAAGAAAGGCCTTGGGCTCAGTAACATGTTGGATCAGTCTAACCTGAACTCTGTAGATTACTTCATCCCACATCAGCATGAAGTCTTGCACCAACCCTGACTACTGCTTCTCAGTACTCTTTACCCCTGGAGCAGACCTTGCTCTCACATTCCTGGGCTGTCTGACAGCCTGACAAAGCAGGGCCCTGCCATGTGAAGTATTTCCATGGGGAAATACTTCACATGTCCAAAGGACTGTTGTTATATGGGCTTTTGCCTTCTTTTGTT
This sequence comes from Oriolus oriolus, assembly GCA_013400235.1. Lineage (NCBI taxonomy): Eukaryota > Metazoa > Chordata > Aves > Passeriformes > Corvidae > Oriolus > Oriolus oriolus. The sequence goes on from VXBT01006757.1 coordinate 246,749, forward strand.
TTGGCTTTCTGTTATAAGTTCCACAGAGGGGACAGGTGATCACAGTGCTGTAGAAGATAACAGAAGCTCCTGGAGGGCAGAAGGTCTCAGCTCCCATGGGACTTTTCTGTTGGTTCTGACATGGAAGTGAAGTTGTGCTGATCCAGAGCAGCCAGCCAGACTGATCGGACCTCTTTGAAAACATTGCTTCTAATGACAGATATCTCCAGTCTTTTAGCAAAATATTACTCTTGCAGAACTTTCCTGATGTTCCTTTTAAAATCAAGTTTAAAACAGAACTCCAGTAAGATGATGATAGAGGGTGCAGGTTGGGAAGAACTGAAAGGCAAGAGGAGAAATAATAAGTATAAGCAGACATTTAACTCAGCAGTGGCAGCATTTTGTAACAGAAATCACTGAGCATCCTCTTGTTAAATTTATTAAATTTATTAAATATATTGAATTTATTAAATTTAAAATAGCTGACACAACTTAGTCTAACATGTTTAGCCATGCTGGCATCTTACCTGCAGTGGAGTAGAAATGCTCTCACGTTCCCAACAAAAAGATGAAACTTTGTTGTAGAGAACTGGAATCTCTGCCCAAAGATGGCATTAAGTAACACTTAACAAAGTGCTATCGATTTTTAAGATGTAAAGACTTGGTAGGTTGAAGATTCTGACATCAAAGATGTTCCCATTTACAGAAGAACACTTAAAACAAAACAGACAGAAAAACCAACGGAGGAGCAGTAAGAGAAAAGCTATGAAAAGAAGCTGTGTAGCTGTCTGCAAATGTAGATGGTGATTATGAAGCAGCATTGGTTTAAAGCTATGTTTTCCAGTGTGCAAATTATAACAAAGCTACAAGACTCAAAGACTTGGTTCTGTGATCCTCAGTGATGCATCCCTGTGCCTTCTCTTCAAAGAAGTCTTTTGCAATTGTCTACTGTGCAGGTCATTTCCCTGGAATGGAGAGATTTTGGAGACTCAGTCACTAGAAGGGCAAACAGTATAGGACTGTGATCACTACAAATGGTATATTGCTCTCCATCTGCCATCTTTTAAGTGAGCTAGTTAAGATTTACCTGGAAAGAAATTCATTGCTATTCCCTTAGTGTTGAAAAAGATCCTGTACCATTAGATCCAAGGAACATGCCAAGAGGTTCTTCTTGGGAGACCTTGTCAAAGGGAGTGAATGTGTTTTTACTGGGCTAATGTTCATTTTTGGGGAGAACCTTGTATCACAGCCCACAGCGGGTATTTCAGTCTCTGTCTGTTCAGAGAAAAATACAAATCTGGATCTTTTAGAGCAAAAATTAAAGATACAATCTGAGCCCCAGAAGTGCTTTTTTTTTTTGCTTTATTACCTTTCTGCTCCTTTTGAATGAGTGGTGACATCACACCCATCAGAGTAGACACCAAGAGGGAAAATATCAGCCTTTCTTCTTTTTATGGAAACAGCAGAAAAGCACAGAAGATCTTTGAACTTCAAGATTTAGCACAGAGCACCGGGGCTTCACTCTTGATCTCCAGTCAGTAAGGCAGAGATGAGAGTTCAGCAGGGGTTAGATAGATGCTCTCTGAATTGTAACAGAACTGTTAAACCTTTCAGTCTATTAGAAAAGTGCCTACATCTTTCAGTCAAGACAGGCTATTACTAAAATTAAAAAAAGAGAGTTAATGTTTGCCAGAGGATTCTAATAAATATTAAAATTATGTGTGGATCTTCTGATTATTTTCACTTTTATTAATGTTCAGTTTATTTTTAGCAATTTATACCAGACCATTTCTATCTTGCTAGTTCCATTAAGTGTCCTTTTCAAGCTTCTTTCTTCTTGCATGTAATCAAAATTATCTCATTTCTTACACTGGCTCATGAAACAGAATTGGAGGTGCTGCCAAAGGCATCCATTAATTCAGTCCTGTAGAAGCTGAATCTGAACTTAGACTTTTGAAATCTGAGTGTGTTTGGAGACCAGATATTTAACTGACATCAATATAAGTCATCATTTCCAGATATATCAATCAGAACGCCTTTTCTCTGCAAATCATATAACTTGAATACCATTATAAATGATATCAGACAAAAACACACACAAAATCAAAACCAGAACAAAATCAATACCTGCAAAAAACCAGTGAGTTTACAGGCAGCAATTCAGCTTTTTATTTGAAGTTCCCAGAATTATGTTTTCTGTTTAATGATTTTATTTTTAATGTAATGTGAAATGCAAGAAATCAGCTTTGTCTTGTTGCCTTCCTTAAAAAATACAAACAACAAAACAGCACAAAGAAAAACCCACCAAAATCAAACCCAAACAAATTGGTTAAGGTCATCCAGTGATTCTTTACATCTGTTTGGCTTAACAACGTTTTATAAGGGTATAATGTCTGCTCTACTTAACTGGTGAGTAATATTTTGTGTTTATAACTATCTTCACATTTGAACTACACATAGTGACAATTTTGTCCCCAAAAGAGCTGAGGTTTGAGTATACAAACAAAAGACTGAGGAACAGGCAGTAGCACATATTTTCATTTACTTTTTAGAGAAGCCACTCAGGTTTGTCTGGTCAGAAGTTTTTTTTAAGTAACTGCAATGAAACCTCTAAAATCTAAAGCCATTTTGCAACAGCAGGAATGCAAAAAGGGGAGAGAGAAGTTTGGAAAGCAAATACTGTTAGGGAAGAAAACGAACGTTTACTATACTTGATATGTAAATTCAATTTAGGCAGCTTTATACATTTATTTTAATCAAGAAATGCTCTTTAATTTCATCTCCAGTCTCTCTTTCTAATGATGTTTCTAATTGTGTTATTGTAAGAGGAATACCAACTCTAACATTGCTCTTTTGGATTAATTGACTGTGTCAGAAATATTTGGAGCACTGTACTTCAAAAATTTAATTTGTGGTGCCCATTCAGTTTCAGAGAATTGTTGGAGGCTGGGGAAATAAGTTTTCTCTGTTTTCAGGGCACAGTGAGGCAATTGTAACCCACCTGCTGTCAGGCTATGAGTCAGGGCAAGACCCAGAAATAGAGGCTATATATCTCTAGATTCCTGGTTTCATAATCTAGCTACCTGACCTTAAATTATCTTCTCTGGGACAAGTCCTATGTGAAGAAGTTGCTGGGACTCCTTTTGGTGCCAGTAATTTTTGTAGATGTTTCATTGATTGATCCTTTATTTAATGACCGGTTGGAATCACGAGAGAATTCGTACTGACTCACTGATGTGGTGCAATTGATGCAGCAGCTTTATTTTGTTTCACTCAAAAAGTTGTCGTGCAAAAGTAATACCACCAGCTGCACTGTCTGTGCTTCAAGGATGCCCTCTAACAACCAGAAGCCAGTGGTGGATCTGAAGAGTTGCATTTTAAGTGAAACTAAAAGAGGTCTGCACTGAAAACATAAATGGTGAACATGGAAAGAATTAGCTTCAGATTGTCACCTGGCTCTTTGACCAGTCTCTATTTGCCCTATCTTTATTTAGGCATTCAAAAGCTTTTTCTGATTCATTTGACATTAGCACTTTACAGCAGGGCATGAGGAGTGAGAGAAAGGTACAGGCAAGGGTCAGACCCTTGTCTGACTCATGCATCAGACACGCTGAAAATGGAGTGCACTCTCACTTCAGTCTGTACCATCATGTCCTCTTGTCCTCTTAGGGTATAGGAGTTTGGAGAAAAGAATTATAATTTATCTTTTCTTTAAAAACAAAAGGCCAAACATAGAAAAGAAGTGTTCTTAAAATTTTGTCCTCTAATTTCTTTAGATATAAACAGATGTTATTCACGCTTTTAGTATTACAAACTTACACCACCATATATCTGTTGTATGTTTCAATATAATTTAGCTGTCTAATCTTTAGTGATGACTGATTTATTTTCAGATTAATGATAGTGCATACGTATTATTTTTATCTTGAAATGCATACACAGAATGGAGGATGCGGGACATCCTCCTATCCTGTGTATTGAAGTTTAATTTACTCAGTTGAAATGTAATTGTGTGAAAGTGGGTGGTGTTTTCTTCTGTTTTATTTCTCTCTGATTTTTCAGTGATGACAGCAGGAAAATGTGTTCCTGGATGTTTTCTAAACCTTGCACTGTGAGAGATAATACATTGAAATGACGATTTCTGCTGGAAATACTTTAATCTTTTAGGGCAGAGCGATACTCTTCATTTTCCTTCCTACCTCCCGTTTTGCTCCATAATTTTGTCGTACCTTGTGGCCTAAATATAAAGTTAATGGGCACTTCTGAGATGACAGTAGGAACAAGAATGTTTTTAGAACTGCAATAGTACCATTTGAACAATATCTCTGTCCAAATTCTCCCTTTTCCTGAGTAGTTTTTTCTGTTACTGTGATTTAAAAGGAACTCATTAGATTAATTCATGTTCTATTTCTTTTTCCTCTCAGAGTCTACATCTGTGATTAAATTCTTGTAGCTAGATATGAATTTCCCCACCTCCTGCTTTCCTCATCCATGTTTTAACTTTCGGGTTTTTTTTGTGGTGGTCATTTGCTGGTGAGTCTCAGGCTTATTTGTCTTCATTGTTGCCATTCTCTTACCAGCTCCTGTGCCTTCACTTTGGTTTTGCTATGGGTTTCATGATCACTTTTATTTCTGTTTAAACAACTGGTTATTTACTTGATCAGCTATCCTTGCATAATTACAGTTGTGTATTTTTGTGGTCATCAGTATTTTAATCCCTTCATATGGTTTATTCAAGATCAGGAATTAAAAGAGGGAGAGATGGAAAAACACTGTTCCTGAATCATCTGTCCATTCCTCTGTCTGTTGGGATACAGGAGACATAGGATGATCCAGCAGTTTTCAATTGCAAACTTATTTTTATTAATTTTTTTCAGGTATATAAACATTATTTGTGTCATTTGAAACACCTTGGAAATTGTTCTTCCCTGTGCTAGTTATTTACATTTCAAAAATCTACACTAGAATTTTTGTGTTCCTAATAGAATTATTTATCAGTTTAATACTATACTGATTATACACACTAAATGGAATGCAAGACACGTCAATCTCTCTTTTAGTCTGATTGCAATGGGAAGAAACGTTTTCATGAGAGAGTTGGTATTAATAGATGATAAGGACATAATGCAGAGTTCAGTTATTTTTAACTTTTCTTTTAACAAGCTGCTCTGCAGAGCAAATGGAATGAAATCATAACTAAAGATTAAGGCTGATCAGAAATACTGTGATCTCTCTGTGAAGAAAGACCCGTGTCTGCCATCTTGAGAGAAAAATCTGGATTTCACAGAATCACAGAATGGGTCAGGTTGAAGGGACCACAATGGGTCATCTGCTCCAACCTCTATGCTCAAGCAGAGTCATCCTAAAGCACATGGCACAGGACTGTGTCAGATGGTTCTTAAATGTCTTGAATATTTCATCCCTTAATTTGTGTTCCCAAGAAAATACCTAATTGCCCCATCTCCCCTTTTTTTCAGGGGGGTAACGGGGGGGGTGGGTTTTTTTGTTCTTTCATTAGTAATGGGTTAAATCATGGTAAGTGAATAACTGATTTTTTACATTAAAGATAATGTCTAAACTCTGTCAACCTCAAAGGTGGGGTGGGAAGAATCCCTTGCTGGGTGGAGCTCACACCACCCCAGAGACTCTGGAGCTGCTGCTGGTTCTCTTGTTAGCTTCAATAGAAGAGAGAATATTCTCTGTTTCTAAAGGTGCCGCAGGATTCTTTCATAATTCTTTGCTTGCCTCTGACTTCAGTTGACAAAACTTCCAGTTGTATAGCATGGGGAAGAGGTTTACTACAGGCAGAGAAGCAGCCCCCACAATCCAGGCACATACAAGTGATTGTATTCCTTGTTAGTACAATATCTATGTGGCTGTGAGCTGCACAAGGGCGTGGGAGGATGCGGTGCTGCCAGAGTGGAAGGGGCTCAGTGCTCTGTGTGTGCTAATCAGGGAAGCTGGGAATCCCTTGTGCTCTGGTACCAATCTTGTGGCAGAGAGAAGGAACTGGAGAATGATTGCTCTTGTATTTCAGCACCTCTAGGAGTGACATTAGATGTGAATTTGGTGTCATAGGCAAAGTCCCTTCAACTTAGTGCTCATGCAAAGGGATATATTTGGGGCTTGGATAAGTTTCTGTGTCTTCTAATATGAGAGCTCTGCCAGAAAAAAGCCTAGTGGTTCCTTCCAGTTGTTTTCTTTTCTCATGGAAATATATGGATGACACCTCTGTCCTTTTGTGTGTGTGGAGGTCTGGCCATGAAATTCCAAGGTATTTTGTCTCCCACCTATACCTACTCCCCTAATTTCTGTATTTAAAAGTGACTGTTACAGTGCTAAATTCCTTGATAAGGAATTTAATTACATCTCTTAAAAATGTCTTTCCAGTAACGCATTTCTTTTCTTCAGCATTTATGATGTTACTCTAAAATGCCACAATCTTTTCTAGTTCTTGAAATTACTGTCTGCCAAAGAAATACTTGTGTACATCCTTGGATGAAATCTTCAAAAGCGGCTTGGCAATTATTTGAAAAGGAAGAGATGAATCTGAAGAGAGTTTTAATTTAATATTTAATTTCATTAAGGACCTTGGAGCACAAAGTAAGAGAGCATTATTTATAACACAAAGCTCTGAGTGCTCCTCAGCAGAGAAGAGGATCAGAATAACATATATCAGAATAGGGTCACCTAGAGGAGAGAGTAATAGAAATATAATTATATTCACTAGGGCAAAAGCCCAAGGTTGTGTTGTTTCTGTTATTAGTCTTTAAGGACAGAAATAACTACAGGAGAAGAAAGACTTAAGAAGTATGAGGCAGTGACAGAATGAATGAGAAACCAACATGATATGTTAAGGAAAAAGGTAAGTGTAATTTTAGTAGGTATCAGATCAGGAGTTTCTAGTAATATAGAAGATACTGCGACTTTATCAAGATTTTTCAGGTGTGTTTCTGTCACACACTACTTAACTGGAGCTAGAAAAGGTTTTGGGGATGATCTGAGGAATAGTGAGCCTCTGTTATGAAAGGAAAAGTTTGGCTTTTTGTTGCTGAAATGTAGGTACTGAAATGTGATTTCCAAATAATGGAAAATGGATAGCACATAAGGTAAATAACTACTTAAATACCAAAAAATGATGACGGGACTTTCTAGACAGCTTTTGAGGAGAGCTTGAAACAAAAAAATAAAATATGTCATTTCACATTTTAAGTTTTTTTCAGCAGTGACCCACAGCGTCTGCTATTTTGTCTCTGATAGAAGCTGATATTCAAGGAAAACAAGTGAATCTTGTCACTTTGTATCTCTTCTCTGTATTGTTCCACAGCCCTTAGCAATTTTTGCAACAGATATGGACTAGATGTTAGAACATTTTCTAGTTCTTTGACCTATATCAATATGAAATAAGACCTTAGGTTTTGGTTGGTGATTTTCTTTTTTTTTTTTTTTTAATTTATATACATTTAAATCCAGAATTCAAAATTACTTTGACACTTAATGACATTCTTTAAATAACCTGAACATGTGTCCTATAAACGGAACACTTTTTAAATACTCTGAAATTCACATATCAAGACATCTTTCTTCTATGTTGGACTGAAGTCTTACACGCTGGTTAGTGCTGCAGATACTCAAGTGGTAGATATATTAATTTTTATGTCTGCTACATGGGCATGGCTCTGCCTCTGTGTTTTCTCAAAAACACACTGGTCGAAAAAGAATGGAGCAGTGTAGTTCATAATCCTCGCAAGGGTAGTTCAAAGTCCAAAAGAATGAGGGTCCTTTTCCAGCTGGAGGACACAGGCATTCTTCAGGCACTTCATCTGGAAATAGGAATAGGCTCCTTGAGCCAACATGAGCTTGATGGTTTCACATTCACTGAATGATCACTGAGTGATGGGGGGGTTAGGTCAATTTGTCTCTTCCTCAATATCCTTTTGGTTGGAATTCTCAGTCTGGTATTTGGAGACATATTATATGCTGTCCTGTGGCTCCAAAAGACCAAAGGGGATAAAATAAGTAATTTTCTGCTAAGTACAGAGAAAGGGCCAGACCCAGGATCAAACAGAAGATCTACCTCTCGGATCTAGAGCAATGTCCTGCTTGCAATTGCTGTGACAACCCCATAATCTTGTAGTAATAGTTACAATTTTAACGGTAACTGAATACTACTTTCATCTTTGAGGGGCAGTATGAATGGCAAGTCTGTGTGTGAATGCTTGCAAGGAGAGCACGTGATGTAAATGCAGTTGTTGGGAACATATGGACTTCTCTGCATGTGCTTTCTAACAGTGTCTTTGGCCAATCTTGAAAAAATGTCCACTTTCAGGTCTGCCTTTCTTCTGAAGTCACATTTAAAAAGTGGTTTTAAACTATTCCTTTATGTAAAATTTCAAAGGGAATTGTGAAATTTCAGACTCTGACATGTCTTTTATTTTTCTCAAGAAGACAGTAACTGATTAACTCTTTCCTCAAGCTGGCCACTGAAAGTAAGAAGACGTGTTATAAAGGTTTTCCATCATGTCCAGTAGAAAAGGGACAAGAACTGCTTCATACAGTAATTCTCCACATTGTGACCCAAGACTTTGTACCTCCATAGCTCCATTTAGTGAGCACAGACTTTCATGCTTTGTATGGCTTTAGACCCACATGGTGATGGTTCACCACTGAAGGTGCTGTCCCAGCATCTTGCACACAAAGGAGAGAAGCAGCACAGTGTGGGGGCAAAGGTGGGTTGAGAAGGATGCTAACTAAGCCCAGATTGTGCATCTGGGGCTCAGCCATAGGAGAGGAGAGTCTCCCTAGGGAGCTTGGTTTCCCCAAGCCCATAGCCTTGTCTGAGTCTCTGGTACAGAGAAGCAGCCCTGTCCTGCTTCCTGCTCACCTGCCTGATAACCATCGCTACCTAAGTTCTTCTGTTCCCTGATATCTGTTTCAGACCAATATTACTGAATTTACTGGACTTAATTTTGTCTTGAACCAGATGATTTTACTGCTGGTTTGTACTCATTACTCTGCTCTCATTCTGTACCCCAAATCTAGAATTTGTCAGGCCTGCCTTGCAGGGAGAAACTAAGAATATTTTGTGCATCTAACAGTGACAGTAACATGTTCTCTGACATTGAATGACTGTATTTTCTTTTCCTAAAGGAAATATATAATAATCACTATAATTTCTTTTTTACTTGGTCAAAATTTTATTTTAGTTTTTTGGTTTTTTTTTTTTTTTTTGTTACTGATGGACTATTTTTGAAAATTATCATCAAATAATATTTTTTTCAATAAGATGATCATAAAATCATATTTGTTTCACTAGAATATTCGAGTAGTAACTTCATTGCAAACTTTGCTTGTGTTTTTTGGTTAGGTTCATTTATAGTTTCAGTTCAAGCAGTATTTGAGACTCAGTTCAGACTGGAATCTCTGTAACTAGATATTGTATTTTTCAATTTGTTATCCTGGTTCTGTTTCCAGGAAAAAAATGTGCTATATTCAGTAGGAACTAAAGCATGTGTAACAGGGGCTGTGATGGAAGCATCCTGCAGAAGGCCACAAATCTCTTCTGTGGTATAAAATGAACAAGTTGCTTGGCTACCAGATTATTTTCTGGCTTTGAAAAGTAGTCTTCTGATTCACATTAGATCCGTCTCAGGGTTAAGTCCTCAGTCAATATAAATGTCATAGCTCCATTACAGCCTCACATAATATTAGAACTAAAAAGAAAATTAGAAATACACTAACTGAGGATTTTCTTTCACTCTCTTCTTCTTCCCTTAGTGAATCACTTATCTTGTGAGGATATTTTTTATTAACAGAGCTAGAGCACTTGGTAATTTATTGTTGAAATATGCCTGTGATAAATTTAATAGATCATTTGGTGGAAGAAGATCTTTTATTTCTAATGAGAGTAATGAATAAGAAAAACAGTACAAGGAAAACACTGACTACCTGGAGCAAGCCTGACAGAAAGCCACCATAAGACCAGGAGTTTTATCTCGGGACATGAGAAGAGAGGCTGGGGGAACTGAATTTGTTGAGTCTTGGGGAAAGAAGACCAAAAGGGAATCTTATTGCTTTGTAATGCATATTTAGGGTAGAGAAGACAGAGACAGATATTTCTAGGGTGCATTGTGGTAGGATAGGAGGTAACAGGCACAACTTAAAATTTGGCAAACTTCAATTAATAGTAGGATTTTTTTTTTCTTACACCATGGTATAAGAGTATGACCACAAGTATGGTCAAAAGCTGGAAAACCTTGCCTAAAGAGGTTGAGGAATCTTTCACCTTGGGTAGAAACTCAGTCCTTGGGGGAAGAAATCAAAATTTACTGGAACGGCTTGCATAAGCTGCATTATATCAGTGGTGACTTGAGTGGGGGTTAGATGAGAGGTCTTCCAGAGTTCCTTTCCAGAATCCCTTGCCAGTCAAATTATTTATCCCCTTGTTCTACAAAGGGGCTTTGCAGTGACCGGTGCAAGATTTTCTCACCTACTACCATTTTTACTGTCAAGTGAAAAATTGCAAAACTGTTATTTGTTTGGCAAACATGGTCTATATCAATATTTTGCCTCCAGTAACTTGCCTTGCATGCTATATTAAAATAAAATTGCAAAAAAAATCTATAGAAATTTGGTTATAGAGGGACTTCTGAAAAAATTTCCATGATCTGAATTGTTAAACCTTCTTACAAGAACTTAGCCCAAAGTATAATTGTCATAATGATATGTAAATACTTGTATACTCAATACTTTGGTTGACTAAACTGAGGTATATCTGTAATCTTACTTTAAATTCTGTGTTTTGTTGAGACCACTTTTTGCTCAAAACTGATGTGCGGCCTTTTTTTGTTTGTTTGTGTGTTTTGATTAATATCAAGCCCAGCAAACTGCTAGCACCAAATTAAGTTCAACTACAGCTCTACTTTTTTGCAGAAGTATGTGTTTGGTAGTGAATAATGATGTACATAAAGGCCTTCTAGTTTCTTTTTAACAACTAATTTGCTAATCTACTTATTTTCTCGTAAAACGAAGAAGTGGTTTGTGTCTTTTCAACTTTACAAACCATTTATCTCCTCCTGTGAACCAAAAGCATTCAACAGAGAAATCCACAGCTTTTCAAAATTACTTTCTTTTCTACCCAGTAACTGGAAGTCCTCTCCCAGATGGAGAACTGCAGCTTGCTCTCTTGCAAGTTCAATGAAAAACTAATAGAGAATATGCAAGCTCTTTCAAATTCTTTGTCTCCTCAGATTAAAACAACTTTTTGTTTTCTCATTCCTTGTTTAAAAGTGGAGCCTGGTCAACTCATAACAATGAATTGCCTTAAACATAGAAAAATCCCATGGAAAGTGGTTTTCCTTAATGAGGATTGCTAATTCTGCTATGAATTCAGCAGTATCATGAGGATTTTTTCTCACTAGTCATATAAAGAGTAGTCAGACTGGGTGCAGAAAGATTTTGAAATTGCTGCCGAGCTGTAGATGTACACCTTCTCCAGGTCTGCTCTGTATTTGTGGATAAAGGTTGAGCAGGTGTTACATTTGAAGCTGGTTCTTTTACAGTTCTGTCTGCCTGTTTCCAATACTTTTCATTCTGAAGTCTAAGGCTTGTCAAAATTTTCTCACTATTTGGCCTCCCTATTCGATTACCTCCCTTTCTAGCTCTTCTTAATAAAAATGTCTGCACCAACTTTTAAAGCTAGTTTAGTTTTTTCTAAGTGTTGTTATCTCAGAGGAAAATAAGTTTGATTTTTACTTTTGCTGAATGCCATATTTCGGAAATATGATGCTCTCTTCCTATTTAATTTTTTTAAGGCTGCTCTTTTGGGTAGATTTTTCTTCCAATCGGTTTTGTTGTTTTATTTCCTGTTACTTGAAATGCTCCTGCTTATTTTCCATAGTATAGTAAGGGCCTTTCTTATTCCTCTTTGAATCTTTTCAAGTTCAGTTTTTCAGTTCTACTTTCTGCTTCTTTCTATAAAGGTTATTTTGGACACTTGTTGCCTTGATTTAATTAGTTAGAAGGGACAGAGAATAGAATTAATCCTTTAGCAGGTAAATGTATTTTTTTTCGAGTTTTCTGAGGTTACTGTGTTTCACATACTGTGTAGTGGATGTATCCTGACATTTATGGTAACAACACAACTATTTCAGAGGAGTTTGGAGAGCCTGTATTCACTCGGGCCTAGTTAAAAAAAAAGTACGTTGCAGAAGCTGCCAGCAAAGTGAAACAGTGAAAAAACATAATTTTTTTGCTTGCAAGAAAAACGTCCATGTGAACAGTTAAATGTCATTATGGACACTCAAATGTGTGTATGCGACCTCACATCTAAATAAATTACATCATATTGCGATACTGTCTAAAAGTAGGGGACCTACTCTCTCTGAAAAGATTGAGAAAGAAAAGATTTTCAGTCTTAAATCTCCAATTAAAAAAACAAAACTTGATCTACTTTGGAGAGGAAGTTGAAGTTCATATATGCAAACATACTTTGATGAATATTTCAAATAGTGCAGAAACTCCTGCACTAAAAAATGCCTGTATGCATTTTTTTATGACAAAAGTAATATTTCATTTGGGAAAGACTTATGATTCCTAAAAAGAAACTAATCACTGACAAGTAGTTCTAATGTAAATATATTTATAAGGACCTTTGATTTGCCAATTTTGTTATTGGAAGATTAGTTTTTCTTGAATAGTAAATTTAATTTTTGAACATGCTATGACATATTATTTCCACACTGAGATACTCATCTTTTCAGGAAAGGTATTTGAAAAATAAATTGTGGAAATGCTATTTTTATTTTTAATTCCTTTTTTTCCCCCACACATTAGGCTCTATCTACCTGAATATGTTGCTCCATAGCCATATCACGTTTGCAATTCATAGTGACAAAATATAAGAAGCTGTAACTGCAGACAACCATCTTGGAACTAACCCACAAAATATCCTTGTTTTATCACATGTTTCTGTGTTCCACTTGTTCTCCTAACATCTTGCTAGAGAACCCTTGCACATGACTGAAGAGAAGTTTCTTCTTCACAGAAACAGAGATTTTGCTTGGAGTTCAGCAGTCCTGGAAATGAAACCTCTCTCTGGGTACATTTACAAAAGGTGCTACTTTTTTTTGAAGTGAAACTTTGTAGTTCAGCTGATGTTTGTGATCAGAAGACCACCTTTGTTAGACAGTCATGAAACTGGGATTTGTCCTGAGTGTGAGATGTCGACCTTACAAAGGCCAAACGTTGACTGAGTGTTAGAAAGATGAGCAATAAGGGCAAACTTCCTGCCAGGGTCACACTCGTCCCCTTTGAAATCTTCAAAGGGCAGCCTACAAGCCTGTAACACCCCTCCATTCTTGCAGCCTGCTTTGTGCAGTCTATTTGTATATAGTGAACATGCTGAGGCAGCAGTGTCCCAGGCGTATCTAGAGAGGAATCTAATACATACTGATTGGGACAGACAGCTCTGGCAAGCTCACTAAAGAAGAAACGTTGGTAATAATACACTCCCTTGATGGAGACATGAGATTTTCTGGGTGTGTGACTTCTAAAGGGAGACTGCATCCTTGGGTGCCTGAAAACGACTTTACCTTGTAACCCTATTCTGTTCAGTCTAAGTCTAAAATGATCCACAGGTGAGATCCGTGAAATCAGAACCATGCACCACACTTTTAGGAGAAAAATGAGGCACTGGCAGTGGCACTGCCAAAGGAAAAAGTTAAGCAAGAATACAGAAAGTTTGGGTAAACTGGCAAAGGTGGCAAGGAGGGGGGTTAATGTATTTAGTGCTCTGGTGAGGATAAGTGATTTCAAGCTGGAACCCCCTCGCATGGTTATGGGCAGGATGGGAGGTGCCCTCCCTCCCCATGGCCCAAATGGTGGGAAGGTACCTGTCTCTTCAGAGGCCAGTGGGCACTGGTTCAGGCCGACATCAGAATCTGGCTCTGGACTTCTAGTCGAACAACAAATAAAGCTAAATGCAGCTCAGCACATGGGTACACTATCTCTTTATTTAGACGACTTCTGTTTCAGCCCAAAGCAATAAAATTTATCTACAATTCAGCATCATGCTTTAGTCCTTATTATTTCTACATATTTATTCTAAAAGTAATTGTAATATGAAACTTCCTTTTTTATTCACATCATATTTATTCTGCAGCTCCAAGTTCCAGATGTACACCAGTGTAAATACGAGTGGAACATGACCTTTGAATTGTAACAAACCACCAAAGCATGGCAAGACTCAGCAATAGAATTAATAGATGTGATCACACTTTCAGGGAGTGCGAACTTTTTTAAGCTTGAATTTAAAATCAGGCTTCAGAGGAGAAAATGGGGATCCAGTAGCTTAGTCTTTATTCTTTGAAATTGAAATACAATTTATAGAAACATACTCAGCTGGACTGAAGGCCACGCAGGCGGTAAAATAGGCTGAGATTTTAAACAGCCCAGCTGCATGAATACCAAGACTGCTCCATTTTCCTTTCTCTACTGTTTCTTGTCTCGAAAACAGAATGAAAATCTAACTTTACAAATTAGAATTTCCTTTTATTTGAGAATATACAGAGATATGCAACACTAAACCACATTTTTAGAACTGAATTTTTCATGTGGTTACTGGAATTTTGGCTGTTTTGTAATATTTTTTGCCTGCTTTACTTGCTTTTTCTTCGACATACCTAAATTTTTCAAATCATTTGTGGAGGGACAGTTGCTACTGTGCGTGATATATTTTGAAACTAGCACTATTATGCAAGGGCTGTAAAAAAAAGAAGTTTGTAAGAATTAGTTTGTTCTCTTTCCTTGGATATGTCTTACTGATCAGGTTATTGTGAAGTGTAAATTTTTTGTCACTGCCCGAGGCTTCTTTCCAGGATTTCTCTGCATGAGAATAGTTCAACTAAAAGATAGCTTTATGTTTCCTTAGAGCAACATGATAGATGCAACTGTTAAAAAGAAAACTGAATTTAAGGGCCAGTGCCTCAATATATTCAGTTGCAGAAATGGGTAGCTAGATTTTATTCATGTACTTCTTCAAATGAACACTCATATTGAGGTTATATGAGCTTGTAGACTTTTTATTTGTCTTTGCCATGTATAGTTGGGCCCTGCACAGGCATAATGTGCTCTGTAATTCTGTGCTACTGTTCTAGAATCAAGACAGTGTTTATTTGATGAGCTCTGCTTCTACAAACTTGCTCATATTGAATATTTTGTTTCCTTATAGTTTTTTGCATGAATATTCTTAAATTTTTTCCTAAGTTACTTTTGTTGGTTCACATAGGTCAAAAAAATGTCTTGTCTTATTCTTTTTGGAAACATTAGCTTTGCATGTGACCTAGAAATGTCCCTAAAGATCCAAGCTTGCTGCTTGTGCATTGTTTCTAACCAAACTGATGGGCCCTGAAAAATCCCAGTCAAAAGCTAAAAACTACCTCCTCGCAAAAACCTCCCACAAGACCCAGAGCAACCCGCACCAATCACACCTGTCTTCATTCTACCCAAACAGAATTTCCAGCAGTTAAAGTGATGCTGTCCATAGTAGATGAGGTGAAGGGTAGTTAGTCATACCACTGAAAAGAACATTGTGGGATCTTGGGAGATGGGGCGGGTTCTTGTCATTTGTCAGAGATATGGTATTTGGATTTATCTTTGCCTTCCCTTTGCCATGATTTCTTCTTTGACCTTTGCCCAGCGTGTCTGGTTAGGCTATTTTGAATCCCAGCATTCAGCTTTTCTGCCAGGTAAAAAGGACCCTTGTCTCACTTTGGTTCCCAGGACATAATTTCTGTGCTTCTTTTTCTTGCAGCATCTCCATCTACCCTTACAAAAGAAAACGAAGAAAAAAAAATATGAAAGAATATTCTTTCCCTTTGTTATCTGCAAATTATCAGATAGTTACATCATTCTTAATCAGGCTCAGATGTCTTTAAACAGAGCCACACAGAGCCACTGTTCATGCAAAATAATGTACCTCTCTTGATACCATCTTGTTGAGTTTTATTTAAACATCACTGAGTCATTTAATCTTGATTTCCTGAGGAATATACAGAAATTGAAAACTACAAAATTTTATCTGCTTTCAACCTGCTCCAGTGGTGTTTCATCTGTTTTTCTAGGAAAGACAGAGGAATTAAAGTATTATAAGTTACTACTGAAATTTATGTATTTATGAATACATAAATTATTATACTTTCTGATAGTTGCTACTGTGTTTTCTATTCAGAAAAGGTGACTGGGCAACAAGCTGGAAGAGCACTTTCTTGTCATGTCTTGACTTTACTAGAACAAAGTGGAATTCTTTGAAATTTCCATAACGTGCAAACTTTGCATTTATTTGAGCATTGTTATCAAAGTCGATGGCAGTGCATTTCTTCAGCAGTCTGCATCAGCCTTCCAAGCAACACTGACCTCGGCTGAGGAAATACAATGTTCAAGGTGATATTGAGATCAATGAAAAGATATATGAAATTATAAGGTTTTCTTGGAAGAGAAGTAGCAATATAAGCATTTGTAAGCATGACAGCTTTGACTGCATTTAAGACTTAAGGAAATATATTGTAGCTTTTACACAATTTATTTGCTGACTAATACTACCTTTAATAAACTGCCAGGACATGAACGGAAGCAAAACTGGCCTAATGAAAATGAGGGAGAGGATTAAGTAACTCAATTACTTTGTTAATTTAAACATGCAGTGTAATCACAAGAGGAGATATGGTGCTGGTTTGTTTTATATAATTGACTATTCATGCTGTTGCAGTTTTCTGTGAAGAATGTTGTTTTCTCCTTCTTGTGCCAAAACCATGAAGTATCAAGCAAAAATTGTGTTGTTCTTTCCACAGTCTGGGCAGAAAAAATAGTGAATTTTGGTTTTTCAGCATAATGCATTAGTGAGCAAAACTCTTGCATAGGTATTGACTGCTGGGTGTCACAAGTTGATTGTAATGTTATTCCTTTAGTGTGTGACGAAGCTTTCCCATTAGTTCACTTGTTAATTCATTCTTACACTTGCAACCGTGGATATCTATCCATCTATCTATCTATCTATCTATCTATCTATCTATCTATTTCCTCTGCTTCCAAATATTTTTGTGCATAGCTGTGAATATTTTGATGGTTTTTTAGTTCTTAGCATTCATTCGCCTTAGGGAAAGCCCCATTAATGCACTTGGCATGATTCATTTTTCATTTGTGATCTTTATCAGTCAGATTTTGATCTGACTGTAGAAATTATTTTGTTATTATTATTATTATTAGTAGTAGTATTAGTATTAGTATTAGTATTAGTAGTATTAGTATTATTTTGGCAGTAGAGAGAGGGTTTTTTTATACTTATGCTGGTACTGGAATATGTTAGAGACTTTATATAATACACAAGAAACATTTCCAAACTTCTCTAAGAGCAGTTATAACTCTATGGGACTTTTCTTTCTCCTAGAAAAGCTCATCTCCTTGTTAATTAATGTTTTGGAGTGAAAAATGTCCAGCATAAATTTCATAAAGTAATCTCTGATTGGACTTCATACAATAGAAAGAACTGCTTTTTCCTATGGACTGCATAGTATTTTTGTGCACACAAATATGCAGCCTGCCCATAACCCTAGCAAAATTCAATTACTCAGAGAGGTGTAAACTACATTTTATGAAAGCAATAAGACATGACTCTTGATGATTTCTGTGGAAGACTGCTACACAATTTAGAAGTGTTTTCAGCTCCACACTGAAGGTTGAGTGGATTTAAACGGCTGAGAAGCATAGTAATCTCCCAGAAGCATATTACTTAGAATATATTTTGCTATTCATTTAAAATTGTTTTCAAAAGCAATGGATTGGAATTATCAGAATAGCAATAAATTTAGTCAAATCAATAATGTAATTCTGGTGATTTTTACATGGAATATTGATGCAGGCGTTACATTACTCACAACTCACTTGAGAAATCTCCATTACAGTTAGAAATTTCACAACTGTTTATTGTCTGTGGGATCTGTCACCTGAAATCTCTCTCCAGTCATGAAAGTATGAACTATTCTAGAAGTATCTTGTCTCTCAAAATAAAAAACAAACAAGCAACAAAACTACCTCGAAAAATGATGGGTAAGATTAGATTTAGAATAATTTCTGCAAGTTCTTAAAATTATCTCATAAGGATTTGACCTAAATAAGGGAAGGCAGACACCAATCAACTTTTAATTTTTACTTTATCTGTGAGCAAAAAAATCTTCCATTAATAAAAATCTTATTTTTCTTCTCCTCTGCCGCATTGATGACAGGAAGAACAGCATTGAAGGAGATACTTTATTAGTGGTATCTAGTGCCTAGGGAAAAAAAAAAGGGGCAGTTTTAATTTTCATTCAGATGAGCAGTGCTGGACTTTTCAACTCAGAATTATGGGATCGATCATGATTTGCCTTTGTAAGAAGCTTTACAAATGAAAGCAGAATTTCCAGCAGGCCAATCAGTCCAGCCTTTCCTATTCCTCACACAGCCTTATCCCTCACATGAACATTTATATATATATGCACACTGTGTGGCAAATCCAGGAAGAAGAATTTTTCTTTTTAACATCTCAGTGGGATAGACTTTGGTGCTAAAAATATATCTATGACCATTTTGGATACAGAATGCTTCTGTAATAATCGGCCTAAAATTATTCATTCTAATCATGAAGTTGTATCAGTTATAATCATTAAAAGCCCTGAAGTATAGACATAATTGCACCCCCCAAAAAAACCTCAACACTCAAGTGTCATTAGATAATATAGATGCATTAATTGGTCTGTAATTTTAGTTTTTCTTGCTTTGTAAGGAACTCCATGGTGGCTGCAGCTGTCTGGGTGTAGTATGGCTTCTTCTCTCTGGCTGTGATATGTTGCTGGAAAAAAGTGAAGTTGCTGCATTACAAAATGGAACATGAGACCCCTACACTGAGTTATTTACCATCTAAGCCTCAGAATGTGATACACAAAGAGTATTCTACTACACAGATGGCCACTGTGTCTGAACATCTAATGTGATTCTATTTTTATTGAAGGAACAGTTTTATTTTCCACTAGATTCTTGAATAGACACCAGGAAAGAACTGAACTGTAATGAACTACAGAGAATGATTACAGCATCCTGGGCTGCATGAGGAGGAGAATTGCCAGCAAGTTGAGGGAGTGAAATCTTTCCCTCTGCTCAGCCCTGGGTCTGGTACTTGGGCCCCCAGTGCAAAACCATTTGGTCCGACTGGAGCGGCTCTGGTGCAGGGCCAGAGGAATGATTCAGGGGCTCAGCTCATCAGGTATTGATTCTGAATGTGTCTAACCTTTGGTGGTAATGCTATTTCTACTTCTAAACATGTCAGAGGAGATCTCAAACAGAGGTGTGGCTGCATCAGTCATCATAAATCCATTGCAGCAACCTCTTTACAGAAGATGTCTCAAGTTATATCTGCTTCTGTGTTACCTCTGCACTCTCTCAGTTCTTTCATCCAGCTTGGGGTAAATGAACTGCTACGAACACAAGAAAGGGATTCCCACCAGCTGTGACTGCCTAGTGATGCTTTAAAATTGTTTCTACTTGTCAGCTTTTTCACAGCTCAAAATTAAGACCAGAACATGTCCTGGATTTTCTCCCCGCATATTTAAAGAAAAGTCTGGTATTCCATATCCTTCTTCTGTTTCTAAACAGAACCATACACCAAAATTAACAGTATAATTACATTTTAAGTGTTTCTCAATTAGACAGGATATTAATTTTTTATACACTAAAATAAAATAAAAAACCAAAACATAACCTCTATTTTCTCCCTAGTTTAAAACCACAAAAAGTAAGCCAGACCTTGAGACATGAGAGTAAGTGAGATAAGGCTGCTGAAGAACACCTTTGGCTTTGCAGCTTAAGAAAATGGGAGCTGCAAATAATGTTTTTTTGCAGTCAGGAACTGTATATTTACCTGCTTTAGGAGTGGCTTCCTTCTATAAAGTTGCTAGATCTTTATAGCCACTGGGTCTCCTTGTTGCCTTTGTCAAACCTGTTTGCAGTCATCAATTGTCCCAGAAGTTATTCAAGGATTTTCCTAAATGCATAGAGACAGCAGTGGTTCAGTGTAATCACACTGGCATCATTTCCTTAGCAATCAAGCTCAAATAAATATATGTTCTTTGTTTGGCAAGTCACTTCGAAATGGCAAATCAATAAATTCCTACCGGAAAACATCAACATTTTTCAGAGCTGAGGTACATTTTGCTCCTGATTATTTTGAACAGAGTTGATTAAAAACTGATGAACCTTTTCCTTTCGAGAAGAATGGCTTTTTTTTTTTTTTAATTCTTGGTGACCCAATCACGAAAACGTTCAACTCGGGAGGAGAGGGCAAAGTATAAGGACATGTCATACGTCACTTGTATCTTGAGAGAATAAATGACATAGGAAGGACTCAGTAGAGCTTCATTTGATGTGTTTACTGCAAATTGGGGTATGAGTCTATAAGAATTCACTGTAGGTAACAGACTGACACGATTGGGAGCAGAGTATGGGATTTTTTTATTCCTTTGCTCCACTCTTTTAAATACTATGTAGTAATTTACATATGTGAATTTGAACTGACTATAACATACTATTACAAATGTGGGAGGAAGATTCTCATATGGGGTGTCTCTACGGCTTTTTTTGTTCAGACACAGATTTTGTCTGTGCATACAGACAAAATTGTACATAATTGTACTTCCCTGGTTGTGCCTGCAAGCATATCTACACATTTTAATTTTCTATTGGCATGTTTGTTGTTTGTTGGATTGAGTTTTTGTTTTGTTTTGTTGTTTGTTTGCTTGCTTGTTTGGGTTTTTTTGGTTGTTTTCTTTATTGTTTTTTTGTTTTTAAAATCTTTTCTGCTTGAAACCTGATTGATATATTAAGCATAAGGTAGGGTGTAATACGTGTTGGTATATTTTTTTTTAAAGGATTTACACTATACAGAGACAAATCTGCCAGCATTTTGTCTGGAACAAAATGAAGGATACAAGGAACAAAAATTTTGAAATTATGCTTCCAAATAAATTATTGTGCAGAAGGGCACCATCTTACCCTTTTTTATTGTTCCAGCAGGCTACGAAGATGCTCAGCACTCTGAGAGCAGACCAACACACTAGGAGAGAACCCATAATCACTGTAGAGCACTCTTGGGTTGCCCTGTTACTATGAAATATAACTTAGGAAGGTTTAGTTGGCAGTTCTAACCTACTAATACAGCATAGTCTTAAAATGCATAGCTATTTTTCCAGTGAATCTATATGCCTGACAACAGCCATCAGCAGCACACAAAATGTCATCAGAACAAAAGCACATTAGGTGATTTAGTGCAGCTATATCAGATCTTACTCATGTTAGTTTAATGCCATGAACATTGTCTTCGACTTTTGTCATCTGTTTGAGAAAGGAAAAAAAGAGTATTTCCAAAGTGACAACATGCAAAAAAAAGAACACCATCTTAAAGCCTGATTTTGTACCTATCTGTGTGGTTCTCCATCTTCTAATACTTGCAACTCTTTGCTTCCTACCATGTGGGATTATATAGGGAAATTAGCAGTATACTGAAATTTGATCTTTAAAATTATCTGTGGTTTGGAATCCGGCTGCACACACCATCAGCAAGGGAGCAGGAAAATGTAGGGCACAGACAGTGACAGCAAGTAGAATGCGAAGGCATGATTAGGGCATAATTTATGTTTTCTGTCTCTCTTGTAATTTGCAAAGTCCTATTTTGTGAATTGCAAAAAATATGTGAGGAAGATGTTAAAATATCGAGATTGCCAGATGGCATGCTAAGGCTTATTCAAAGTGGAGACTTTTAGCTATTTCAAGAAAAAGTTCTTTTAATAGCAACAATATTGCCAGATTACCTGGATATTTAGGAAAGTCATTATTTTCCCTTCCATTATTTTTCACCATATTTTACATGCAGCTCTGTACTCTATCTTGTGCCCTATCAACCCCTGCCACCCTCCACACTCATTCCTATAACATCCTTGTGTTCACTCTTCTGAAAACACCACTGTTCAAATATTTATCTTACTTAGATAGCTGAAGGAAACCCATTTCCTCTGTGCAAGTGGGGACAGGCGAGGTTACAGGTGGGGAAGGAAACAATATAGATCTCCAATTTGAATTAAATGTGTCCAAAGGCAGCTTACGACATTTTGCTTCCAAATCTCTTGGACATGTGTACACTTTCATCAAAAGGAAATAAAAATAAGTATTAATTTTGCTGATTGATTTCTAAGGCCATTTGCATTGAACCGATGATTAAAAGAAATTTAAAAAATCCTTAAGGCTAAATAGAAATGAAAGTTTTCCTCAAGGTAAGCTTTTGAAAAGTCTCTAATATTGCTTGTTTATTTTAGGAAGATTTTGATTTTTTGAAGTTTTAGAATTCTTTTTATTGTCCAAGTGCTATTTCAAGTATTTTTTTTCTCACATAAAAAAAATTGCACAAGAGAGAAATATGAGATTACTTTCATTAATTCAAGAGAAAAACATGCTTGCTTTTTTTGAAGGTTTTTTTTTTTAGTCAAGTGTAAGATTTGGTGTTTTCAACCCAAACTATAAATCTCTACAGGCTGCTTCTTTAATAAAATCTGTATTGCTCTTTCTAATGTTTGTTCTATTTACTTGATAGTATGTAGGCAAAGTATAATAAAATAAGCAAGCACAACATTCAGAAAATGCCAGTTTATTAAAAAGCTTGTCTTCCATTGTAATATACTAGAAAACACCTTTTTACATGCTAGCTGTAAAGTGAGAACTAAAGTAAAAAAAAGTACAATTATGCTATAAGCTAGTTTTAAAAATCTTTATAATAGAATGATACTTTCTTTATATAAGTTAATTTAGTGTTACAGAATATTTGTACGTACATAAGAGTGGTTTAGTATGTTGGGGATATATGTAGGTCCTGCTGTAAGATATTAACTTGTTAGACATAAATGTGCTGCATTTCTACACTGCTTCTGGGTGAATATGGAAAAAAAAAGTGAAGGAGTTAATGAAAACTCCCCAGATCTCCCACGCAGTAAGGGAAATACCACACACTCAGGCCCACTCAGATTTGTGAAGGTTGAACATGACGATATGTCACACTGATGGGGATCATATTTTCTGAGCTGTGTTTTATCAGCTCTTTAAGAAGGGAAGATGTCAGTTCTTGAAACCGATGCTTTTGCAGTGCTTAGAGGCTGGGGAGTGGGTTATTGTTTGGTTGGGTGATTTTTAGTGCCGAAGTTTTAAAGTGAGGCGGGGCTGTGAGTGATGCGTTATCAGTGGCTATACAATGTCATCAACAACTAAAACATCGGTGTGTTACCAATGTTATTCTCATGCTAAATGAAAAACACAGCACTGTACCAGCTATGAGGAAGAGAACTGATTCTATCCCAGCCAAAACAAGGACACTTGCAGTTTACAACAGTCTCAATTCTTTCTTCCTTGTGAGCTTAAGTGAATATACTTGGCTTCAATTTAGTATGTGGCTGAAGGCAGCCATAGGAATGTCCAGGATAAAGAAATTATTAACTGGAAGAAATAATAATGCATAATAAATAAAGCAGTAATAATGTATTCCTTATTTCTTTCATCTATTTTACCCTGAGGTGTTAGTACAGTGGGATCAAGAGAGGAAAGAAAAAAAAGGTGTTAACTATTCCTCTGAAGATGCTATTAAATCAATACTCTGTTTAAAACCAAATTTGTGAGAATGTGTTTGTATAGATTATAGTATATTATAAGTAAATTTCAATAGATACAGATGAAATTCAAACATATTGCTATATCTTGTTTAGTTACCATGTAGGAATTGCAGCTGTAATGGCATAAGCTATTTCTTTGCCTTAATGTTAGATCCTGATTAATGAAAAAACTATACGTTGTGCTCTGTATGATCTAAGATCTTAAACAATATGTGGTCCAGTATTCTGAGGGAAAGCTGTAGATGAAGCTTCTGCTTATCTTTAGTGGATACCCCTATTCAAGCAGCAAGCTATTTAAAATTTATAATTTACATGACTTTGTCAATATCTGCAGTTAAATTTCCATAGCGAGTAACCCTTAAATTCATGCATCTGGAAATTATAGGCTTGAACTGAAAAGGCTACTACTATATTGGTCTTGCAGATTATCCAGACAAAATTTTCTTTGCCAGATTCTTTGTTGTTCTGTGCAGGGAGTTTTTGACATCTCTCTCAAAACTGATTGTTCAGTTTGGAAAGAAAGAAGCTTCTTTATTATCCTTTCAGATACATACATTTGCAGAGGTATGTTTTGCACTGAAGACAGCAAAAAGGGTGTCGGTATTCTAAACACATTGATTGTGTTTCTTTACTGACACAGCAAATATCCCTGCAGTCCTGTCAGCAGAAAGACTACATCATGTTTTAAAGACAATAAACAAAGAACTAACTGGGAATAAAGCAACCTTGAGATCAGAGAGTGCTGCTGTCTAAGACTACAGGATGTATATCTCAGCCAAGAAGTGCACAAATACATCTGAGAGATGCAGGCCAGCATGGGCTGCTTGGACATACAGGAATGTGTTACAGACTGGTCACTTAACAAACCACATAGGCTGTGATCCTATATTGTTTTGTGAACTTCTTTTGACAGCTGTCCAGAGGCCTTTCTGTCTATTTGAATTGTTCAGTAACTGAAGTTTCTGTGGACTGCAGAGCACAACACTAGATGATTTTGTGCTGACAGAACTATCTTGAATCTCCCAGCCTGTTGCTTCCTTCCTGCACACTTCTGTTCTCTCCATAAATCCTGCAGTAATGTCCTCCCCTAAAAAGCTGTTACCTACTTTTCAATCCATATTCTGCAGGACAGAATGGCAAGTGAATTCAGCATTATTTATGCAACTCCATAGAGAGAAAACTGATTTTCTCATGACTTGAAGTACCATACAAACATGCTTATTTCAAAACATGGTAGCTCTGGAAAGCTGTCTCTGAGGATTGTAGGGAGTAATCAAATTATATCAAGTTTTTAAGACTCGTGTTCACTTAAAGTGTCTTTTAATAAAGTGTATAAGGGAGGAAAGAGGAGATAGTTCTGACTGACTCAGAGACTTTAAGTTGTGTGATACAATGTGGTTGATGAAAGAGATAGAGGAATAAACATAAAGTGATAAAAATGTACCGAAAGTGGCTGCTGTGTTGTTCATCTTTCTGTATGATGTGGCACAAATATAGGTTGTTTTGTGAGAAGCAAAACAAACAGGGCTTGGCATCCTGTCTCTCCCATTCAAAACATCTCCAAAGAATAACCTTACCTCCTGCTCTTTTGTTGAACGAGAGAAAACCGGCGTCAGCATCCCTGCATACAAGGTGACTTACTGACTGGTGTCTGTACGCTTCCTAATTACGTGGTTTACAGCTGTCAAAGTTTCTGTATAAAGACTGAGTTTCTCCTAATCTGGATGTTGTTTATCCAGCTGAAAATCCCCTGTAAATAATAATCTCTTTGTTTTCTGCCATACTTTTAAATGTGTCTGATGTTAGCAAGTGAGTTCAAAGAGAACTGGAAAGTGGTGAGCAGGAGCAGCCCACATGGAGCTTGAATCACTTCCCTTCTCCATTGGTACACAGTCTGACTTGAACAAGCCCACTGTCTAAAAGAGGCATTATTTGTGACAACTACAAAATTCCTCTTCAGTTGTGGTCACATGGCTATGCATTTTTAACATGGAGCACGAGATATTTTTGCAGTAAATTTCCTTATACTTGATCTTAATACAACTAGTTCATTCTATTTTCTGAAATATCACAAGAAGAAAAGTTTATTTTCCTGTCTACCACAGTGAAAAATTGACCAGGGCTAAAAATGTGAATGGCTACAAAATAAAGATGTCATTTCTCTGTATCAAGAAAATGCTTAATTTCTTCTCTGATTTCAAAATGCTTGTGACACTGCCAAGCCTCAAGTGTTCAGGCTGAAAATTTCAGTGCTGAGTGTGTCTCTCAGCATGATTTCTTGTTTAATGATTGTTCATCATTCTGTGATTTCAGAGAAGATGATGCAGGAAAAATATCTCAGGCCTGACTGGGAGAGACAGGAAGACAAAAGTTTATTTTTTCCACTGTAAAACTTTAAAACAAAAAATCTTGCAGCAATCCTAAATAAATTATCAAAAAGCTTGCTGTTTTAAAAAGCAAATGTATTTTTCCTAGAAAATATTTGCAAGGGATTGAATTAAAGTAATTTAGGACAATAAACTAAGAAATTTAATTTACTAAACATCAGAAATAAAAATGTTACTTATTTATATGCTGGTCTTGTTGGTAGTAAATACTGAATTTCCCTTTAGACATTTTTTAATCAAAGTGCAGTGTGCTGTCTTCAGTGATCAATATCTAGCAACTTCATAACATTACTGAGCATAAAATCAGTAAAAAGTATTAAGTGTTGTAACATACATAGACTCTTCCTCTGGTCTGTGCATACTACTCATCTGTTCAAAATCACTGTTGTGTGAAAAGCCAAGAAAGGGTGTTCATGGTGAATTTATCAACATATTTATTTGTATGTTGCTGACATTTTCAAACACTGTCATGCTGGTAAAGCCAAAACCAGAGTCTTAGGGCTAAACGAGAGCTTCCTGGCAAACAAAATAATGGAAAATTGCAAACTCCTCCTCTGACTGTGATTATGGGCAAAGTAAAAGCACACCGGCAGTCTCACTCAGACACATGCGCTTTTTGTGTGCACGCATTCTCAGGCACTGTTTTTATTTCAGTATGAGATACCATGATGTTAATGAATATGTTCATTAATAGAACTGTAGGTGAAGCCTGTGTCTAGACAATTACATTCAGTCCTCTTTTGGAGGACTGGAGAATGGGCCTCTCTTGGATTATTCATGGAGACTCGACTGTGAATGTTCTTCTTTCATCGTGTGGTTTTGAAACCGAGTATCTATTCAAATGTTTTCTGATGAGTGCATATGAACATAGCCAGTCAGAATTTGCTTCAGATCAGCTGAAAGGGATCTTAACTGTTTGCTTTTAAATGGATATTAATATACATTTTCTATGGCTGTAATACAGAAATTCTATTTTCCTGTATGCACTTAACAGAAGACTGCAAGGAATTTATTATAGGCACTACACAAATCTAGTACTTTAACATGGTACTACTTGAAAACCTGGTAGCCTGAAATTTAATGGATTAGTCTATGTCATGCAAGTGGAGGGAAAAAAGCCCTTCAACTCCTTCTGCATTTAAAAGGAGTGTGCCTGTGCTCAGGGAGGAAGGGAAAACATGTTGCTGTCACTTTTGAAGGATCAAGTAATTAGGCGTGGAAGAGTTCAGGTTTTTGGCAGGTGTGGCCCTGCCTGTGTCACACCATGTGTGCCCTCAGGTGCCGGCAGTTTGTTGGGACCATGGCATCCCTGCATGGGCATGGCAGAGATGGGAGGACCTCAGCCTGGGAGGACCTCAGTCCGGGAGGACCTCAGTCCTGCAAGAGCTGAGCCAGGCCACCAGGACAGCCACCTTGCAGGGGTGGGGAAATGCCTGAGGAGCTGGTTGGCAGTTCCTTGGGCAGTTGAGAGGGAAAAAACATGATGTGGGCAGGTGTGGATGGCAGAGGGGAAACTGGGCTGTGGGCAGGTGACGCTTCAGCCCTTGCCACCTGGCCAAGAGCTGCCCAGACGGCGCTCAAGCCTCTGGTGCTGTCCAGTGCTGTGCCTTGCTTGCTCTCTGTGCTGTAACTGAAACAGCTCAATGCCAATTACTGACTGCAAATGACTCTTTTCTGTTGCTGAGCGAGTGTGCTCTGGTTGTCTCTGTACAAGGACTGAAGGGCCCTTGAGAAGCAGCTCAGGGAAGGTTCCCTGTGCGTGTGGGGGCAAACAGCAGCTGCTGCCTGGTGGGTTCCACAGGATGTGGGGCGGGGATGGACCTGCTTGCCCCTCTCTGTGAGGGTTTTCTTCCTGAAGCATAGAAAAATACTATGTTCGGTATTATATAATCCTTACTTAGAGGTGATTTAAAGTTACTCATGTCCCTGTAACTTGGTAGAAACCTGTCCTCCCATCAACCCTTGTTGCTCATGGTCAAGCAGCGTGAGGAACAGCTTGCTGTGAGGGAAGAGATGCTCTGTGATGAACAAGAATAGCAGGGATGGAAATGATGTGAAAAAAAAAAAAAATTCCCAATCTACATGCTGCTAATTATTCTGTTAGTACTATTAGGAATTATCCTACCCCCCCCCATCAGCACATTTATTGATTGCTTTATTGTACAAATGAAGATGCTTCTATTAATGTGTGTTTCATCTTTTAAATTAAATATTTTTGATTTATTACAGCCCATATTTTTATGCCTAAAACTTTTGAACACTGGTAAAAAGCAGAAAGAATACCAGGGAGCTCAAAAAGCAAATGGCAAATACTGAATCATAACATAAGCAATAAAATGCTACAAATTTCCATGCAAAATTCAACTTCTGTCTATAGAGACATATATTTCTCATTTTGAAAGCTGTCATAATGTTTCCCAGGGGCTATGATTCATACTGCCTTTCTGTTAAAGTTCTTTGTGATCACATCACATTCCCTCTTATACTGTGGGCTGCTGCATTTTGGTAAAGATGCACTGGCTTTGAGAAGAAAGAAAATGGGGCAAAATTATGTGGTATTCTGTGTGGTCCCCAGTACAAAAGCTGAATCAATATATTTGCAATTTAGAACAATTACTGCTTTATCTGGTGCAAATTCAAAACCAGACGTGTTTCAAAAGAGTATATTTGAATTCAACTTTTTACAGAAATGCACTTTTCATACCTGCGTTGCAATATAAATAGTAGAAAATCCCTAATAATGGTAAAAAATAATGAGGTATAAAAACCTTTAATAATTCTTATTGAGCAAAATTCTTTTGTCCATTTGTCTCAACTGGTATTCAGATCATGATGATATTAAAGGTAATATTAATGTATTTGCTT
The DNA here is from genome assembly GCA_013400235.1 of Oriolus oriolus. NCBI lineage: Eukaryota > Metazoa > Chordata > Aves > Passeriformes > Corvidae > Oriolus > Oriolus oriolus. The sequence goes on from VXBT01006757.1 coordinate 275,712, forward strand.
AGGATTTTGAATCCACTATTAGAGCTTGTTTTGTTGCAGGCGAAAGTTACTGAGATTTGCTGTCATTGTTCTGTACTATGCGGCCAAATAACCTGTCATCCAATGTGAGTTCGTTCCGAGCATTTGTAGAGTCATATTCCTTCCCTTCACACCTATGAATTTGAATATTGTGCAGCATATCTGTGCAATGAATGTGCTGCACGCATATATCTTTCCAGATGTGCATATCTCATCTTGTAGAGAAGCCACTGAAAAGTCCTGCTTTCATTGGCCTGTCTTACAGAGTTTTTATCAGAGGTCAATGTTTAAAATTGCTTTTTTTTCCCCCCTCTGGTGTGGTAACGCTTAAAAGAATCAAAGCTCATACGACTTGCGAAATCTTTACGCTCTTTCTCCTCGATATGTATGAGATAATAGTCAGTATGTATGCAGAGCTGACTTTGGATGGAATAGCCTGTATCTTGTAACAAAATAATTTCTTATGACCTCTTGGTTCACAGATTGTATTAATTCCTGATGAATAGTATAAGCCAAGATAGAGCAATCATGGTACCAAAATATCTGATATGGAGATATTTTTACAGCATGAAAGGCACAATTTCAGTCTCTAAATAAATCAAGTGGATTGGAAGCCATTGACTGGGTCATAAGGTCCACCAGGGACACCGGCCAGGGAAACTGCCGTGAAGTGATAGAAGAAGTGCCTGTCCTGCAGGCACGGTCTCCCATCCATAACCCTGGGAGAGCAGGGTAAAGCCTGTGCCTTCTACACTCCTGATCCCTACTTCCGGATTCCTGAAGATACTTTTAGCACAGGAATACTCTTTAGCAGGGGAGGGAACTGCGAGAGGCTGAAATGGTTAATGTCTCAAACATGGTTAAAATCACCAAAGGGCTTTGCCCATTGTAGCAAACTATCCAAATAGCAACTGCTCCTCTGGGATTATCAAAGCCCACCGTCCTGAATATGCCTCCTGATGGGAATCTGGACAGTAAGTTAAGCCACCTGATGGCAGTTTGAGGTAAGATAAAGGCAGTACTACTGTCCAGTTATCTCAGGTCTAGGAAGAAGTAAACAAGGCTGGGGGAGAGGAATATATTCACAAGGAAAGCAAAACCCAGCAGTTGTACTGAAAATCAACTCTGGCTGGGTTTGAGGAGGAGGCCACAGCCCACAGACTCATTTGGTGAGCCTGGGTTTACACACTGTCTCCCCACAACCAAGAGGGACAAGGGGAGGTTTTGGGTGTGTGATGGTGAAACCTGTGGTACAGAGAGGTGAACACCCATCATCAGATGCTACAAGCCAGGTAAGAAGCAGAACCTCTGGAGAGTCCTTCCTTACACAAACTGGCTCAGTTTTAAAAGTCCCTTCCCTGTTCCACCCCTGCCATGAAGGCCACATTCACGAGGGACGTTCACATGAGAAGCAGTTGTCATGTCTTAGAAGTTGTCATAAGCTATCAAAGACCCCTGAAGCACCCCGCAGACTCATTCCTGAGGCCTTCCACCAGAGGACTGCGCATGATCCAAAGTGTTGCAACAGATCCAGAGTGCATTGCAAAAGACAGTGTAGAACTCCCCCCATAGGGCAGGTTCTTGGGCATTCCCATGTACACCTGAGTGTACATTAATCCATTGCATATTCATCCATATGTTTTTCAGGAAACCCGCCCCACCCCTCCCTTCCCCACTGAGAAAACGAGAAGAAGAGGATCAATGGGATGCCACTGGATCCATGGGACGGGGAGGGAGGATGATTATCTTACCTCTTAATCTCTGTCTGTCATTCTCTTTGTCTTCCCCTTCTCTCTTTTCCCTATTTCTTTCAATCTCTCTACCTCATATTCGCTGTTAAATAAAATCCATACTATTGACTTGAACCCATGGTCTCGTTTGCACCTTAATTTGGGCAGAGGCGTCTCTCAATAAACATAATAATCAGATAATAACAGAAACTCACTGAGGGGCGTTCTGCAGACCGTTGTGCAGAAATGGGCCTTTAGGAAAATGTTACTGATGTGCGCAGGTGGGTTGTATTAATTATCTTATTGGATTTGTGCAAAGAATATAAAGATCACATGATGAAAATGTTACTTCTTCAGTCAAGCGCTTCTGGACAAACAGATTCTGGAAAATCTTTGCTGTAAATATTATGATTGCGTTCAAGCAGGTATTCAATGAAAGTAAAAATGTGAGCTGCGCAAGATATATACTACCTGAGGACTAGAAGAAAATGAAAAGGTTGATGGAGGAGCTAATAGTGTGTTAAGTAAAGAGCAGATAAATGCAGAATTTCCACTAAGTTCCCAGTAAATCAATACAATAATAGCAAAGAGGGGAGGAGAAAAAGGAAGAAACACTATGAAGAAAAAAATTGGAATTTTATTTTCTTTTGGATAGGATATCAAGGAGAGCAAGGGTGGATAGGAATACCTCCTGGCAAGAGATTATTAGAAAAAGAATGTAGCTGTGACATCCACATTGTGAGAAGGTCAGTTTAATCTGAAGAAATACCTAAACATAAACCCAAGAATTTCTGCTTATTGGTTTTCCTTCACTGCGCATAAGGATGTTATACTAACTTTAGGAATCACAATTTGAATTTTACGCATGAGCACAGAATGGAAAAAAAGGATTTATCTAAGCCTGTGTATTGTCCCTGCAAAGTCATAAATAGAAAAGAGCCAACTACATTGCACTTGCCTGTCCCTACTGATACAAGAGTTGTTTCCCACAATGTCTACTCTTTTTAATGACTTCAGTTTGTTTTAGCTGACAATCTCATACAACATTATGTCTGCCTATGCACTATATTCCAACTAAAAAAAAAGTCAAAATTAACTCCCAGTTGCCATAATAAAACACAAAAACTTATTTTTTATACTTTAGCCAGTACTATACCTCCAGTTCTTGCTGAATGCTAGGATAATCTCTGAGATATTTAAAGAAAATAGAGCTCAATACTTTCCTGCTTTTACTGGAGCTGAGTAAGTAGCTTCCCAGCGGCCCCTCTAAAAGAAAATATATCAAATTTCTTTCTTTCTTGGGTTACTCTACTGCTGTTTAATCTTTGGGCTTTGTAAACTGAGAGTCAGGAAGCCACAAACCTTTGCAATTCAAGCCACGTTAATAAAACAAAATTTGGGAGAGAGAATCTCCGCAATTTCTTCCCTCCGAACAATTATTGGAGCTGTTCCAATACAACAATCAGAGCTGTCATTATAATAAAAGAATGGGTTTGGCTTGCAGAGTTTGAAGTCAAGAGTGGAAGCTGAAAGGAAGCAAGGTTTAATCCCGAGTCTGAGATTAAATAGATTTCTGATGGATTTACTCTATAAACACAAGCAAGCAGTCACTGGCTACTGCTGTCATTACATGTGGTTTTAATGCATATAGTACAGGGCTTTTGCTAATTTTTCTAGTGCAAATCAGTAAGTGAGTTAGCTCTGAATTTCTTGTAGGTAAATGTTATTTAGGATCCACTTTGGAAAATTTTCTCTTTTTCTGAACTAAGAAAAATTTTAAAATATTTGAAGTAAAAAATGATGATGACTTTGGAAGTGGTTTTAGAAAGGAACAAGTGGGATGATCCCACTAAATTGAACGGCATATCAATGAAAGCAAATCCATGGGTGATGAGAAAATATGTCTAATGCAATAACTTTTGTCACTTTTGATGTAAATTGTCAATCAATTCTTACCTATATGTTTCTGTAGGTTTTAAGGTGAATACTAAAGCATAGTGTTAGTTATACCCTTTTTTTTCTGACCCTAAATTTATGCCTTCCACTTTTTACTTTAGAATTACTTTACTGCAGTTAGATATGCTATATCTTCATGAAATTTGAATACCTGAGTCTTAGCATCTTTTTGTTGACTGTGTGTGTAAAAACTCTTCTGCCTTTCATGTTTTTCTTGAGGGCTGTGATAACCGAAAACTCCCGTTTGTCTTGTTCCTTCTTTCCTATCCCCCATGCTGACGGAGGCACTTACATTAGAGAGGCTTCTTGTGGAGAACTGTATCACTGACATTTTTTAACTGAGAATACAGTTCATGCTACTACAAGAGAGTTCTGCTGCAGCAAGTTCATAAATAACTTTGATTACATATTCAACTTTCTCTGAAAGTCATTTGCAAACACATTCTTCAGGTCCCACACACCATGTCAGTTCTAATGACTAAGAAATAAGCACACTGTGTATTGGAAATGTATGATGTTTAGAGGCTCAAACTGGCTCTTTTCTTGCTCCTTCTTTTGTTATAACAATTGCTAATGCTGGAGATTTATGCCAAAGAAGTAAGTAGACAAATCTCACTGTTGCAAGGGAATTACAGGGGAATGAAATGCTTTGGCATATTACTGTTAAATTTCAATGTTGGGCATGCACAGCGTGTTGTGCCAGGAGGAAAGGGAGTTGAAACATCCATATGCAAATCTGAGTGCATATTTTCAGTATGAACTTCACCTCTCTGTTGAATATATAAGAAGCAATATTTAAGATATTTTAGGATTTTTTTTAGAGTAACAAAATAACAAAACGACAAAACAAAATACTACTTTTTTGTAAAATGTAATATAAATGTGATACGCATGGCACAACGTTCTTATGGTTTGAGTTACTGCATTTCTCAATTGTCTAGGATAAAGAAGGTGAAATTTAAAAATATCAGAAAAATCTGTTTAGTTCTTACTCTAATTTTTGGATGTCTGCATAGACACAGGAAAGTTTAATTTTGTAATACTTAAAGAGCTTGCTTGGGATTCAGAAATTTGGGAACTGGATTAAATTCTTGATTCACTCGCAATGCAACCCTGAACATAATGCAAGACATTGTTTAGACATACTTGAAACCATAATTGTCTAAAACTATGACATAATTTATTCAAAAGAAGTTAGGGATATAATTGGCCTCCTAATCCCACATGTTCATGAAAATCATGCATAAAATAAGTATTTTGTTGTATTTGGAAATAATTAGACTTCACCAGCTCTGAACTATTAATTTATATTTATGCACTTTAGGTTGAAAACTTTGCACATCATAAATTGCTTAAATGGATCATGAAGGACAGTTAACTGCAGACCAGTCAAAAATGAATAAAGTCAGTGTGGTTTCCAGAAGCAGAAAGCAATTATTTGATTTTGTCAATTAATTTTATTCTACCTGCATTTTTCTGCTAAGAAAGTGATACTGAAAAAGAAGAAATTCTTTAGTAGTTTCTTAAGTCACTGTTACATCTTCAGTGACATGCACTGAACAAAATCTTTATCCTCTAGGGGTTTTGCCATGTTGAATATTGCATAACTCTTTTGTTTTGTTGGTTTTTGTTTGGTTTGGTTGGGTTGGTTTTTGGAGGGTTTTTTTTGGTTTTGTCTTTTTTTTTTTGTTTGGTTGGGTTGGGTTTGGTTTGAGTTTTTTGTTAAACAGAAAACCAAACAAATGAGCAAATAAAGCATGTGTCATGCAATTATTCTGCACATATACAGCCTGTAAAGTTTGGAAATGTCAAACAGCTTAGTACAGAAGTTTGTCTTCACCTTTTACTCTTTCATTTCACCCTTTATGTAGCCTTATCAGAGGCAACAGAAGAATAATTAACCCTCATGAATTATAAATAAGAAACTAATAAGAAAAGTGTATGTATTATTAAAACTGATTTTTACTGGTGTGTTTTACACACTTTTAAATCCATTTCACCTTGTAATTATACAATGCATGTCCTCTCTTTGCAAATTTATCTAGTCTGAAGTGTTATACCATGTTATAAATATAATTTGGCTGAAGGATGAGGGTGAACTGTGAGTTTTGAACATTGAGGTCTGGGGCAATATCTTAATAGAGCACAGATATGAAATATTTAATTACTGTCAATATTATGATTATTAATACTTTATGCTGCTCAGTCAAGATGTAAATTTTCCAAAGGTATAAAGAAAGGGAGAGAGAGACATGAAAGTCTGATTCAGCCATGGGAGAATTTAGGGCTGAGATAGCCAAAAGAACAGAACTACACCACTCAGCAACCTAAAACCTATACAGTACTATACAAAAAGTGGGATGTGTCTACCATGTGTATAATGACTTCTGTTCTACAAGCTCAGACATAAAAACCAAAGACTTCTATCAAATAACTTCTGCGCAACGGTAGCAGTAACCAGCACCATGGACTTGGGGAAAGAGGCAGTTGCTCTGCAGTTGAAGAGTCTGGCTCCTAGCTGGTGGTCAGCCCTTTACAGTGGATTTGGCTCAGCTTTCTGCTTGCTCTTGGACACAGGCCTTCCCAAGGGATTGTTCTTTCCAGCACTAATTGCCATCCAGTCCAGGTGGTTGGCATAAGCAGCCCATGGCCTTGTTGGTTACCCCAAGCAAATTTTCTTGAATTTTGCCGTAACTAAACCAAGTAGCTGTTACTATCATCAAACATGGTATAAACATCTAAAATTGTTCAGTCTGCATTTTTCATCTTTATTTCTTTTTCATGAATAGTTTAACAGGGGCAGATATAGTAGAGAGTTTTTGAGACGGTTTTTCCTGTAGCAATTGCCTGAAAGTTGCTTGCTTTATCAGGACATACAGGAATCATCAAACGTGTTAGACCTGGGCAGATGTAGTCAAGGTTTGACTTACCTGAGCACCACTTTTGGGTAGGTTTCATCCCATAACATTTTTCCCCTGAGTGTCTTTTTTTTCTTGACTTAAAAACTTCCCAATCCTCAGACTGAAAGACCCAGAAACTAAAATTTTCTATGAACCTTTTTTCATATTTTGATCAGTTCCATGTATGGTCTAAACAGTCATTAAGCAACATAAAGATTTGGATGACATGAAACCACATGTAACAACAACATGATTGTCTGTTAGGAAAATGAATGATTTTCTGCATCTAACAACCTGCTTCTAACTAATTGGTAGAGAGCCTAAAGTTATTACCACCAAGTTCTGCTTATTACAAGGTGTGTGGTTTGAGCTGCTGGAACAGAGTTTCACAGTCAGAAGAAACTTGGCTAGGAAATCCAGCTTTTTTGGCAGAAACATACCAGTATCTTCATAGACAGCTGCCCTAGAAGAAAAAATGAAGGTTTTTCAGCTTGAAACACAGATAAATGAGGACACCTGCCTTTTAAAATGCAACACAACTATTATATTCTAGTTACCATTAAAAGTGCAACATTTCCCAGATAGGAAAATACAAGGCAATAGGGATAAAGATTGTCTACTGTTAATGCACACACACACACACACACACACACATGAAAGTTAAAATAAGGATAAGCTTTCCAAGTTTTTATGCTTACAAGCATATTTAATATTTTATTAATGAAAAAAGATTTGAGACAAAGAGATGGTGTGTGCATGATTCTAGATGAGGTGTTAGCATGTTAACATAAAAACACATGTTTTTCTATGTGGTGGAGACATCTGAACTTCCACTGAAGTTCATATAATTCCTGTCCAAATAACTCCATTACAGTCAGCTACTCTGTGTTCCATAGGAAAGATCACACTTCTCATTTTTGTCTCCACCACTTTCTGCCCAGAGTATCTCTGTGTACACTATTTTCAAAAGCTTAAACTGGGTCCTCACTTTTCCACTGTCGATTTTCAGTCCATTTTTAAATTGTTAGCCGTCATATGGGTGTTTGTTTTGTTTGTTCAAGGCTTAAAATATCTGGTAGAAAATGGCTGATATATTTGCTTCTGCAGTTTCTTCTCATAAAGGAGTTCTGGCAAGCTGGCTGAGATGGCCTTGGAGAATAGTATTCCATTGTAGAGTCCTTCTTTTGTAATCCTTTTACAAGAATTGTCCTGAAATGATCTGCTCCTTGTTATTGACTGAAGTAAACACAGTGGTAGGTACCTTCACAAGGGTGCACATCCGCTGTGCAGCTAAGACCAACAACATACACACAGCTGCCCTGCACAGTGTTGGTAACCCAAGCTCATTTTAACCTCCAGTTTTCCTCTTGTCACAGGAAAAAACCCCTTCGTTACCTTAAAATCTGGCTTCTTCCTACCCAAGATATTTGAATTCATTGAGCTCTCTTGCAAAACATGATTTGTTTTAGAATGTTCCTCTGTAGTAACTTCATCTGAAAATACTCAGGCTTCAAAGGCAAAGAATCAAAGTTTGTTTCTTTCCAGGAGGAATCAAAGCTTGTTTCCTTTCTAGAAGTCCTTTTCTTCAAATATTCCTGATGTTTACAGTCTGTGAGAAGTGTTGCTTGACACTTGATTCTGTTTGACAGTCTGCATCTGAAAGGTGAGATTCTTTTTTGTGTGTCCAAAGTTTCAGCTTGGGATCAGCAGTCTGAGTGAATGAGGATGGAGCATGAGGGTGAAGCAGACTTGTTTATGCCATTCTGAAACTTCTCTGTGGTTTTGGAAGGCGAAAGAAATATTAAAAAGAAACCATCTACACATGGAAAAGAAAAAAAGAAGAAAAAATGCAGGGGTCAGCTGTAGATTTGCAGTATGAAAATGTTGCATATAGAACAAAATGCATGTTTTTCTAGAGCCATGAAAGGTATGAATTTGATAGAAACTTAATATTTCTTTTGCATTGGTTTTAATTACTTTTTACTTTTGGTGCATAGCTATATGCTTGTCATGCTAAAAATATAAGCTGGTTTTGGCTAACTCAGTCTTCACTGACTGCATGGAAAACTAGTCATTAGTTCCTTGCCTTGCCTGTCTGGTAACTTTTCTGGCAGTCTACTAATTTGATCCCTCTAATAGAAATTACAAACAATAGGTCAAATTCATTTCCAGTATTCTTAAATGCAAAAACTGTATTCCCACAAAGTCGGTGAATTTCCACTTGAACTTTTATGCATATGTTTGATTTTGATTATAGCAAATTACTCTTGCCAGGGCTGTTAGCAAAAGCAGAGTAGAAAGCCCTAATTAAAAGGGTAAAACATAGAACTGCATTGCAGCCATGTCTAGACATGTTTGATAACAACATAAATATGGGAAGGTGTCATGATTTAAAGCATTGTAAAATAAATTAATGCTATTTATCATTCACTTCCAGAATGAGAAATCCAATTTAATTAAATGTTGATCCTGTTTTACTGGACTTCATAGGCTTTGATTCTTACTTCAATCACCATATTTTATTTTGCATTCTGTGTCTTTTGATAATGCTGTCCTTCAAGTGAACCACATTTATTAATCATTTACAGAAAAAAATGATACAACTTTTTAATAAATGAGCTCTTTTTAAAGCTACTGAAGTATGAAAATTTTCAAAATTATAGTCAAAGGAACATATAGATAAAAGGAATAAAAAATATTCCTCTGGGTTCAGGTGCTGCTGAATATGGTACAATCACCTTGGTTTGTCTGTGACTTGTCTGTAGTATTTGATTGCACAGCTGGCATCAGCTGCCTCAGAACAAAAGAATATCATTCTAAGAATAAAACTTTCTTGCAGTGGAGTATTACAAGCTTGTAAAGTGACATTGCTGGCTCTTTCTGTTGTCAAGTTGGAGCATTTCAGTGACAATCAGGAAGACTACAGGTACTTTCCCAATTTAGGCGCAAGGTGCATTCCAAGTGGTGCCACTGTATCCAGAACTTCAGATGCTGTGCCTCAGAATTAAGTAAAAACATATTGAATATTTAAATACATATGATAGTATATATGATTTTTGGAATACACTGAGCCAAGGAAAGCAAGGGCAGAGACACAGGCATATTTTCTTCTTAGCTGTCTAGCAGATGAAAAGCAAACATGAAAGACAAATAGCAGTGCAGAATATCTTAATATCTTCCGAGAACAGTACACTTATTAAGTAGAATAAGTCATCCTGTATAACTCTTGTAAAATAATCTTTTAAATTATTACATTTTTATATAGTGTTTTCCAAATAATATACTCATTGTAACTTATCAAAACAGCCTCATGACCGACTTAATTTACAGGGCACTATGATTAATATGTAATGCAGAAGGATCTATATGATATTCTGACCAAAATATGGACCGAAATAATTTTGTTTTGATACCTTAGGTGTGAGAGTTACGTTTCTTACTAAATATAATTTAGAAATTCAGTTAGTTAGCATGGTATCAAAGTAGTATTAATCTGATATTTTTAAGATTTGGTATTTAATGTTAAAAGGTCAATGTAATCTACTTTACTTGTGTCTAAAGGTGCATGTTAAAATTCTTTTCCTGGCTTTTAGTTCTTTCCCTTTTAGGTATACTTCAATTCTTTAATGATAATTCTGTGGAGCATTTGAATCTTTTGCTCAAAAGTAGTAAAACAACTTCAACCCTAAATCTTTTCTAGAAAGTTTGTTTAACTAGTATTTGAAAGAGACATGTAGGAAGATCATTGGTAGTTTTAAAGAAGTATCAAATATAGGAAGAATTTATAATTAGTAGAAACATAACATCAAACAAGAGAAATTTTGTATTACCATATTCACAGTAGGATAAATATTTAGCTTCAAATTTTTTGTATTTAGACACACACACACACACATATACATATATATATATATATATACATATATACATATATATATATATGTATGTATGTATACATATGTATAATTTGTAACTCATCTTCCACATTTCTTCTGGAGAACTAGTGTTCTATGGTTTACCTAAACTCAATTTTTGAGAATTTCAGAGTTTAGAACTCCTTCTACTCTTGCTTCCAAGGTTACCAAAGAACATATTTTTCACTCTGAACACTAAACTGCTCTCCTGTTCTGATGTCACGAAATGAATTAGCTCAAGAATAACATCCTCTGATAGCAACAGAGCTATAATATTTCAGCTTAGGTACTTTAGACCTTTATTAAATGCCTTTTTTGCAGGACAGTGAATTCACTACGCAACAATTGGAGTACAAATTGTGCTGCAGGTAGCCATATCTTAAAAGCAATGTTTTGATCTTGCATTTTTCAAAAATTCAATCTAAAAATTGTCTAGTTTAAAATGCTTTGACTTTAAAATACTTTTCTTTTAAGGAATATGTACGTATTCCTGATTGTTACAAGAATTTTGCAATTAAATCAGTATTAGTATGGACTTACCAAGTAAGAGCCAATAAAAAGATCTCCAAAGATCTCTGAGGACTTTAAGTCAAGGTTATAGCTGCTACACCTCATATTTCAGACAAATTAAAAAATATTTCTCCTGATTCTTGAGTGTGATGTATAAAGTATGAAATTTTGACAATGTTTTAAGATAATCTTCCTGGTGAAAAAATACAAATAAAATCCTGACCCCCAAACTATTAAATGTTGTTTCTAAAGCCCCAGATAACTGATTTCTTCTAATAACCCTAAAGGATTTTCAAGCTTTGAAACAGGCTGTCTAGAAAAGAGGTTGAGTCACCATCCCTGGAGGTATTAAAAAGATGTGTGGATGTGACACTTGGGGGTATGGTTAAAGCAGTGCACTTGGCAATTCTGGATTAACTGTTGGACTCAGTGGTCTTGAGGGTCTTTTCAATCTAAACAATTCTATGATTGTAAAAATCTGACAAATATTTCTTAGGATTTTCAGTCCCTGGATGAAATTTCCCACAGGGGAATCAAAGCATATGGCTCTGAGACTGGAGTTTTAGTAGTACCTAATGAAGTCTCTCTTTGATAATGAAGGATAATCTGCAGGGCATTTCAGAAGCTTGTATTTGGCATCACAAACACATGCATAAGTGAAATTCTGTTCTATACAGTAACACTTTGAAAGTACCTTGCTTGTTTAAACATACCATTGGGAGAAACAATCTGTTTTGCTAATGTCTTAAGCTCTTCAAAAAAAAAAAAGCTTCCTGGTTTAAAATTCATGGTGTTTTTTTAATGATACTTCACTGCTGGGAAATGGGGAGTCTGCTCTGGGGCTTTGCTGCAGAGCTTGTTTGGGAAGTGCTGACAGGTAACCTACTTTTCCATTCCCAGAAAGCACTTTGAAAAAACAGATACATTTTCATTAGTGCTAAGTAGTAACTGTTTCAACACTGATTCTCTTTTTCTTAATGACTGTGAACCTAAAACTCCCTAAAACACTCAGCCCTAGATTTGATTTTCATTCCTTCGGATGAAGACCTACAGAAAATCATAGAATCATTTTGCTTGGAAGAAATCTTTAAGATCATGGAGTTCAGCCATTAACTCAGCACTGCCAAGACCACCACTAAATCATGTCCCTCAGTGCCACATCAACACACCTTTTAAATACCTCCAGGGATGGTGACTCAGCCACTTCCTTGGGCAGCATGTTCTAATGCTTGACAAACCTGATGAAATGATAAAACTGCTCACAGAGAAAGAAAAATTCTAGTTTAAATAAAAGTATCATGGTGTGGCCCCAACAGTTTCCGATGGATCTTTCCCTTTATGCATTTATTAAATACTTGCAGTTGAGTTTCTGCACTGTTTCCCTGATTGAAGGAGAACTAGAGGGTGTGTTTGTGGCTGATTGCAATTCCTGATTGATAGGGAGAACGACAGATTGCTATTAATATCAAGTCAACTCTTTTTAGGGAAATATGCCTGACAAATACTAACAGTTCCTATCAAGAGTGTCTCTTGTTTATTGCAAGACTGATTGCTTTAAAATCCACACAGAAAAAAAGAAAAGATACATGCATTATCTTTTATATAACCTCTTTCAAAAACTATTTAATATGACTGAGTGGAAAACTTGTGATATACAGATGACAGAAGAGGATGGTATGAAGACAGTGTACTTTGATTATAATGAAAGTATGCTTCAAAAGAAGAGGCACAATGTTTAGGAGATGTCAAAGTCCCTTAACCTGTGCTATTTAAAACATAAGGATATTGATTGGTACCGTAGCTCACATGTTTTTGTCCAAAAGAGTCTGATTATTTAAATGACATTACATAGCACAGCAGGGAAGGAAAAAAAAGGTATTTTCGGAGATGTAAATGTAATACTAGAGATTTGTATTTGCTGTTGGCTTGTGATTATATATGTTATATAATTCAAAATATTCAGAGAAAAGTCAGTCCTCTAGTCCTCATACCCCACCAGAAAGAAATGCAAAACCATGGTGATTCCTAAGTCAGGAGATTTACTTAGTCGACATGAATTCTCAGGTTATGTTAGGTTCATTTGTCTATTTTCTGACCAGCTGGAGTCCATGTTTCCAATTTTATTTTTACAGCTACTTGGCTAAATAATGTCTGATTTACAGCCAAAATGCTTATATATTTTACCCTGTAAATTATTTTTAGCCTCCATACACATGATGAGAATCTCAGTAAAATGCAGATTTAGAGGATGAACTTGAGTTTTCAACGGCTTGGCAAAAACTCACTTTCACCTTCGGCGAGGAGGCACCTGTCTGAGGGAACCCTCCAGTTCTGGGCCCCACACACCCAGAATAGGGGTCATCCCACACATTCAATTTTACCTCAGTGTTAGAGGTCTGGTCAAAAATCAATGGACTGTGTGCAGGGTGATCTGGACATTTGTGTGGTTTCCATTACATGATGGACTCCTGCATGCTCAGTAGGGGTTTTTGGTTGAGCAGTGACAGAGCAAGGGCAGCGATTCCCTGGGTGAGGAGGGAGAAGTGTAGTTTCTGTAGGGCTGTGTGTTTTCTGAATCAGCAAACATAAGAAATTAAGCACAAACATTCTTATTGCACATGCAGATGCTGAGAAATTTTAAAAACCCTCAGGAATCCCCAAACATGAAGATGGTTTTATCTGACATGTAATGATAAAACAGTATGACCCACTGCCAAATACCTAGACAGAAAAACAACCTCATTTTAACATGTCAGCATGTATTTCTGAATGTGTGATGCACAAGTTCTGATGAGAAATGTAGATAACAGGTGGCAGTATGTCCAGAAATGAGATCAAACCATCTGGATCCAGGTCTGTATACAGCCAGCACTCAATTTTGAGTCTCTTCCTTGTTCTGGGAAAGGCACCCCAGAGGCCCTGTCTTTGGATTAAAGAGTGCTGGACATCCTGTGGAAAGTGCATTTGTTTTTGTACTGCTTGCAGGTATAAAAGCTCAAGGGAGACATGTTCCTGTGCCGTAACTTCCACAAAAGGTTTTGCTGGAGCAAAAAAGTGCAGAGTGTATAAATCAGATGTGTTGCTTCCTCCCACTCCTTTTCCCACTGGCTTAGATAATGATGAGAGGAACTATTTTATAACTGCTACTGTTTCAGGTACCTTGAGTACTTCTGAGAAATTACCATAACAAAATAAAAGGAAATAGGTTGTTAGGGACATATTTAAGAATTAGAATTTAGGTGACTGGGGAGACCTTAGAGCAGTCTTCCAGTACCTGAAGGGGGCCTACAAGAAAGGTGGAGAGATGTTTTACAAGCACCTAAAGTGATAGAACAAAGGGGAATGGCTTTAAACTGAAAGAGGGTAGGTTTAGAAAGGAAGAAATCCTTTTCTGTGAGTGTGGTGAGGCACTGAAGCAGGTTGCCCAGAAAAGCTGTGGATACACCATCCCTGGAAGTGTTCAAGGCCAGGCTGGATGGGACTCTGAGCAACCTGGTCTAGTGAAGGTGTTCCTGCTCACAGCAGGGGAGGTTGGAACTAGATGACCTTTAAGGTTGCTTCTGAACCTAAACCATTCTCTGATTTTATGACCCACAATGTATTGAGTCATGTCAAGACCATAGTCAGTTAAAAAGATCTTCCTAAAAATTTCTAGTGTATTTGGAACTGTAGGTGTCTCCTTGGAGTCAAAGATTCCTGAAAATGAAATACTTTTTTACCTTCATTTAACATCCTGAGCTCAGTTTGGTAACGAGTGCGGTTGGTGCACACTTTTGATTTGTGATGTTAGTCTATTTCTCATTTGTTTAGTGATATGGTCTGTGCTAATGGGTGTGTGGTAGGGTGTGCTGTCAGATAAATGTAACTCAGAGTTAAGTCTCTGACATGCAATACTTTGTTCCTGGGACTGTAATCCACTACTTTAGAAGTGGACAGTGTTTTGACAGAACCATGCCAGTGAAATATTTTCTTCTGAAAATTTCTTGTCATACCCCCATGGGTACTGACAGCACATAGCATTTAATCCCAAGTGCATCCTGTTTGCCTAAGCAAATTCCAGAAAGGGCATTTTGGCTTTTATCAGGTTGATAACCTCAGCACTCAAAGCACTGAGGACAGTGAGTATTTGCAATCAATTACAAGTAAAATTTTTTTGATGATTGTGGCAAAAGGAAAAATGTTTAGACTGTAAAATGAGCCACTTCGTGGTAATGGCAGATGTACATTTTGATGACTCTACATTTCCATAGTGATTTTTTCTTCCCCTCCATGGTCTCTTTCCTCTCAGTCCCTCTATGAATTTAATTGCTACTGTTTTTCCTGTTCATAAGCCATCAAAGCTTAAGGCAGTCTTGCCCCCATTAGTGATGGGCTGCATGGATTTTATGCCCCCTGCTATTTCTAAAGAGTAATAGAAAAAATATAGGAGTATTACATATAGAGGGAAATCAAATGCTTCTTGATAAAGACGAACTTGGTTTCATTTCACAGAGAGGAAATGGTACCTTAAACAGACCTCAAAATTTACATTGAAATATTGAGAAGTACTGAGTTGAAATTAATGTCTTTTAAGAAACCTGACCTGCTCACAGGTATTTACAGATCTGACAATAAAAGATGGTGGCTTCAGACCTGAATGAAAGTGAAATTTTTACCTTCTCACTATAAAGAGTGTGGGATAAGAGAGCAGTCACCTGAATTAGAAGATGCTGTTAATAATCAGTCTTTCAGATCACCATGACTCTGAGTTGATGGCTCTTTGGTACTTCATGCTGTTCACAAGAAACTGGTGACTTTTGGATCAAATGGATCCAGAAGGAAATACACGTTCAGCAAGTTATAGTGTAGATATTTAGTTTTATACAAGGTATTGTGAAAGATGGAAGTGAAAATGGAAATCTAATACAAACCACATAGCCACTTACTAGAAAAATAAACAACCAAACAAAACAAGACATTCCCCTCCGCCATAAAAACCCCCAAACAACAAAACACTAAATGAGTTGTGGATATGCCACAATAAAGAAGAAAGAAAAGATCTTCCTCCAAATTTGGTGTTCTTTATCAGTAGATTGGCTGCTTTTATTCATGTTTCCTGAATCTATAAAATTTAAAAACTTAGAATTTGCTGGACAGTGGAGAATTAAACATATGCCATTATGAGGTATTTTTTTCTGACATTTCCAGTCCTGGTGTGAAGCAAGGTTTTCCTGGTCTAGTTGAACTTGGATCTGCTTCTCTTTCTTCCTTGTCTTTTGAAGATACGTACTAGTGACAAAAATATTTCTGTAACTCTGGAACTCATCAGCTAAATATGCTGTTGGCATCCTTTTGTCATATGACTGAAGATGATTAGATTAACAGCTGAGATTCCACTGGTTTGGGGTGAGTGAATGTGCAAGGAGAGGAAATTAGATTTAATTCACTTGAATCAGTCATACTTATAGATTACTAATGAAAATAAATAAGAAAATAAGGGAATTTACCTCTTATGGTATCTACAGCTTTTATAAACAAACAGAGATTTTAAATTGCACTAATTTGTCACCAATAGCAGGAATGATTGATCTAAAATGAAAAAAATAATGTCATTCTCTTTGCAAAGTGTCATGAAATAACCTAGTGCTTTTTGACTAACCATCTATTTAGGAACATTAGCGGTTTTGCTGTTAAATGTAATTGGTTGTCTTTTAGTTCTTGTGTTTGGATAACGTGTTTTTAGGGGTGTTAAAAGGTCCCGAGGGGGTGCGGAGTACCTAAATTATTAGCGTTCATGGAAAAAGCTAGTGAGAACAAACATTTCGACTCAAGTATTGTTGTGCTGCTGGCTCATGGACATTTTTTTTATAATGATGAAATATGATCCTTTGATTTTAATTCTATGGCACATCCACCCCAGAAATCCAAACTAAGAAAAGATAGGTGTTGGAGGTTTATCTTTTAAGTCAAAACTTGTTTGCCCCTTAACATTCTGTGAATATACTGAACAAACTTTTCCTTGGAAGAAATTTGTTGCTTTGTGGGGGGAAGACGTTTGGGGTTTTTTTGAGTTCTTTTAAGTCTTCCTGCAGTGTGAGTGCAAGGGGTAGATTTGGTAAGAGCTGGTGAGGAACTTTATTAGTTTTGAACTCTCTGTCCCACAGCTGTGTGTGTATCCACATCACTCATGTTTAGACTGCTTATGAAATGTTTTGTAGGACTGGGTGTTTCTGGGTAAAGTTCACCATCCATAATACCATGTTTTATTTTTTTGAATGCTGGGGAGAAATATGCAATATGTTAGCAAGATACATATGAAATAGGATTATCTTCTTTTAACTAGTTGAAGACTTTTACATTTGTTTTCCTGTATTTGTTTTTGCTGACCTCTGAATAAATACATAAAGAAGTAATCATAAAGTTATGGAAACTCACAGTTACTTACTTCTATAAAAGTATACGTATTTGCAGTTTTTTAAACCCACATAATTACACTAACTTTATATAAACAGCATTGTTGAACAAAAGACAAATACATCCTTGTTATACACCTTCCAGTAATAAAGTATAGTTTGTAGTAACATAAGAGAAAAGAATACTTTTTAAATAAATGTATTTCATAGGAAATGAGAAAAACAATGAAATGCCCAGTGCCTAATTATAAATAAAATCTTAAAAGCATCACCAGAACCCTGCATACCTGCAGGGTATCTGCTCCATTCCCAAGACTGCTCTGATGTTCTTGTCTGACCCTGGCTGATGCATAGCTTATATGCTCCTGACATTCACTACTAAAAAAGAGAGAGACCACTCTGTTTTTCTGATCTCTTGGAGCAATTTGAAGCTATATTTCAGCTATGTAATTCATTTGGAGAGGTTCAACTATGAGTACCTATTGTAATATTGTTGAACAAAGCTGAAAAGAAGAAATTGAACTGAAAGTATGAAAAGAGACAAATGCCAAGTAAAGGAAAAAAAGAAAAAAAGGAAATAAAAATATGAAATGTGGGATCACTGCAGTATAAATGGAAAGCAGAAGAAAAAAGACAAAGAGAGTGTTTTTTTTTTTAATTTGGTTGGTTGGGTGTTTTGTTGGTTTTTTTGGGTGGTTTTGTTGTTGTTGTTTGGGTTTTTTTTAAATTTGTTGTTGTTGGTTGGCATTATTCCTATCTTCCTGAACTTTATTCATGCAGAAATCTCACTTTGCCTGACATTACCTTTGCAAGTACCACCCAACATGCTGCACACATTTATTGTGTCTCATATGATCTGTGCTTCAACTATCTGCACACTAAATGTTACACTTCTGTAAGATTCCTGGGATAACAACAAAACATTTAAATAGCATTGAAAGAAATATGCTTTTGCTGAAGTACATACCTCAATGATGCCAGTGTTTCTTCTCATTGAAGTAGGCATGCAGGTAGTGTGGTGTCCCAGGGACAAGAAGGACAGAATTTACCTAATTCTTTAATACACAGTTGTTTGCTGCTTCCTGGACTTCATTCGTGTGTGAATCAGTTTACAAAGCTTTCTGCTGACAAAAGCCATTTCAGAAGGCATTAGCAAAGGATGAATTTCAGTGAGTCTCTGCCACAGTTTAACTCCAGCCAGCAACTAAGCCCCAGGCAGGCCCTCACTCACTCCCCCACCAGCACGTTCAGGGAGAGAACAGGAAGGGTAAAAGATAGAAAACACATGGGTTGAGATAAAGACAGTTTAACAGGGGAAAAAAAAGTCACTCACACAAGCAAAGCAAAACAAGGGATTAATTCACTGCTTCCCATGGGCATTCTTCATCTCAGGAAGAGCAGGGCCTCATCACATTTAATGGTGACTTGGGAAGACAAATACCATCACTCTGAATGTCTCTCCCTCCCTCCTCCTTCCCCCACTTTCTCTACTGAGCATGATGTCACATGGTCTGGAACATCCCTTTGGTCAGTTGAGGTCAGCTGTCCCAGCTGTGTCTCCTGTAAACTTTCCATGTACCAGCAACTTCCTTGCCAGCAAGGCAATATGAAAAGCAGAAAGGCCTTGGCTCTGTGTAAGACCTGCTCAGCAATACCAAAATAATCTCTTTATTATCAGCCCTGTGTTCAGCACCAATCTGAAACACAGCCCCATACCAGCCACTGTGAAGACAATTAACTCTACCCCAGAACACCCTGGTTTGTATCATGAACTTCTTGGAGACCCAGGAGAGTCACTAAAATATTGGCAAAGTGAAGTCTGGACAGAGTTATGGGTGAACAAAATTGTGTCATGAGCTGTGATACTCAAGAATTTTAATATGTGTCAATTTCTCATTTATTGGAAATCTGCACCTTAGCTGTTACAACAAAGACCATAATAAAAGTGTGAGTTACGAGCTGATCTAAAGAGAAGTACCCCATGGATGTGAATGTACTCCTGGTCAGCGTAGCAAAAAAAGAGAAATCTTTTATGTTTGCTAACTGGTAGGTTGTATTCTGGTTAATTTCTCATTAGTATTAGTGTTTGAGTTTAATATAAAATCATCTTAAACCTTTGTGGTCTCACTACCATCACATTAAATCAAATTAATATTAATTCTTACTTTTAAAAATGCAAGACCATCTTATTTTGGAAAAAAATCTCCAAAAATATGAAAAAAAAGCTACAAAGAAAAGGAAAATTTTAAATTACTTGTGGCATGTGGTGATGTTGATTGCTCTAGGTGTTTCACAAAATCATTTTATGCTGAATTTAATACTAGCTTCCTGAAAGATGCATGCAGAGATTACTCCTTAGACCCAAACTCCTCACTTTCACTAGAAACTACCTACGTGGAAGAATCCTTCCCTTTCCTGCAGGATGACTATGTCTCTATGTTTCTGTCTGACATTACGGTAAAGCATGGGACAGATAAAGCAGGTAGATACACTTTAGTAAAAGAAAAAAGTTATCATGTGATGATTAACAGAAATAATCAGGCAAAACCAACTCTTTTGGAAATCATATACAGTCAAAATTGAGCTCAACACTCTTGCTGCTACCACATACTCATTCTTTCTGTTCTGTTTATTTCTGACGCAGCCTGTATGGACATGGGTTTCTGGACACAGCAATGCCCTTGCTGTCAGACACTCTGCTTGTTCTGGTCTTGCCATGCCTCAGCTTGGTTGACTCTGCCTAAAATAATAAGGCAAAACAGTTTCATGCTACTTATCTCCATCCCTTTTAGGAACTGCAGAGTATCTTCACCATGGATAAGGGATCATATATTGGTGAAATTATCCAGCTCAGTGGCTGGGCAGATTTTTATATTTCTTTATTAGGTAAGTTGGGAGTTTTTCCTTCACTTTTGAGGCTACATCCTAAGAACATAGAGTCTAATAGATATATGTCCTCTCACATTGTGAGAAATGGATAATTTAAAAGGTTAACCAGAAGGAAAGCAAAGAAACAAACAAAGATAAAACCACATATACACACACAAAACCCCCAACCAATCAACCACAAAAAAACCCCAAACCAAGAAAAGCGCACAGAATCACTGTGAATTCAGTAGTGAAGCAGGAAGTGGAAACCTCAACATGTCCTGACACCATTTATGATTTTGGGATATCGCGATTCCAGATTCTAATCAAGAAGCCTTGCGCTGAGTTAATAATTGTGATATTTGGTACTTCTGAGCAGACAGCACTTGCAAAGCAACAAAACCCCCTTTTAACTTGGTTATAAGAAAACATTATTAGTAGCAGTCTGGAAATGGAGAGTTATTAGAGAATGTGTGATTTGTCATTTGGATTGCAGCTGCTTTGTTGGTGTAAAACTCTCTTCACAAACCTGTAATTGCATGACCTTAAGTATGCCTAACTTAATTATAATTTTAAACAAGTTAATTAGATTACTTGATGAATTATGGGATATAGAGAACTTGGCACAGTGTTCAAGATGAATGGAAGGGAGCCTTGACCTTTACTTCCATCAGGAGGTTCTGCATTTTCTGGTAATGCTTCCTTATGTTATGAGTACAGAAATTCTTGTTAAATTTTTATGAGGAAGTTTTAAATTCCCCCAGTTTATGGAGTAATAAACAAAAAGCCTACTCTCTATTTATTTTTTTCTGATTAAGCCTTCTTTATCACTCAGGTTGTACTTATGTCAGCATATGTGATATGCTACATGAATGAAATCAATCCAGTTTAGCTACTTCCCTCAAGTGCATGTTGAATATATAAGTAGGTATTAACATATACTTGCTAGGTACAAACATTTTTGTAGGGATTTCTGTAAGGTCTGATCGCTCTGCATAGTGAGGTGCTCAGTTTACATATTATATACTGATAATATTTTAACAAATGGAAATGAGGAAAAATCAGGAAAGTGTATGGATTCAACTGAAGGAGCACAGAAAGAAGGATTCATCACACATTTCTTTAAAAAACACCTTTTCCTCGAGGTGAATTGTGAATTTGGATGGGATAAGGGAGGCTGCAATACTTTTAGTACATCAAGCTTGGTCTAATCTTCAAATCCATTTTTCTGATTAGGCTATGAGAAAAAAGATCTGATAATTTGAATATATAGTTAATTATAGTTAATTGTATTATTCAATTACAGGACTTATTTTATACATTGGTAAAACTGGAAGTACATCTGTGTACTCTAAAGATGAAGAGCACACATGTGTTACACCCAGCCTGAGAGACTGTTGGATTTTGGCTGTTTCCTTTCCATATGCTTTTAGCCATAATACTGAAGCTGCCCAGCTAAAATTATCCTATTTTATCCCTGTTGGAGGGTGCTCTTTGCAAGACCTGAACAGTGGTGTGGACCAAAAGATCCATGCCTTCTTTAAAAGAGATGAAAAATCGCACATGTCAATGACTTTGAGGCACTGGGATCTGAGAACATAGTGCTTTGTGCTTAAAGTGGTAGAGACAGTGGGGCTGCTTTTATGTATTACAATCAGGAGATGCATAAGATAAATTGCACAAGAATATCTACTTTAATATATTTAGTAGTTCAGGCCCATAGCACTAAAATATTGAACCTATTGACACTTTCCGATCAGGATAGTAACAGATGGCCCATAGCAAAATTAGTTAGGTGAAAAGTGTAATTTTTTTGCCTGTCCTGTGTGGATAGTCCTCTGAAAATGGCTATAAACACTCTTACACATTTGTTTAAGCCAAGTCTATTCTCCTAGGGTGCAAACCTCTGAAAGAAAAAGTAACCCTTCCATTCACTTGAGCTGTGAATGGATTTGTCACATAGAAATTACTCTCAGGAAACATCATCATCTAATACAGTTAGTTCTGCCGCTGTCTTTTTTACTTGATGACATTAAAATGGCTTATTTTTAGAGCTGCAGTAGTTGTACATATGGAGAGACAGGTGTACATGTCAATTAAAAAAAGCTTGTGGGAATTTTTTGAATGCATTTCTTCTTAAGATTTGCTGTTGAAAAATTAAGACTTTACACAAGAGAAAACCTTTCATAAAAGAAAAATCTCACTACTTTCTTTTATCTTTCCAATATACTTTCAGAAGGTGATGTAAATTGTCTGTAGTTTTGAAAAAGGACAGCAGAACATATAAAACTCTAGAAAACAAATAATAAATATCAATAGAATTTTTTTTAGTTGCTTCCAGCTGCACACTATTAGTTCTCAAAATGCAATCACCTTTTCTCTGCTTCAACATAAATTTTCAGCATCATCTTTATAGATAAAAAGGTTGGAATAGTGTCGTGGTTTGACACTGGTCCAACGCCAGGCACCCACGAGAGTCCCTCGCTCACACTCCCCTACCACAGCTGGGTAGAGGAGATGGAAAAAAAATTCACAAAGGGTTCATGAGTTGAGATAAGGACCGAGAGAAAACATTTCAAGGGCAAAACAGGCTCAAATTAAGGTTGCAAAGTGAATTTATTACTAACAGAATTGGAGGAGGATAATGAGAAGTAAAACAAGCCCTTAAAACACCTTTTCCCCTCAGCCCCTCCCTCCT
>VXBT01006757.1:298817-543981 GCA_013400235.1 Oriolus oriolus
GGCTCTCTTCCCACGGGGTGCAGTCCTCCAAGGACAGGCTGCTCCAGCCTGGGAGCAAAGGCCCTCTCTCTCCACCAGGTCTCCCACTGGATCACAGCCTCCTCCAGGCACCCACCCACTCCGGCATGGGCACCTCCCCCACGGCCTGCGGGTGGATCTCTGCTTTCCCCGTGGATCCCCATGGGCTGCAGGGGCACAGCTGCTTCACCATGGTCTGCACCACGGCCCGTAGAGGAATCTCAGCTCTGGTGCCTGGAGCACCTCCTCCCCCTCCTTCTCCACTGACCTTGGTGTCTCCATATTGTTTTCCCTCACATATTCTCATCTCCTCCTCTTCTCTGACTAGAAGCAAAAACCCCCGTGACTTTGTTTTGATTTTCTTCTTAAATATGTCATCACAGAGGTGTTACCAGCCTCTCCCATTGGCCCAGCTCTGGCCAGCAGCATGTCCATCTTCAGAGCCATCAGCCATTGGCTCTGCCGGACATGGTGGGAAGCTTCCAGCAGCTTCTCAGAGGAGCCACCTCTATGACCCTAACTCCCCTGCTACCAAAAACGAGGCCATTCAAAACTGATACAAATAGTTACTCCTCTTAGTAAGTGCAAGCACATACTTTTGAAGCAATAATATTTTAATAGAAGCATACATAATGTTAACTCTTGGTAACATAATTAGTGAAAGCATTTTTATTAATAGTTATTTCTATCATTGGAAGCAGAGAGAAAATGTACTTTCTGTTAATACGCTTAAATTTAATACTGCATTTGATGGTAAGAATGTGGCTCAAAATGTGATCTTCCCAATAACGAGAAGCCCAGACTATTATTTAAGTGTTCTCTGGTGAGTTTTGACCATAACAAAAAGTACTTTTACTGTCAGTCTGTGCTGTTCTTGACATTCAAAGAAATTTAATCCTGGTCTTTGTAAAAATATCTTTCCATTTTAGGTAGCTGGAGCTTGTGTTGGTGGTTCTCAAGGTATAACCTCTGTCTTTTGCAATGGAGTTTTACCTGAGCTGTTATAAATTAATCTATGGTACTCATTGGCACAAGATCACACTAAGATCCAGGACATGGCAGGATTTCATAAAAAGAAGTATAGTGAAAATGCTTGGAATACCATTACTGAAATGTCAACCCTGGAAAAAAAACCAACCAAATTGTTCTTAAAAGGTAGATCTCTTCAAATATTAAACTTCAGCTACTGGGCTTTCTCTACTGGCAGATAAATCCCTTCTGTTCAGTGTAAAAATTGTTTTCAGTGTTTCTCCTGAATCTGAGACATCTAGTACTCTTTGACTTGTTCAAGTGGAGCACTCTAAGAAATACAGTGATTGATTCCATATATGGCTGTTTATCACACTTCCTCCTTCCTACTTTTTCAAGTTGTTATCCAAGGCTTGCATTGCTTGGCTTTTTAAATTTCAAATGCAACAAACCACCCAAACCAGGACTGTCTTTCTCAAGCACAAAGGCTGGTGACCCGAGGAAAAGATTACTCCAGATCATTTATGTTGCTCTCTCCAAGTAGGCAGCTGGGCTCAAGCTGATGAAGTCTTTTGAAGAGTTTTTCAAAATGTAGTTGGTCACAGGTTTCTTCTCATGCTCCGACTGTGTTCCTCTTGTAGTTGTTTGCCTAGGAGCAAGATTGAAAGAATATTTGCTACATGATTATTGGGACAATTTGCTAAGTAATTAAACTTATGAGACACTTTCATTTTTTGTCATGTCTGTTCCTTGGAAGGAATACAGCTTAGAAAATGCGGGTGTAGGCATTCTTCAACAGCATGCAAAAATTCAATACTAAATCTTGTTTCTGCAAGGTTGGAGCATTGCTGTTTTGGTGATTTTCCCTCATATATTTTCCACTGATTATATAAATTTTGAAAGGTTAGTGATATTAACTGCAGTGAAGCTGTTTGTTGCTTGACATTTGCTGAGTTTGTTGCATCATTAACAATTCATTGTAATTGCTAATAATGAGAATCCAAATGCCCTACCATTGAAAGTACTCATGCAGAATAGTTCTGTTGGGCTTGAATATACCAGTAATCTGACAAGTTATTAGTTAGGGGAGGAACTCTAATAAAATTTACCTATCTCACCCATTAAGCCTATATGTCTATGTCATCCTTCACTTTGTGTGAGGGGTTTTTTTCATTGTCTCTTCCCTGGGTGTTCAAACCAGATAGTACAGCCATTAGAGATGTGAGGATCTAAGGAAGACAGTTGCCTATCAGCAAACTTGTGGATTTTTTGAATGTGGACTGTTAGAGTCGAACTGTCCTGATTCAAAAATGTTTTACAAAAATGGGTTTGGAGAAAATTGGAGCCTTGTTAATTTTATTGTATTTCTCAATGTATTGTTAAATGCAGTGTTGGAAATATGCAAATGCAGGTGCTGTCCTAGACTGCATAAGATACAATCTATGTAAATAAGTCGGTTTATGATTACAGATGTTAAACAGACTGACAGCTCATCAATGTGGAGATTAATGGTAGGATGTTTGAATATTGTAAAATATGTTGATGAATATTCATTCCAGTTCTGAAACCAATTCATTGCATCTATGTTTATTTCTTTTCTGAATTTGGGTTTTGCACATACTGAAATGATTGTTTTCCTGTCTGGGAAGCAGATTTTAAAATTACCCATATATGTATTTATAGAAAGTATCTTATAATTTGGTATATTTGAATATGCATGCCAGGAATGTACTGTGTGCTCATTCAGTACACTGAAGAGTACTTCAGTGAAGTCTTAAGATGCATCTGTTCAACCCTACCTATGAAAAGAAACACTGAATTGTGGAGAAAAATGATCTTGGAGGCATTAAATTAAACAAACAAACAAACAGACCCTTTAAAATGGTAAATAATTGCATACTAAAAACACATTGCAAGAAACTGATATTGGTATTCTGGGAAGAAAAAAAAATCAACAAAGAAACATCCAGGTTTTCTGTTAAATTTTTCTTAGATCTTAGAATCTGAGGCAACATTTCTGTAACTTTCTAATGCATTTGAGCATCAATACTGATGACGATCAAATCCCGTTACAATATTAACAGGCAGTATTTCTCACAAGGTACCTTTATGCAGAGTAAGAATGTATTGGAGACACAGAAGCTAAGGTCACTTGAATAGCCTAAATTGTAAACTCTATCAGCTACAAATATCCAGAGCAGCTCTTCAGATGGAAAGTCATGTAAAATGTATTGCACTGAGTGCTGCCATCTCCCTAAAGTCATCAGACATGTCCTGCAGAGATGTTCCTTCTAATATTGAAATTATTAAATGATTTTGAAACTAGTGGATAAAATTACCACGAGTAGAAATTTTTGTCCATAATAAAGCATTAAACAGGGAGTACTATTAGAGTGGAAAGTGGAAAGTTTAAAATAAAGAGAATGGGTAGGATAACATCTAGTCTAAATATGTTGAATAAGACATGATGCACTGAATAACTTTGGCTGATTGTTTGGAAGAGTTCAGAGAGGTGTGATAATAGAACTTAACAACAACACTGGAGGAAGTATTCGCATTAACTTAATCTCATGAGTGACAATTATACTGTCAATTTTAAATGAGATCCTGACTTCTGCGAGCAAGCATGAAAAATAATATAATAATTTCAACAGAAACCATTGCTTCCTTGAACTTTTTTTTTTTCTAATTTCTTGTCATTGTTTTTTAGGAAATATAAAATATACTAAAGAAGGTTAGGGAGAAGAAAGAAACACAAAAATAACAGCATAAGACCTAGAATTCTGAATTTGAAAACAGTCCTATATAGAAAGTGCACTTATTCCACACAGATTAGTGAGTGAAGTGTTAGAAAAACAGATTTTCTGTTTTCCAGGATTTTTTATGTAGATCCAGTAGTATTCTACAGAAAAGTTTATTCCCCCGGATAGCTTTTTCTTAATACTTTGTGCAAAAATCCAGAGCCTTGATAATGTAATTCAATGAAGAGTCAAATATTCCTAGTATCTGTATATGCTCTGTATATTTTATAGAAAATAAATTGTATAATTTTATAAACATTGAGAATAGTGACCTGTGAGTTGAGCGAAAAACAGAAAAAGAGAAGGGAAAAAAACCTAGAGGAAAGTACACACACAAAACCCCCTATCCATTTTGAAAATAAAGCTTTTTTCTTTCCTAGACTAGAAATACTTGAAGAAGATCTGGTGAAAATCTTTTCAAAGAGTACCATGTCAAAAGTGGGTTAAAACGTCAGAGAGAGGGGAGAGGTAAAATAAAGACTGAAGTGTAGAAATTGGTCCAAATACATCTTTCTTTTTTTTTGACTGTAGTAACAAATGGATGCAACATTTATTTGAAAATCTTCAAGTTTTATAGTAATTTTTCTTGTCTGTGCTCTTGACCTTTCTGTTTCATTCTGCTTGTTTGTAGCTAGGTTATTGAACCATAAATATCCCAGTCTAATTTAGCTGACCTATGTCAAAGGTTCTTTTTAACACTATACCATTTCAAACACCAATAAAGAATCATCTTCCTAAAATTCTGTTGAAAATGTATTGTCTCTTTGTTCCTCTGTTTCATTTATTTTCTGTAATTGTCCTATTTCTTTTTTCCATGCTCCAAATGTTCTGATTTTCTTCTACTTTAATACAAGCTCAGAGTAATTGGCATTGCAGTTCTGGAATAAGATGTAGTGATATATCAACCAGTACACAATAAGACTTCATATTCTAAAAATCCTGAATCTCCCTTTGTTTTTCTTTCAGATCCTTCTAATTTTCTGAGCAGCAGAAGAAAGATCTTTCAAATTACAGAGCAGGTTGAAATATTTATAAGAAACTGTATCAAAACCGAAGAAATACTTACAAGAGTAAAACACCATTGAAATACTAATTTCAAATAGAGTGAAGAGATATCTTGGAAGTATGAAGAAAAATATTTAATGCCTTCTAAGCATTTGGTGTACTTTGTGTACTTGTAACAGAAGAATAGTTTCATTTCCTCTGTCCAGGAAAAGGCACTCTGGGTTGAAATGCAATCTTAAACAAAGTTGATCCATTATCTTATACAGCAGATCCACTGTGGATTAAAATTCTTCAAATATTAGGAGATTCTAAAAGATGGGAACTAGAGTTGGAATAAAATCTTCTGGTTTTGTTAAATAAAGTGAGCAAATATTGTCATTCGGGTGTCATAAGCATTGCTGTTCACACGTGAGTGCAGAGATTCTTATGTGCACTCCACCACCGTTAGCTATCACAATCAAAACTTCACAAGCAGTTTTGAAATCCTCTGAGTACATGTGAAAAAACACTATGAACTGTGCTGTCAATGAAATCATTGGGAGGAGCTGTAGGTGTTTTACATCCACTTAACTACAAAGGCAGAGTTACAATTACAACAGATTTTCTTAACCCTGATAAGTATAAGGCAGCTTTCCTTTAGCTGAAAAATTAATATTAGTATAGTATAGTTATTTGCTGAGAAATTACTAACAAAATCCAACCATTGCATTTTGTAAAAGAATCACACTTGGGTAGCTGGAATAAAAGAACTATGCACAGTGGAATAATCTTAATGAACACTAATAATTTGTCATGCCTGAATAACGACACCATGACTAAACTACAGGTGAAATCTGGCATGAAGACCAATGTTTCTGTCACTTCTTTTTTAAAACAGTAGTATAAATGAAGGACAGTTAAAAGCTATATAAAGACTGGTACAACTAAGAGCTCAGATGAGATTTTCATTTGTGGAAATTTGGATTTTGTGAATTATGGAATTTTAGTTTTAAATTAAGGTATTTTGGCTCAACTAATTGGTGGACTGATCCAAATTTAGGACTTGAAAAGCATCCACTGGCATGTGTGAATTTTCCACGACAGACAGCAGAAAAAAAAGTTCATATTTAACAAGGAAAATATTTTGAAAAAAATAACAATATAAATTCAACACTTATAACATGTGTGCCTGTGAGAAAGATCTCCCAAATATCCCCTGTAAATGCAACTTGGCATAATATCAAAACTGTTATCTTTCTTCGCTGTTCGGTAAATTTTGTTTGGACAAATTATATTCAGTTTTCAATGTGTCAGAAATTGTCATATGACTAATTCTCTATCTAGTTTTTCAAATCCAACTTAATCTAGTATGCTCTACCTTTAAATCTTATCCGGATCTCTTAACAAATCAACAAGTTAATGACCTTCTCACTCCTTAGTACAAAAAATGAATTTAAATTCTAATGCTGAATTCTGGCTGAGCTGGAGCAGGAGGCTGTGCAAAACCGGTTTTAAGCCATCATTTTTTTCTGTTGTCACAGAATAGGAGAATTATTTATTGCAAGTACCCAAAATAATTTTGAGCAGCCTCAGAACTCTGTTCTGAAACATCCAATCATTTGTGCTTTATGAAGTACTATATGCCCTGCTCTGGGGAGTGAAATACTTCAACCAGAGATGTGATTCATCAGTAAATTATTCTTCTACATCCTGTCCACTGAAAATAAGATGCTGTGAACTAAAATAACTTCCTCTGTGTGTGAGGAAACAACGACTATTTTACTCTTTGGGCCCAGATTTTATAACATAGGGATGTTAAGATGTATTTCAGGAATGTACAAGCTGTGCACCAAGTTGTTTTTCACCAAAGGCAAGCAACACTGAGGTAACAACATAACACCTGAGTTAATTTGGTAGGTTAAATCCATTGTCAGGGTACAAGAGGTAGCTAAAACAATACTTTAATTTGAGGAAACATGGAAAAACAATTGCTCCCAAGCTCTTTGCATTTGAAAGCTGCATGCAAGAATACACAAGTAATGTTATCTCTGCAATTTACGCTTTATTGTTACTTGTTTCCTTCTAGATTTTTGCAGTTTTAAGAGTATTTGGCTAGATGTGAATCTGTTGCCTTCATCTTGAGTAAAGGAAGTCAAAGTGCTTATTATATGTAGGACAGAAGCAGCAATTTACAAGATGTTCCTACTACAGTATAAATCTGAGTTCATTTTCCTCCTCTTTCTTTTGATTTAATGATCTGTATGTTACTGACCTTTGAAGAGTTTAAGGATCAAGGAGATGTTTTAATATCTTCAGAAAAATACTTTTTACAAAGGTTGGTCAGCCTGGTTTTAGCATTGCACTCCCAATAGGGATGCGAGTTTGCATCTGCATGGAAAATGTAACTTATCTTCCTCTTTGGAGGAGTGTCAGCACTCCAATTCCTAGTAATTCCAGTAAATACTTCATAAATTAAGAATCATTGTAAAGACTATATTTAAAAATGAGTTCTCCTGTACTAGAGTCTTTTGTATGCATTACAATCTGCAAAGGTAACCTGGATATATTAAATCTTTGAAGAGGTTTTATAAATGACACATTTCTATATTGAAATTTATATTCAATTTGTAGACTATATTTGGAGAGATGAATTTATTTTTAATGATTTTTATCCAATTTATTGATTAGAATACAGATATGATTTAGTAGAAGTAAATGTTCTGTATCATTTCTAAGCAGAATTACATTATCTTATGCATTCAACTAGTGCCACCACTTTTTTTGTGTAGCAAGTTTTCTTCCACTTCTTTATTGACGGTCTTCCTTTTACTGCCGATGTGCTGATGCATGACAGCTGTGTGAAGAGTTCTCTTCTGTAACCTAAGTAACCTACCTGTGCTTACTAGGGGTTTATGAACTATTAGATCATACAAAAAGGTTCACCACAAAATTAATGCCCCAATTCCACCAGAAACTTCACACTTCTGGGCAAGCTAGAGAATATTGGGAAAAGTGTGAAGTAGAAAATAATTCACATTTGGGTGCTGAGTTCTGCTATGCTTTTATACAGTGACCATTTCACTGCCAGTAAGCCATTTGCCATTTAAAGATAGAGCTATAAATTCTGATAGGCTGTTCTTACAAGAAAAATAACTAATACCGCCAGTGTACCTGGATGTTTAGTGCAGTTTTGGAGACAGGTAACTTCAACCTTAGTGATTTAAAAAGATACACTGTGTTAAGGGACATTGCTTTTTCTCTCTGAACAAACAAAAATACCATAGTGGCAGTTTTCTTTATCTTTCTTGCTTAGGAAGTTAGTAAAATTAAACAAAAACTGTCTGAGAATTATTTCTAATTGTTGTTAAAAATCTAAGTCTTGTTATAAATTGTGGTTTGTTTCAAGTTCTGCTATAAGTAAGTCACTGTTCCAAGTGATGATATGCCTAAAGTGTTACCAAATGTCTGAAATATCTGAATAAGACTCTCCAACACTAAAGCTGTGCTAAAGAGGTCATCATTTATTCAGACCTGAGGTCCCACAGGGGATACTCCCAGCCTTACATGGACATGCGGTTTTACGAGTGTGTTGCTTACGTACATTTGTTACATGCATTTTACCCATTACAATAAATCCCACCCCATCTCCCAGAGATTCAGTCCTTTGTTTTGTCTATCAGTGCATTCTTGAGCCAGCTGTCTTCCTCTTATCTTCCAACTGTCCTTGCTATAAGCAACTTTTGCATGCCTTGTTTCTCTGCTAAAAGTTTCACAGGCACAGTGAAAACTGAATTAACCCTTTTGGTATCAATTCCCCTCTTTTTACATTTGGTAACAAAAATACTCTTGAATTCTGATTTGTTCCTGTTGCCTGGACTAGCTATTGATTTCAAGGAAACTGGCATGGATCTCAGTGTGTAACCAGCAGAATATTTATCCAGCTAGTCAGACAAAGTAGTACAAGTCCACTGAGCCAGAAACTACTTGGTCCTACCTTAGCTTTGAGGTAGCTCATGAATGTAAATATAGAGATACTTACATATTCACGGCTGCGACTTTCTTGTAACTTGTACCTAACGACAGATTTCCACATAGCTTTTTCCTAGGTTATTAATTCCTTGTATCAGAAGTAAATCTGCCACTTCTAACTTTTTCTGCCCCAATATAGAAATTTGCTTTGTTGATGACAAAAACTTGCAAAATCTCTTCAGAAATTCATCATAGTAATTGAATTGGTCTTTTTTTTTGACTTCTGAATGCTATATTTAACAGAATTACAGATTCTATTGCATCTAGAAAGTCCATTTACATTCATCTTCTCTCATGTTATCTATTCATCATCCAGCTAGAAAAGTGGATTTTCCCTTTTCTGCACCACTTAAATGCTTTAAAAATGCTTTCAGCAACTTCCGTTGCTGTTTGTTGGTTGTTTTTTTTTACCTTCAAACTGCAGTGCTTTTATTCTTCTGATGGCTTTAAAGTTTGAAATTGTATGATTCTATTTCATAACAGTAATGACCGTTCCTAAATGAGCTATTGAAGCTGGACACAGAGGAGTGGTGCTGTGCCCCTGACCTTTTAGATGAGGTTCAGAAGTCTGATCTAGAGGCTGCCAGGTGCTGCAAAAGCCTGAGTGTAGGCAGTACTTATAAATGAGGAAATAGGTTATGGAGGTGAAGGGACTGGAGTGATGAAGTAAAATATTCAGAAATTTAGTGGAGAGAAAAGACTGTGGGAGGCAAATAGCTTAGCAGCATATTTGGGTCAATCAAATTTTCTAATGCTCTAATTTTGATGTACTCCATTTCATAATGAGATGGCTCAACCTGATACAGAGAGACTTAGTCAATATATTCTGGTGTAAATGGCTTTAACAGGTTTCTTTTCAATTCAAGACAGTGTTACATGCTGACTTCCAATGCATTGTTCTTTCCTATTTCATCATGGATTGCTGAGATACAAATCATTTTTCTATTGCTGTGCCCACAGGATATTTACTCTTTCATCATGTTGTTATCAAACTTCAGTCTTGTTCCCTATATGTTAGCTCTTACCAAATCACATATTTATTTGAAAGAAACATTAAATGGGCTGCTTGGTGATTCTTCAGAAAACTGAAAATGTTTTGTACTTGGAGGGGGGTGGTGAGTGGGTGTCAGGCTTATTGCCAAGAAAATCGTGATTTGAAAGAGAGTTAACAAAAACAGATTAAGGGGAGATAATTTATAGTCCACAGGCCAGTTCAAAGCCTCTCTTTTTTTGAGCTGTAGTCTATTCTATTTTTTTTTCAGTAATATTGCTGCACAACACTACAGTGTAGGTTAATGTGTGCCCTATCAAATTGTTTGCAAACTCTCAGTTTTTAACAAGACTAACCTAACACTGAAAGATTTGATTGTCATAGAACCACAGAACCACAGAATCACAGAATAAGTGGAGTAGGAAGAGACCCTTAGTGATCATCGAGTCCAACTCCTGGCCCAGCACAGCACCATCCCCAAGGGTCACGCAATGTGCATGAAGTGCATCACCACTACAGACTCAGATGAGGGAGACTAAAACAGTAGCCTATAATTTCAGTGATAAACTCTGTTTAGCATTATGAAGCTTAAATACGAGGGATGGGAAAATCCATTATAATATATTTATATATACCTACTTAAAATTATTAAAAATATGTAGGAAATTTTATGCCTGTGTGCCCATATGTAGATATTGGTGTCTGATCCTATCTAGATCACAGTTGATATATATTTTTATTCCAGGCCACAGTGGTTGATGAACTAGAAGTTTGATCTGCTGGATCCAAAGGTCTCTGATCCCCTATTTTCTTGCTCAAGTTCCTTGATAGGTACTCTCTTAGCTGTGTCTTTGAGGTCCTCTGACATCCTCCAGTTGTCTAAAGCTGGCTGCTGTCTTAGGACATCCAGATTCCATTTGCTCATTCAGAGAGTTCAGTGAAGAAACTGAAGACCTTCCCTCCAGCTCCCAACAAAAAAAAGGAAAAAAAGTCCAAACAAAATAACCCCCACCTTATTTTCATGATTAGCTGGAGACTTCCAAAAATTCTTGTCTATTGCAATTTGGTCATGACTTTCCTGGGCAGTTTTCTTTTACAGCTTCTCTTTATGGGTAGCGGAAGAGTAGCTGAAATCTCTAGAGACAAATGTCTTGACCCTTTTTCTCTTTTTCCTTTCCTTGTCTTTGTCCTTGTAAAAGAATACTCTGTGTGCATATGTGTGTCTGGAGGTGATCTCAAACCCTGTGGAGTCAATACATCTTGAATTTGTGAACCATATTGTGGCATTGAACAAGATAATTTAAATTACTTCTGTTACTCCTGACTGATGTTGTCTACAAGCATGGAGAACAGAGGGTAAGGTTTTGAATTACAGGTAACCTACAGTATGTCTTGTGCCTGTCTCTGGCCAGTCTCACTTTTCCTCTTACTGGTCTCATTACTTCTGCTTCACCCATACAATCAGAAAAATTATTTTCTTTTGTGAAATTCAAATTAGGATTGAAGCAAGATACAGGTTAATTTAAAACTGGTAATTAACTGGCATTCAATGAACTATGCATTCAGCATTAGAAATGAAACAAATAAATCATTATACTGGACATTTAAAGCTGTTAAGACAATGATTTCTTAAAATTATTATAGAACTAATCCCAAAAAAGCTTTACCTTCCTCTTCCCGCTTCAGCACACTTGGGTTCCAGTCCTCTTTCCCCTTTCTGACCCCATATACCCTTATTCTCATGTCCGTAGTATCTTTCCAGCCTAGCTGCTGCTCATGCTGCTCCTCAGAGCAACGTGTTGCTCCCTGCCAACATACACAACACTGGGAAAATCCTCACAGCCCCAGGCTCAGGATGGGGGTCTCACATGCTGCCCCATACTGCCAGCACCAAGCCAGATGCAGCACCCTCGGGAAGGCTCCTTTGCAACCCTTTGTAGGGTTGCAGTGCGATGAGAAAACAGCCGGCAATGCACAGTCAGACCATGTCTGCAGTCACCAGTGTCTCTACTCACAGCCACAGATTTTCATGCCTTATTTATACTTCTCTTTATGCTGATTTATTTTGTAAAAAGCCTCTTGTTAGTTCTCTGGTTGCTCTGAAATCTGTCTTCTTCTCAAGCATGGTCAGTTTGATGATGAATATCTCTCAATTTTGGCTTTTCAGTCATGCACCCTACATATGTTTAGCCTTCTATCCTAACGGCAGTTGTCATCCAGACCAATTTTCCAAGAATTAGATGTCTGGAATCCCCTAATGATCCCAGTTTTATGAATGGGAGAATCAAGGCAAGAAGGTTTTCTGGGGACATGTGATATCAGCAGGTGAAGGTAGATTCCAAAGTTCTAGTCAAGCACTGAGTGTGCCAGCAGAAATAGAGGTGTCAGGGCCAAGGGGACTTTGGACAGTGGGAATTGTGTTCTCCAGTCCAGCCAGGACAGGACAGGTTGTACTGTAGCAAAGAGAGCAATGTAGCCAAGCAAAAGCACAGCGGAAGAGAGATAACCCTTTGGTGTACTCCACAAGATGCTGCAGTGATATTTCCCTCAGTTTGGTGTCTACTGGACAGTCTGAGGGAAGAATTAGACTTCCATCATGGTAACACCAATGTAAGGAGGTAGTTTCACTCTCTGTTTTCTCTTATGGCAAAGCTCCCAAGTGAAGTCTGTCGTAAGACTTATGGAGCCCAGTGCAGCACTGATATTGCTGTGCCATACTGCTGAAACCTCACTGACTTCAGTGGGGATGAGCTATCTGGTATAGGAGATTTGTGTCTGGGAGAATGACTGCTGTACATCATGGTTTAGAACCACATTTTAGATCTGTTTAGAAAAACTCACATGCAAAATAAAATGACTTTTTTTTTTACCATTGATATAGAACCTAATGCCTGGACTTTCTTAAAAAATATAGAAGAGGTGTATATGTCTTAAGTGTTGTGACAGATCTGAGACACTTTATAAGTATACTACATGTCTATAACTTATTTATTGACCATCGAAATCCTATGGGTTTTTTCCCCTTTTATTTTATCTCAAAAATACAGTACTATTTTATTCCATCTGTTTGTAACAAAGTTTTTCTCTCTTTCTTCATCAGGTGAATTCAGTTCAGCCTCAAGTATTTTTGTTTTTCTTTCCCTTCTTTCTTTTTTTTTTCCTCCTTAATGAAGATAGTCTATTAGAAAAGAAGAAAAGCCAAAACCAAATAAACAGGTGGATCAGGTAATAGTCTGTCGGTTGCCCCATTAGTAGCCTTTTAGTAGTGAAGGGAAAGCCTAAGGCTGTGACTAATTTAGATTTAATCTCTTTACTCTTTGTCTGCTAGGAATGCTATTATAGGAACTTGTCAGCTCATAATGGGCTACCATAATTGGTTCACCTGTTCAGCTGGAATTGGACTAAACTGTTCATTTACTCTGCTGAAGTGCAAACTGTACAAGACTAGGAAATGTTATTTTCAGAAGAAGGGCTTTTGTCTGTGGAATCAGAAAGTTTCACCATACTCAGCAAAATCAATATAATTGTTGAAATCCAAAAGAGTTACCTTCAGGTGTAGGGACTATTATATTTGAAAAACTTTTTATTTTTTTAGAGAAACTGCCTTCCACTACAGCTGTATGTTGCCTGGAGACACTAGTAGAATTACAAGTGTGTTTGCTTTTTGGGTATAAGCACCTGTGCAAGGAAAAACTCATCGTACAATGGAATGTGTAAATGTGTGTGGTTTGGAAATGTTCACAGGAAGAAATATTTGTGTACGTAATACCACACAAAGAACAATTTTGTGTTGATAATTTTAGCAGAGCAGAAATTTTTAGTCTCTTAAAAAAATAATCTGAATCAGAGTTCTAGCTTTTGCGTGGTATCCTTGTGTCTGGAAACCCAATTTTAGGACTTCTTCAGGGTAGTTTAGCCCTTATGTCAAGCTGTTATGAATTTGAGTTTCTAATGAGAGTTTGAAGTTGGAAAAATTCATTTTTTTAATGTTTGCATAAAGATTAGAGTTCACAAGTACATGAGTTATCAGTAGTGAATGTGCAAAGGATTGTAACAAAGCAGCCTTGTTTTGACAAACTCCATGGATCATTTCCTCCTCAACAGCCAAACAATAGTTTTCAGACAGCAAGCTAACTGCTAGGCTGTGCATTCACATTTAGTAGTATTGTTTATTATCCAGTTCTACCCAAGAGGTACAATAGCAAAGGGGTGAGGCATGGGCAGGTAGAGAATAGAAAGTGAGGACCACTGCCTTGTGATCAGCAGGACAAAGCACACCCATGAGGCTTGTGGTGATGTGCCTTGGGTCAGTGATAAGCCAGTCACCCATGGTAGTGATAGTCTGAAGCAAGGAACTGGCCAGTGGCAGAACAAAGGCCACCTTCAACAAGCTGTGGGTGGCTCTAATTTGGGCAGGGCAGGGAGGATGACATTCAGAAAGCCACAGGAATACAGTGGTTGGGGAAGACCCTTGGAGGTCTCCAGTCCAAGCTCCTGCTGAGAACAGCCCTGGTCACAGCAGGTTGCTCAGTGCCTTGTTCAGTCATATTTGGATACCCTCAAGGACAGAGTTTCTGCAGCATTCCTGGGTCCCTGTTCCATATTTAAACACAATAATGGTGTCAATCTTTTCCTTTTTTCTAAAAGGGATTTTTCCATCTGCCATCTGTGTTCTATATATCTCCATCCTTGCAGTTATTTTACATATGGAATTTACAAATGAATCTAGGGACCAAGAAACTTAAGGGTGTCTTTAATCATTCCCACAGTCATTACTTGTAACTAGAGAAATCATTAACTAGTTATATTTGTCCTCTGAAAGGTATGAGAGTTATGCTTCCTATGCATGAGATAACTTTATTGCGAAGTTGTTGCCAACAAAAATGTAAGGATGAAAGTCAAAGTGCTTGAAAATACAGGTTTGCATTGATGGCATAAAGGCATGTTTAAATTAAACCAAAACATCCCAGCTAGCATGTCTGTCTGCCTAATTAATCTTTAACAATTTCTGCCAGGGCTTGTATGCTTTGGAGTGTGCTGGTTATGTATGCAACTGTCTTGTCAATAAAGTTTGTTAGTAGAGTCATCAATGGCAGTAATTTCTTTTCTGTTGCTCGAAATCATATGAATTTCTGAAAGTGTTTCTGTTTTGGTTTCTGTTCATGGATGCTAAGTATAGCAATGGTAATACGGATGGAGACCTGAACTTCTCCTGTTCTGAAACTTTTTGAATGATGACCTTTCTCACATCCATAATCTTCTGAAATGTAATATTAAGTCTTCATATATTTTACACCATGAGGTATAGCAAGCATGAAGCATGCTTTTAAAATATATGATATTTAGCTTGCTTTGGGGTTTATGTACTAAAAAAACAGGGATTCAGAATTGGGAACTGTTCTCTCTTTTCAGGGATGATTTCAGGGAAGTATCTTGTATCTCCATAACACTTACCTTTAAAGAAATTTGACATCTGTGACAATCTTTTATTTCCATCAAAATAATAACTTAATTACTTCCTTGTGTTTGTATTTAATTGAAAGTAATTTAAATTATCAGTAGTGTCTTTATTTAGCCATTGCAAGTAGTAGGAAGAAATTAGCCAGCAACTCACTTTAACTGGGTCTACTGTTATCACACTCATTAAATTATATTGGCTAGATCTTAGCCTGGCTTAACTCAAGTTTGCATTTCCACTTTGAAAGGTCATCACATTGGCTGATTTTCAAGACTCATTTTTTCTAGGTGTGGCAACATGTCAGTATAACACAGCATAACTTTATGTCCCATGTAACAGTTAAAAGGGGATTAGTAAATATTGGGTTATTTAAAGAGCTTTTACTCTTAGGTCACTTAAGCTGCTTTTATTTCGAGTTTTACATACCTCACACTTAATCGTGCATAGATTTTTATTTAATTTGTATTTATCTGTCATTTCACACCTTGCTCATGGACAAGTCAAAACCAAAACAAATCAATCCCTCAGCCATTTTAAAGTAAGCATATCTTACCTAAAAATTAGAAGAAATCCACTTTCCAAGAGACGTTTAGAGAGAATAGAAATTAATACTGAAAGGCTGTCCACAATATTTGCTGATGTGTTCCTAAATTTGTCTCTCCTCCCAAGATGATCAATTGAACTGAGCAGACAGCTTGTCAACACAATAATTAATAAAGAAAGTAGAGCAGCAGGCAAGAACAAATTGTTGGCGAAAGTCCTTCAAAGGCATTTATGAGGTGCATTTAAATGATTAGCAACATAATACAGTAAATGCTCAGTTGTAGTGAACAGACGGATGGGAGTTTGTGGAAACTTGCTGAGAGTTTCCGCAGGTGGATATAATAATTCCAGCTTCTGTGGCTCACAGTGTTGGTCTCAGAGTTACACACCAAAGTACATCT
Organism: Oriolus oriolus; assembly: GCA_013400235.1. Classification (NCBI taxonomy): domain Eukaryota; kingdom Metazoa; phylum Chordata; class Aves; order Passeriformes; family Corvidae; genus Oriolus; species Oriolus oriolus. The sequence continues at coordinate 315,012 of VXBT01006757.1, forward strand.
TAACTTTTGGAAAGTATCTTATGGAAGTGTCAAAAGGCAAAGCAGGGAGAGACTTAAATGCCGACCATATCTTTGTTATTCTACAAGAGCATTTTCTGGTATCATTCAGAGCAGAGATTGTTGATTGTCATGCTAATTCTGTGGCTGTGATGGCACACAATTTAGAGAGTATGCATGAGGAAGCCTTTACCTTTAGTCTATTTGTGAGAAGAGATCTATTTCTGCCTTTAGAATATTGTGCAGATGTATTCAGATAGAATCAAGGATGTATATCCACTTTTTTTCCACATGATATAATGCCTCTCAGTCCCCAACCCTATAAACCTATTAATTTACTGAAATTAACTAAAAAACTGAATTAACTAATTAACTGAAAAAAATAATGTGGATTAATTGTCTCTGTTAGGGTTTGGGTTCATAAGCACGTATTGTCTGCTCTGTGCTCATCTGAAAGTATAACAAAGCTTTAATCCAGCACAACAGTTTTGAGCAAGGCCTATCCCCACTCAGTTCAGTTTCACTTTGTTTTCTTGTATACTTCTGCAAGAGATAAAATCCCTTAATAGCAAACTGTGTTGAATGCTTTGTAATGGTCTGATGAGCAGTCTCTGAAATATAAAATAAAGAGAGAAAGTACAGTTGATTTTATAAATCATCTGATCACTTGAGTTGCTTGTTGTTTTCATCTAGGTTGCTTGTTGTTTCCTGGTTTTGATATTTCGTACAATTTTTAAAAACAGAAGGAGTTCCCAACTAAAGCCCTGAGCTTTAATAATGAAACTGTGAACTCATGTCACTGACTCAAATGTAAAAAGAAGGTAAAACATTCAAACATTCAACCTAAGAAATTCAGAGGTAAGGCTATCCTGAAAAACCTGTAATAACCAGAGGAAAACAAAAAGGAAATCAACTCAGAAGGTAGTCTTAACAGGTTTAAGACAACCTTATCTCTTTCCCTTAATGGCAACACAAAGAATAAAGAAGCAGAAATTAGCAAAAATTATATTTGAAAATATCTGCGGGCAAAAACCTAATATCTACGTTCAAATTATAATCACAGAAGGATTTAAGTTTAACTATATTTATGTCTATGACTTATTATGGAAAAAATAAAAGAGAGGCCAGGAAGATTCTAAGATCTAGATTATTTGTATAATGAGGATTGAGGTGACTGCATGAACAGAAAATCTTTCCAAGACATGTTCTGCTTAAACATTTTCAGAGAATCACAAAAGCGTTAATGTTTGAAGGGACTTCTGGATACTACCCAGTCCAATTCCCCTGCCAAGGCAGGGTCACCCAGAGCAGGTTACACAGGAATGTGTCCTGGTGTGTTTGGAATGTCTCCAGAGAGGGAGATTCCACCACCTGTATAGGCAGCCTGTTCCAGTGCTCTACCACCCATGTAAAGAAGTTCTTCCTCACACTGAGATGGAACATCTTGTGCTTTAGTTTATGGCCACTGCTCCTCATTCTGTCACAGGGAACTAACTGAAAAGAGTCAGGCAAAATCCTCTTGGCACCATCCACTTTTGAGATATTTATATGCATGGATGAGATCCCTTCTCAGTCTTCTCTTCCCTATACAGACCCAGCTCCCTCAGTCTCTCCTCCTAAGAGAGATGTTCCAGACCTTTTTGTGGCAGCCAATGGGCCCTCTCCAGTAGCTCCTTGTCTTTCTTGTACTGAGGAGCCCAGAACTGGACACAGCACTCCAGGTGTGGCCTCACCAGGGCCACATAAAGAGGGAGGATCACCTCCCTCGACCTGCTGACCACACTCTTTCTAGTGCAGCCAAATGAAGAATTCCTGCTGCCTTTGGAACAGGGATTAAATCAGGGCCTGGTCCAAACTGAAGAAAGTTGCAGGGAATTGACAGAAATTTTCAAATGGAGGTCTTTAAAAAGCATTGTATGTAGTAGCTAGTAAAGCCCATGACTTCAGGATTAGTTTGGTTAAAGAATTCTGTTGAGTATTTTGTTTTTTGTGTAGGTTTTAATGACCTGTCATCTCAGCTTTTTGTTGAATGAGTATGGACCTTCCAGATTTTTTTTTTCCACAAACCTTGTTTTCCTTTGTTTCTAGGGTGATGACATTCTGGACCTTTCTGGAATATTCCTTAAGCTTACAGAAATACACTTCATTGATGAGCACTCTCATCAGGTGCGGCAGTATGAATCATAATGTGCATGTCGATGGAGGCAGTTTCTTTTGTATGAAATAATCTTTTATTTTATAACTCAGAATGGTATAATGTCGCAGTGGTAGCAGAGATGAAGAGGAAACATGACATAGATTTTCGGTGTTCATTAAGAAAATGGAATTATTTATTAATTTACAGACAGGTTTGTATGAGTTACTTCGCTAGAAGTTTACTTTTAAAAGAAAAAATTTTTGGGTTTCTGAACAACCACCCCTCAGGCTATTGGTTAATCCAGAAGACATCTCCTTCTAAATATTTCTCCAGGCCATATCATGACAAAGTCATAACAGCTTGCACCTGCAAGACAAGAAATCTTGTTTACAAAAACTGTTGGCTTTCCTTTAAGTTAGTCTGTCTGGGAACATGAAAGTTTCTCATGAAGTGCTGGAAAAGCAGGAGAAAGGAAAACCAGGATTTTTACAAAATGCTGGGAAAGCTAACAAAATGCTGAGACAGCTTGGAAAATTTCTCTGCTAAAGGCTTTTTTGCATCCACAGTATAACCCTCCTAACTCTGAGATTTGCACTCAAAGTTGAGACTTGTGATTTAGCTTTATTTTCTGTTTGGTTTTTCCAGGCTACACTTAAAATAATGTGTGGAATAGCATGCAGACTTCAAGTGCTCAAAGCTTATAAGCCAGCTTCACCTAAAGGTCATGAAAATTGCTTCATTAAAATTCAGACGGTTGATGCAGTCTACAATTAAAAAAGACAAAGAGAAAAACTTCCCATTTTCTGGGTTGTTTGCTCTTTCTCAAACCAGTTTTAAGAGGTTACAGCTCTCTCACCTTTTGCACTTGAACGAGTGACTGACTTTAACTCAGCAGGTGCTTGAATGAGCTCAACTGTCATTTCTGTGGTGGAAGCCTTCTTTATCCTAGAAGATTGAGTCAAAAAGAAGGAGCATTATTTAGATGGTCCTGCCCAAGTATATAAAATTTCTTATGCCAGTCTTCCATCATGTCAGTTCTGTAGTTCTTTATATCTGTGTTTCCAAAGTCTATCAAAAATACAGAACTCTTCGAGGATCCTTTATATTCTTGATCAATTTTTGGTTATCCAAGTGTATCGTATGCTGAAAAAAAACTGAGAAAGTTGTCTAAGATATACGAAAGAAAAAAATAAATCATGCATGTGGTACCCAAAGTTGAAATCTTCACTGTAACATTGTGTCAGTGTTAAAAGTAAACCTTCTTTCTCTTCTTTGACCTTGTCATACCTGCCCTCCCCATTCCCAGTTTTCAGTCTAGCTTGATAAGCAGACCTCAGCTCACCGTGTCCCTGTGCAGTTTCTAATGGGAATTTATCTCCTTTTGATTTCACTACTTTAAAAAGATAAATAAAATAAAATCACATGACTTGAGTGAAACATTAGAAGATGGCAGCTTAACTGAGATTCTCCCTTGTGCTGAGGTCTCTGGTATGGCTTCAGTGTGAAGTACCTGGAAATCCAGCATGACTCTTCAGCAACTCGCCTGTAATACATAAGAATGGTGAAGGGTAATCAATCAATGAATGTGGACAGAACTATGGCTTTAAAAGATACTTTGTTGTCACTGTGTATCTTTAGAGTTTATAGAAATATTATATGCTTTATATATTTCTAGTGATTATTTTAATCAACAAATACTCCTGGAAATTTTCAAGAAAAAGTGTGAATAAATAAAAATGTCATCTTATCAGTTTTAGGTAAATTGACTATAATGGTCCCCAAACCTCAGGAATTATTAACTTGAAAATGCAAAGTTTAGTTTCAGCAATAAATCCTACATTATGGAAATGCACCTATGGAAGTTAAATATCTTTGAAAATTAGCTTGGTCTAATTTGGAGTCCTAAACCCTAAAGTAGTCCAACGATACTGTAATACTGTATAAAATATATAAAACCCATACACAAATGTAAGTCAAAAAGGAATTTGGAGTTGAGTGGTAGTCATAGTACCCGTGCAATGTACACTCAATTGTCATACTGTTTTGTTGTAGGGTTTGTAATAGGTCTCTGTCACAGTGACTCCAATTTGCCTCATACTCCAACCATTCCATTATGAAAGTACAGAATTACCATCGAGCATAATAAATAATACTGCAAATACTTTGATAAATTTTAAATGCAAATTCAAGTACTCCCTTATTATGATATATATTCTATTTTGCTGATTACATTCAAGGTTTCAAATGTAAAAATTGGTGGTATTGTGCTATGGTATATAAATATTCTGATCAGTCATTATGAATTATAATCCTTTAGAAACTATTCATTCTAAAATTCCCATGGAAATAAGTGACTCAAAAATGTTACCAGCTGTTCCATTTTGAAAACATCTTGGGTATTTGGACTTCTAATTCATCCTATGGTATTTCAACTGCTCAAGATTTTTTTTGAAAAATCTTCCCATTTTGCATCCTCCAAAAATGTAAAATATATCAAATTAAAATGAGAAAGCACAGTCAAAATAGGAGTAAAAGTGGTAATGATTTAAAATACTTTTGTTTGCTTTTAGAATTATCAGCTAGTTTAGTAAGATACTTTCCTCTAGTTATTGTGGTAGAAAGGGCCACAAAGCAGCAAACCAACACAGGAAGAAGTGTTGCCTTTCAGATTATTAGCTGGAGAGACAGGATAAAAAAAAGAAAACATTTGGTGAGAGAAACTGATGATACAAAATATGCTCCCTTTTTTTTTTCTTTCTCTTAACTTCGGTGACAGATTTCTGAAATTCAGACAAGCAAATGAAATATATTAAAAGTTATTAGTTGCTTCTAAGTTTTTCCAACTCCATTTACACACGGTATGATAAGTCACTGTCATGGTTTACTTGAGACAATTTTCAGTTGTTAGAATCAAAATGTAATACAATATTTTCTGAGCTTATTTTGTCAAAAGTGCTCTCAGTAAAATTGCTAATTTGAGAGGCCATACTGTCTTCTACTAATCTGGACTCTTCAAAGAATTCAAAATGTGGTATTTTCTATGAAATCTCTATGTAGTATGTAAATGTTACTAAATATTTTCTCAATTTTTTTTTTTTTTACGAAAACTTTGAAGCTCTCTTTAGGGTAGTCCTCTCATGGACACAGAGGAATACTTAAATCCTTTTAAATTTTACTGATTAGAAAGTCTTATGAGAAGATTAATTGAGGTGAATTTGTACAGAAAGTTCTAGATAGTATATAAAGCTTAGCAGGAAAAAGGAATGTGGGGAAAAGAAGAGATTAACATTTACTTTCATTTTGTTTTTGCAGAGTAGAAGGGATGAAAGAGGTAATTTTTAAAGCATTTCTAGCAATAGCAATGTCTTAACTGCAATTTGTAAAATAGAGAAACAACCAGCCTATGCATTAAGCAGAAAATACCTAGAATACCCATCCCCCCAAAAATAGAATTAAGTACTGTTTTTCAATGTGTTTATCCATCATGAAAAACTCTTTTCTTTTAGAATTAAGGAAAAGCTGTTTAAAAGCCCAGACAGAAGATGTACTGTTAGGTAACAAAGAAATGATACTATTAAGATCAGTGTGAAACATCTATGGGTGATTTTTTTGCCATCTAGTAGGAGCCTTGAGAACCATTATGAAAAGAAAAGCTAAACCATTGACAAACTAAAAAGAAGTTGGGAGTTAGAAAGGATGAGCGGATTTTTAAAGAACATTTCGCTAGTTGTCAGTGTTTATGCCTCCAAACAGGAATTCAACATAAATAATTTTGTAAAAAATGTAGCTGTTTTGAGGAGATACAGTCAGTCATAAGTGACAATAAACACTGTTATTCCTTGATTATTCTTAGTTCCAGACTTATCAGCTATTTAGATCAAAAATACTGCTGAAGAAGAAATCTGAATGGATGATTTTAGAAATTGGACTGGTGTGGAGAATTTAAAAAAAAAACCCAAACCATAAACCGATATCAGTAACTCTTCTAAGATGAAATCTTCTGAGAAATTAAGGTGAGAAGAAAGTTTATATGAAGAGACGTGTTTTATTTTATGGTCAGTTTTCTGGAGTGTAGACGTAGGAAGTAATTTTGTTAAGTTCAGGAAATAAAGGAAGTCTTCCTCTTTGAAGTGTCTCCTGATGCCATGCAGTTGTATGCATATCTCTCTGAAGGAACAAGCTTTTCCACAGAAGCTGTTAAGCCAGTTTGTCATTATATTATGAAAAATAAACTAATGGAAACTCATGGGCAATTGTCTCAAGGAATTTTTGACCACAAAAATGGAAAAGTTTTACAACTGAGAGGAAAAATGCAGACAAGTCTGAAGTTTAAGAATATTACTTCTTTTGTGATGTTGACCACTGGATGGGAAATCTTGGGAGCTCTTCTTCAAAAGAGGAAATTGTTTTCTACCTTCCTGGTTTGCTTTTGCACCTAGTGTTACAACTCTTGGTAAACTGATTTTAAAAAAACAGATTATTATGGAAATTAAAGATTCTTATGGAGTACTTATTTCATCCCTTTATCTTCTAAAGAAATTATTTTTCTGATATCGTTTTGCTACAATTTTTTATGGTCTTATAAAACACATGAAAAAGCCTAATATTACTCTAAAAACAACAGTACACAATGCAGCCGGTGTGAAACAGCTACAGTGATTACCTCAATTAAAAATATCTCTTCAGGATAACAATAGTATTTCACTATTGGGTTGGACTATATGATCCCAAGCACTCACTTCAAACATAACAATCCCCTGAGACTGTGATTCATACTTACTGGACTTCGTTTTCAAGCTGGGTTTTGTTTTGGTTTTGTTTTGTTTTCCACTCCCAAACCATGCCTGATTCAGATGGTCAAAATTTGTTCCCTTATTTTTGGAAAATAAATGAAAAAAAAGTGAGTTTACATAAACCTGGCAAGTGACATAACATGAAATTATGCTCCCAAATATCATTGTAATTTTTAGGAGTTTTCACATCTATTGCTGACTGAGGAGAAATATGATTCAATCATCATTACATAGAATGTATTTTAACCGTATTGGCCCTCATGAACTATTGTATCACAGTTGCACGCAAATTGTTTATTTTGCAAAATGTACTGCAAAACACTAATGAATATGCTTTGAGGTATTTGCATGAATAACTAAAGCTAAACTCGTCCTGTTAATTAGCATAGTCCATTTTGTATATGTACTGCCCCTGCATCTCTTATGCTTTATATTCAATTATCAGTCAGTTTGCAAGCATTAGGTTTTTTTTTAATTGGATGGCTAAGAGTTTAGTTGAAATCTTCTGTCTTTTCATAGGCAATAAGAAATAGAATTTGACTTCTGGACATAAAATATGAAATAATGAATATGTATGAAATGTTACATTTATCAACTGTTATGGTTTATGACAGTGGATGGTCAACGTCAGCCTAGCCAGTTTAATTATTCAGACTTTGCATTTGATTATATTTCTGTCTCCAAGTTAAGATGCCTGAAATATTCCAAAACATTAGAAATCCTAAGGAGATAAGGTGTTTTCCCCTTGCAGAATACCCTGGCAGCCTTCATTGTATACAGTACATTTCATACATCATTTCTCAAAATAAGTCTGTGCATAATAACATATTCATCAATAACATGTGCAAAATGTTCTTGGAGAATATTATTCAGTGATGTACTGTGCCCAAAATTGTTTGTGTTGCCATTTATTTTTCCTTTTTGTGGAATTCGAAGAAAAAGTGGTAGATGTAGTAGGAAAAGTAGCCAATTGAATATTGTTATCTTTTTTTGGCAGCTGTCTGTCTCTCACAAGGGATTCCCAAAGTCCAGTCGAGCTTAGAGATATCTTCATAGGCTATGGTACATTAAACTGGAAAACCTTTTTTGCTGTTTTTTCCCTTAATGCTAGATAAATACCAATTAGGTTAAGCTGAATTCAAATAGGATTCTGCTTGGATTTGTCATCAGAAAAATCAATATTTCATTTGATGAAGTTGTTAGCCAGCCTAGTAAACTGAAAATATCGGGAAAATCCATGCTTCCTTTTTAATTCCTATCCTTTGGTTAAGATCACATTATCCTTGTTATTTTTTTGAGTAGAAACAGGCATCACACAACCTGAATGAGCCCTTTCAGGATCAAGGACAACAGGATATACACCAAAGGAAAGGACTGAGTCCTGTGTCTGAGGGTATGCTCTCTACTCACTCAAACTTTTTAATAATTATTAAAAATGGAGCTACACCATCCTGTTGTTACTACGACATTCACTCAGTAAAATTCTTCATTCAGTTGGAGGAAAAATATCCTGTGCTTAGGGCAAGTAATCCTCTAACTAGGTAATCTGAAAAAAGTAAAAATAAGGTAATCTGCATTTTTCCCTGTGCAAAGACATTCACTGTGAAGTCACATATTGCAGCATGTCTATTCTTTTCTACCGCTTTGTGTTAAAAAGCATAAACTGATTTTTGTTTTTCTACAAACTCTTCTTCAGAGCTTAATATGTCTACAACATTGGAGCATAAACATTATCTTTCTTCTGAGGAAAAGAACAGTGGTTTTCAGTTAGTTTTGCATATACAATCCTAATGGCATATCTTCTATGTAATGAATCAGGATATGGCAATCATATTCATTTGACATAGCTCATCGAACTTTTCAAGCATTAGTACTTACTCGCAGTTGTAACTGGTTAAATAGTATATAAAATGAGCCAGAACATGAGAAGTCAACAAATACCTTCAATTTCCCCTTCCCTTTAGGTTTTAAACTTTTTTAAAATTAGAATATTGTATCCAGTATTAATAGATTAAAACAATAAACTAAAATAATCTAAAATACTCAAAATTATCGTCCCCAGTTTCCAGTTCTCCTGAATTTCTTCTGCCTGCTGCATTTACATTTATTAGGCACCACAGCCTAAACCAGAGAGCTCCTTCAAAACCTGTATTCTCAGAGATATTAGCGAAACTGAGAGTGTGTGGGAAGAGGGCAGAGTGTTTAATGATGCAGTCCTGCAGTCCTTTTGACTCTCTGTGGGAGGTGCTTATGGAAGCAGCCCAGACAAGTCTCTGCAGCTACAGATGATTTTTTCCCCCTTTTGAACAATTTTGACAGATAGCAAAAAGGTGTCATCTCTGCTCACAAGGGGTGCATAACATTTAGTGGATATAGAGCCTTAGGTAGCAAGAGCTGCTACCCTGCTTTATTTCCATTGCAAATTTCATGTAACAGTGTGGAAATGTCACATCAGACACCCTCTCTTTCAACTGCCTCTGTTCTTTAATGTAATTGTTATCTCTCTATTTCCGTTTGGGCAAGCTTGGTGTTTGGAAACTGAGGGTCAACTACTCAGTTTGGGATAAATTATCAGGGCTCCTGGAGTTAAGGCAGCTTACTCCAGCTGAGATCTGCCCTGAAGAACATTAAAAAACAATCTGATAAAAAAGCCCTGTAAGAAGACAGTTATTTGACCTTTATCACAACAAAATATTAGTAATTCACATCATGCTTGTCTGTGACCCTTCCAATCAAGAAGGCATTTGGTATTTCAGAGACAATTTGGGTCTAATGTAAGGTAAAAATATGCGTAACAAAAATACTAAAAGATATTTCCTCTTAGCAGTGTTATTCTCCTCTCTACAGCCTTCACAAAATGGGAGATAATTGCATAGAGGGATTTGGTACCATATATTTCTTATCTTTGTTGATATTTTTTCCTTTAAAAAGAGATAGGAAAAAGTGATGATAAGAATACCCCACAGAAGGCTGTAAGATTTCTTTTGGGAAATCAAACAGTACGATGTGTATTGTGTGGTTCTGTGGGGATAGGGAAGAGCTAGTTATAGTATCTAAAATGGAGGCTGAGAACAAGATGACAGGAGATTGAACGAAGAAAAAAGGGAAGGGAATTTATTTTCCTTCCCATGGAGAGAAGATTAAAACTGGTGTCTAAGGTAAATTCTTTAAGTTCTAGTTCTGTCTGATTTTGTGGTAATGGCCAGTAAGACGAAGGAAAAATGTTTAACTAAAACCCCTCACTCTCTGCTGTGGATTTGGGACACTCAGCGGTCATTTCCACTGCTCATGTTTGAGTTTAAATAGAAGCAAAGGTGTGTAATTTGTCCTTCCTAAAGCTCCAGGGCATTTTGTCTTGCGAAAAACAAATACTAATCAGCTTTTGTTTTAGAATGATAGAGCAGTGTCTGTCTGGGAGCTCATTCTTTTTCTGCTATGACTATCTGCAGAACTGTAAAACCCAGTTTTAGATACCTAAACCTTAATTCGAATCTCAGACATTCAGGTATGCCAAAATATAAGCAGCTGGTTGAAAAATCCTGCTTGGCCCATGCAGTCATTAATTTTGGTGCTCATGTGTACGTGATTAAAATAGAGCTCTCAAAGAATCAAATCTGCAGCATCTGCAAAAACAAATTCTAAGACCAGGGAAACATATACATTATATTTCAGTAATACTGCCTGAAAGGTTATTCATATTCTATGTCATAGATTTCTAGCTGAATTCAAGTGGTAAGCTGCATAAATTAACATTCATACTTATAGGCTGTGGATTTGCTGTGGACTGAAATATAGAATAGATAACTTTTATTGGCTTGCATTAATTTATGGAAGATTAGGCCTCAGACATCATAATTCTGTGAGCTGCAGCTTACTCTTCCTGGTGCAGCTACAATACGTACATTGCTAGGTAGGGAAATCTTAATTTAATTTAATTAGATCAGTTATCCTGACACCTAATCTATTACAAATCAGTCAATTTTCACTGTGTGTAGGGAACAATTAGTAAGACATATTTAAATACTCACATAACTTCATTATAAAGCCTGCTAGCAAGAGCTGAGTAGTGTCTAAATTATTGGTACCTCATTTAAATTACTTAGCCCTCAAGAAAAATACACTTTTATTTTCTAATTAATTGAATATTCCTTCTGAGCTGCAGTCTTGCTGATGTACATTTTTTACTCATTAACAAAACAACAATCATTTAGGTTTCTTTCTTTTGTTGGAAAAAACGAAACCACAGAAAGTGAAAAGAGGGCACATAGAGAGAACACGCTTTAAAGAACTGTGTGAGCAAATCAAAGACTAATGAATCAAGTATTTGTAGGTGTCTAAATAACTGACAAACTAATAGTTGTTTTGTCTTGCGCCCTGGTGTTAATCAGTCAATGTTTTCTCCATTTTATAAGTTTGTGCAAACTGTGATGACTTTCTACTGTTTTCTTCACCTCATTACTTCGATAAAAATGAGAAGCAGGGTGAAAAGAACACAGAAGTATTTTCATAGAAAAAACTTCCAGTTCACCTGTCTGTACCTATACTGTTTCAGAAATGTGTTGCAACTGAAAAACAAGAACAATAAAAACCCATTCTCTGGAAACCACTTATTGGAAAAAAACTGAGCTCCTTGTTCAATGTGCATCAAATTCCTGTAAGAAGTGAGTCCTGGATGAGAGAGAAATTCCCACTATCTGTCCATGTGCATGGCTTATTGGTTACTTGCCTAACTTTTAGCACTTACTTGCTGTCCCTATTTTAATCATACTTGGTAACTGATGCAACAAGAAATACTTTGATCATATGTGTTCTGAATCTTCAAATCACAAAATCATTACCAATTCCTTTTTTCCTTTTTTTCCCCTTTTTTTTTTATTAGTATACTGACGAGGATTAATCTCCTGATAAGAATTTAATTTAATGGCATAAATTAAGATAACTTGAATTTTGATCCTTGAATAAACTTGATGTTGATTTTTTTTATATATATGTATGTATTGGGTTTGTATTGCCAGGTTTTGGTAGTGATGGGATTACAGGAGTGCTGTCTGTGAGAAGCTTCCAGAAGCTTCCCCCATGTCTGAGTGAGCCAGTGCCAGCCAGCTCTGGGATGGACCTGCTGCTGGCCAAGCCTGAGACAGGCAGAAGTGGTGGTAGCACCTCTGAAACAAGATATTCAAGAAGGAAAAAATCATTCTTGCACAGAAGTAACTGCGGCCAGAGAAGAGTGGAGTGAGACCATGTGGGAGGAAAGCTCTGCAGACACCAAGGTCAGTGGAGAAGAAGGGGGAGAAGATGCTGCAGACGCTGGAGCGGAGATTCCCCTGCAGCCTGTGGTGCAGACCATTGTGGAGCAGCTGTGCCCCTGCAGCTCGTGGAGACCCATGGTGGAGCAGAGATCCACCTGCAGTCCATGGAGGCGATCCATGCTGATGCCATAGGATTTTAGCTTTTATATTTTCCATATCCTGTAATTCTTGTGTAGAATTCTAAACTCCATGTAGCCTGTTAGCTACTGCTCTCCCATTTTGGTCAGACAAAACAATTCCTCTCTAGGCCGGAAACTCAACGACACCTTACTGTCTCAGGCCCCGAGAAATGTAAACAGAAGTGAGTTGGGGCGGAGCACACTTGGAGTAAAGGACTTCATGACCTGAAGCTGTAATTGGAGGATTAACCCCCGATATGCAAATGGACCAAACTTATAAAAGTATGGAAACCCATGATCCCGTCGTCCATTTTGGGTGTAGCCCCTGGGGGGCTTTGACTGCCCCAACGTACCTGAAGGCCCTTTAATAAATATAACCACTTTTTATTCTCTTAATTTTGTCTGGCCTCTATTTTTAGGTAGTCCCCACAAGGGAGACTAATTGATGCCAGTTGAGAATAAGGGCATATTATAGGGAAATTGCTTGTGGTATCTACTGTGAAGGATTTTCACACTTTCACCTAATAGGTCCTCTTGTCAGTGGATTGTAACTTTGCAAAACTTTAAATTTAGGTATGAATTTTTCCGTGCCGTATGTCTGCCTCGGGCTATAGTTAGCTACTTTCACTCAGAACAATACAGTTTTTTCCAGGAACAAAGCTGTGCAAAATGCAGCAAATGTTAAGACAGAAAAAATAGCGATGTTGAGAAGAAAAATAATTTTCATCAAGCCTTCACCTACTGTTGTCATGACCACCACATGAAAATCCACAAAGAAATTAATTACTCTTTCTTTAGAGAAGGTTATGCACCAGCAGTGGCAGAGATCCTATGCAAACATGAGTGTGATCAGGTAATTAAAATCTTCCTCATAATGCAGGTGCACAGGACACAATTAGAGATGCACTAGAAAACATAGTTTAGCCTTAATTTTCGGAGTTTAACTTTCATAACCTAATAATGCTGTTTTAGGATCATGGCATCTCTACTATGTGAAGTAGTAAGTTTAGCAAAAATATCTGCATAATATTTGTTCTCTATTTTCCCTAATTCATATAATTTCATTTTATACCTCTACCCTAAAACAGCAGTGATAGAAACTGGAGTCAGGTAGGAAACTGAAAGGCTTTGTTCTTAAGAATCTTTAATTTTATCATTTACCTTTAAAATAATCTTTCAGGCTAGGTACTCTTCCAAATTAAAATATATTTTAGACTACATCAGCTGAGGTTGTTTTAGCTTCCATATTCTTATTATCTGACTGGAATAAATATGATTCCTTTTCTGAAATATCATGTTTGATGTAGCTGTGGGCCACTGATGAAAATTTCTCCCAGTTTGTCATGAGGAGATCAGCTTCTGATCTTGTGTTGATTTTTTACTGTGGTGAAATCATTGAAAAAAAAGCTTATGTTTGACTTGTATAAATGTGTGATCAGATGAATATATTCAATACTTAAATATGACATAGTGCTTGAATTAATAGGCTCCCCTAAAATTTAAACATTGTTCTTCAGAAGCAAATTATTATTCACTAACTTTGATTTCATGATTATGTATACATTGACACGGGGTTATGTAAGTTAGCTTCAGCAGTGAGCTCCAGTTCTTCAATGTTATAACCTCACGTTTTTTAGCTTGCCTTTCTAAGTAGTCACTGTTTAAAATGTATTACATGACAGATTCATATAGGTTTATCAGAGATTAAATTGAATTGTGCACCTAAGCCCTAATAAATTCAGAAAAAGTTAAGTAGCTAATTTTCTGGCAATTTTAAGACTAGTGGATAACTTTTATATAAGCCAATTCCATCCCTTATTTGGGTCAAAAATTAATTTTTATTTGAATTCACAGAAACACTGAATATGGGTTGGAAGGAACCCACAAGGATCATCAAAGTCCACCTCCTGGCCCTGCACAGCACCATCCCCAAGAGTCACACCCTGTGCCTGAGAGCATTGTCCAAATGTTTCTCAAACTCTTGTCAGGCTGTGACCACTGCCCTGGAGAGCCTGTTGCAGTGCCCAACCACCCTCTAGGGGAAGAACCTTTTTCTAATTATCCAGCCTAAACCTCCCCTGACACAACTTCAGGCCATTCCCTCAGGTCCTGTCACTGATCACCACAGAGAAAAGATCAGTGTCTGCCCCTCCTCTCCTTCTCATGGGGAAGTTGTAACTGCAGTGAGGTCTGTCCTCAGCCTCCTCTTCTCCAGGCTGAACAGACCAAGTGACCTCAGTCACTGCTCATACAGTTTCCCCTCAAGGCCCTTCACCATCCTCGCTGCCCTCCTTTGGATACTATCCAGTAGTTTAATATCTTTTTTATGTTGTGACACCCAAAACTGCCCCCAGCACTCGAGATGAGGCTGCCCCAGTGCAGAGCAGAGCGGGACAATCCCCTCCCTTGCCCGGCTGGCGATGCTGTGCCTGATGCCCCCCAGGACAGGGTTGGCCCTCCTGGCTGCCAGGGCACTGCTGATTCATGTTCAACTTGTCATTGACCAGGACCCCCAGGTCCCTTTCTATGGCACTGCTCTCCAGCATGTCATTTCCGTGTCTGTCCATACATCCAGGGCTGCCATGTCCCTGACGCAGAATCTGGCACTTTCCCTTGTACACTTGAACTTTATAGGGCTGGTGATTGCCCGGTCCTCTAATTTTTTGAGGTCTCTCTGAAGGCCCTCCGTTTCCTTCAAGGGAGCCAACAGCTCCTCCCAGTTTTGTTTTGTCTGCAACTTGCTTAGTATGCCTTCCAGTCTTTTTTTTCTCTTTTATTTTGTATTTTTTTTCAGCTCCAGAAAAAATGAGGAACCATATCTTACACTATGTCTTAGCTACAAAGATAAAGAACACTAGAAGAATCCATGGATGTGGACTTAATCTCTATGGATTCCTCAGTCTTCAGACAATAGCATTAACACCTTTCATTGATTTGCTTTCTTGTCATCTTTCTAGGAGGCATGTTCAACAGAGCTCTTGATTTTGCTTTTTTAAATTTACCTGTATTTTCACTTATATATGCTATATGTTCTGTATAAATACATAAATACATGTTCCATGCTGACAAGAAATTTTATACATGAATATTTTAGTTGTGTATATATCTATATGATATATTAAGATACATTACTATTACAGCATGATATATGTTATTACATATATAGAAGCAAACATTCAAAAGACAGTATGGTTTTGTTGTATCTCTAGTTTACATTGGAGACAGTAATTCACAGAAGCATGCCTTGCAAATACACTGTTGTTTAGGGTGGTTTCTGGCTTCCTGTGGGCCTGTCCCAACACCCATGTTGAAAGTTCCCTTGTGTGAGAACAGCAGTTCCCAGTGGACATGTGTAATTCCATCAAACTTGGACTGAATTTCAGCAGACTGATAACATTTTATGGATAATGTTGGAAGCATTCAACCTTACCAATGATATTGCTCCGGGAGAAAATAAGAATTCGCAATGACATGGGATTATATGCTCCAGCTTTATGGTACGTGTGCTTGAGTCGCTGGTGCATGTTTGGAAACAGTTTGGGGATTTTTTACAGAGCATATGCAAACCAATGTCCATTCTCTGAAGTCATAACCTTTCCCAAATTAAAATCAATAGTATAATTAAGATAGACTGCAAACATTTCATTGTGCATGTATACCCTTCTTCACATGCTCTGTTGAGGTATGTGCTGAGCTTAAACACTAATGCTAGCAGTGTTCTTGGGCAGCTTACAGAAAAATATTTACAGTATTGGGAAGGATGCATTGACATTCAGTGTGAAGCCTCAGATGATGTTCCTCTTGGAGATCAGCAGGTCTTTAGGTCACTATGAATTACAGTCTTTAAGAACTGGAACAGCAGTAGCCAAAATCCATGTAGCACAGAATGAGCTGTCAGAATCTTCTGAGTGAGGCAGATCATACACAAAGGGCAGTGTGCATATGAAATAAAGGGCAAGAAAAAAGGTGCAGGAAACAAGGATCCAACAGGCAAAGTGAGGAAGTCTCTGCCATGCCAACAGATAGAGTTCAGCCACAGAGGGCAGAGCTCTTCCTTGAACATGACAAGAGGCTGAGTAACAAAAGGAAAAGTACAACTCCTCAGACCCACCTGAGTTTTTAAAATGATTGTGTGGGAGTTTTTAATTGCTTTCTAGAAATAAGGTAAGCCTTAATGAAGCATATTCATAGAACTTTCTAGTTTTACAAGATTCATATCGGAACACAGATTCTAGGAAAAACTAACAGTCCCGTCAGGTAATGGAGCTGTGTCAAACAGTGTGATTTGTCCAAAAATAAAATTAATGCAAATACAAGGGATGAGTAATTAGCACTTGAACAATAATGACTAGTAATACTTTTCAAAAATACCTGTTCCTAATCATAATCTGATGACAATCTTCAGATTCAAAAGAGTACCTTTAAATGTCATTGACTAAATTCAGATAATGGTAATGTACAATAAATAATCCTATAAGTTGTTCACAGACATTCCATGAATAGAAACAGAATTTTAAATTAGATCAGTAAATTATGTGTTCTAGTTGTTCAACCATATTTATTATTCATTTAGTATGGATCGTTATTAAAGTTGTTAAACTTTCTTTTAATTTGGAAAGATTATTTTGTTGCCTTAATAGTACACTACAGAATTTTAATATTTTTAGTAATGTGATTAAATTTTTTTCAAAAAAATCATAAAGCCAGTAAATCAATCTTTCCCCTATTTCTTAGCATGTCCACCAACATGATCTATTTGATTTGAACGTAACATGAAAAATAATTTTCAAAGTTTGAGTAGTAATAACAGTAACATAATCTAATTATTTAATTACTGCATGTGAATAGCATCCAAGTTTAAATTATAGATATTTTTACTGCCGTACAAATTGCTGCTTAGTCACTCATAATTGTTTTTTGAGATTGTTTTCAGATATTTGTCTTATGGTTTATTCCTGATTTCTAGGTAATACCAATCAGTGTTGCTGGGCTACAGGCATTTTTTAGACTTCCTTCTTGGCAGACTTTGTCACTCAAAGGCATTGAATAAACATTGTGAAAGAACTTGCAAAAACAGGATTAGTAAATACGTCTGTAACTGTGGCATGTGGTTGCCTTTTAAGACCCACCTGAGGAGAAAGTGGAAGAAAATATCTGTGGGCTTGCTTTTTGTGTTGTGGTGTTTTTTGGGAGTGCCAAAAAAGTGTGTGTTTCTGAAAGACAAGGGCAGGAATTTCAAAACTCTTCCTCATGTAAACAACCTGCTAGTGAGGTTTTTAACAGGAATTTGCCTATATCTACTAAATATATGCCGAACCTCTTTAAATCCCATTGACTGGGGTTTTTTTAAGGACTGGACAAGTTTTATCAATGGGGTGTATATTTTGACATATTTGAGCTGAATTAATGCAGTACCGCCTTGGCAAACCATGACATTCACTAAATATCTATGATGTAAGAGAATGTGTTCCTACATTCATCACAAAATAAAGACAAAAATTGAAGAGGAGGATCAGAGGAGAGGTATACAATCTACAGAACAAGTTATTTCATAGTTCACTAACTTTGTAATTATTGATGATCTTTGGTAATTATAGGCATTCTTTGTTTATTCATAGACATATTTTGTCTCCTTTTTAAAATCAATTTTGTTGACTTAATCACATTTCATAGAGTAATTTAACATAGCACAAAAATATTTCCATTTATATATCCTAACTTTTCTGGCTTTAAGTTTTGTTGAATATTCCTATGATTTTATATTGCAGAAATGCAGAAGTAAAGTGCCTAATTTATCCTCACTCTACTGTTGAATACATTCATCAGGTTTTATCTTCCAAATTTGCTTTGCAGATCTCTTCATTTCTGTCATATGAAATTCTTTCATGTCCCTAGTAATTTTTACACTTGTGTCTGAATCCTTTAATTTCTTCTTCTTTTCTTTCTGTTGAAATAAATTATGCTTTTAATAATGCTTAGAATATGCAAAATTCTCACCAGACTATAAATTATAAGCTATCATGTACCGCTATTTTCAAAACTGTCTTTGGAGACTTATAAGAACACTGTACTTCTTTTTCAGTTCTTTCTTTGTTTTGCTTTGAGTTCTTGCTTATTACTTGTCTTACACTGAATTTGAAAACTGGAAAACAAAGGCCCTGGAAAACTTGAAAACTCTTTAGTTTTCATTATCGTGCACATGAGTTGTTAATATAGAATCCTAAAAGATGTTCCCATGGGTTTTTCCTTTTCTTCTTTTAATCAAATGATAATGATTCCTACATGAGTACAGCAGATGATTGTTGTGACTTATATTCACATATTTTCATATGCTAACCAGTTGTTGGGTTTTTTTTTTAATTAATCTGCTTTACTATTAATAGAGCATCTATTTAGGATATATTACCTTTGGAAATTTATTCTTGAAATAAAGTACCCCTGACATATAAAAATTACCTTATCTGTTTGAGAAATTCTCAAAGTCCATAGACAGTTCCCATCTACATGGATGATAAAAATGTCATAGAGTAGGATTTATGTTAGTTGGAAAGCAGCCAAATGAAAAAGTAAGCCACTTTTTCTTGCCCATAATATGAGAAATAAAATTAAAAGAAAATGTGAATATTCAGATGTGTGGCAGGCATTAAAGCCATGAAAAGAAGAGTGATAACTAAGTGGAATGAATTGGTTTGTGACACTAGATTTTGAAAAAGACTTGTAGAAAGTGGTAGGCATAGATGCCAAACAGTTTAGCAGCCCCCACAAAAATTCTGAAGTCTTGACAGCTGCTGGTGAGAAAAGATTAGTCACTGAGAGCTGGTTGAGATGGAATAGCAGAATTAAATGTTGGAAATCACCTTTTTTTAGAAACACAAGAGTAAAAGAATGGAATAATAAAAGTAATAATTAAATCCCATAAATCTGTCTCACTCCGGTTTTTTCCCTCAGTAAACACTGTTCTCATTGAAAGCTCCTGTTAGATGTATATATACAAGTTGCTTTGCCTATAACCAGGATTTTCTTTGATGGAAGATTTCTGCTCTTGTCATAACACTAAATATGCGGAATTTAGTGCTTCTGGCCTTTTTTGCCAAATATCCTGTTTAGAAATCTGACAAATGGCATTTGTATTCATTGTTTATTCTGTGAAACCAGTAAAATTTCCTGAGTGTGTGGAATATCATTTTAACATGTCCCCAGGATGTATAGAGGTTCAGTCACTCTAGTGTATCTTTGTATTTTCAAATTCAACTTGTTACTGTACCTAGGAATTTCAAATGTAGTCCAGGACCATCTCATTACTGTTGTCAACAAAAAAAGTCTTCTCCAAATGGACGGTGGTATAATAAGAGAAGATGGAATAGTTCTGTAAATATCTTTCATTTGCATATGCCAAGCACATCTGCCAAAGGAAGCAATTCCACACAGCAATCCTGTGCAATGTGCTCTAGGATGACCCTTCATGAGCAGGGAGGATGGACCAGATGACCACTGTGGTCCCTTCCAAACATACCTGCTCTAATTCCCTGCTTCCAGAAGCCAGTTACTGTCTCTGTACTGCCCCAGCCTTTTGGATGGAGAGAGTATTTGAATGGTTGCACAGCAAGATGAATCAAGGAACTGGTTTAATTGAAAGGTAACCTAGCAGGAGAAAAATGTTCAAAGTTCAATGACAAGTTCTCTTTATTCTCCATGGGAAGCAAAATCAAATTAATCATAGCAAAGTGCAACTACACTTATTCCCAGCATGTTTCACGAACTTCTTAAAGATCCTAGGACGAAGTTAATGATGTTTTCAAACTATTCATATTCTTGTGGATTTTGCAATTAGTCAGGGTTCTTTACATCTGATTTAAATTTTTTTCTGCATTATTAGCTTTTTATTCTTGCCCTATTTACTATTTACCTAGATAACAGATTACTTCCTTTCACCTCCTTTCTTGTGCCCAGCATTTAAAGACTTGTATTTGCTTTCCTCTGTCTCTTTCCAAGTCTAAGCAGTCCAAATATGTCAATACCTTCCATTTTGCCCATATTTTTTTCTAACTTTTGAGTACTCTTACAGTTTTCCACTGAATTTTTCTTGAAAAAAATGTCTAAAGCTGTACATGATTCCAGCTGAGAACACACTGATTTTGAGGAAAAGGTCAATAAAACCAGAGAGCAGAACAGGAAGCATGTTTCATTTTAATTGCTAAAGAGTAATCCTTTCGTTTTTTTGTGTAAACCCCTTCACTAGCTGTAAGTTCTTACCTCTTCTTCTCTTTCACTTTCTTGAATCTTTGATAGTTGCCTTTTATAATATATCATACTTCGTATTGAGGACCAAGCCAAATTAAATTTATAAAGCTTAAATATTCATGTTGGAAAGCTTGGGATCCCAGCCTGTCTCTTTACCATTATATGAAAATATATGATTCAGTAAATGCTCATTTCAAAATGAAGCTGAATTAGAAGATATTTGAAAAGCCATTGTTGTTTTGTTGGTAATGTTATCAGTGTACAGCACAGCAACTAGCAAAAAAAACGTTTTACCGTTTATTTTCCATTTTACCTGTCTTTTATACCCATTTGTTTTCCATTATGCTCGAAAATGGTGTTAATGCAGCATAAAACTCTGTTAATGCAGCATAAAATGCTATTATGAAATACAGTGCCTGAGATTCTGGAAAGAAAATTAAAACCCAAATATTCCCTCCATACTCTGCTTTACATTTAGTCACAAAATAATAATAATAATATGAAATTCTTTTATTTCTTATAACCATTCCAGTATTCTGCTTTTTGCACTTAAAGTAAATAAGCCAAGGTAAAATTCAGTTTGAGTAGTTTCACTGGCGAGTTTTTTCTATTTATATATTTTTCAAAACTGTTTTTTTAGGCACAGGTATTGCAAGTGTTAGGACTGAATGGAAAATTAAACTGTTTTGTCACCTAAGTGTTCCAAGACTTAAAATAAGCCCAAACAAAACCTGGCATAGTTGCCTGAACTATACCATTAACTGTAGTATCTGAGCACTGTGCCAGAACCAAGAGGACCAAAAACATGAAGACAGAATCTATTCTGAAAACATGCACAGTGCAGTTCAGGGAGCAGGAATTTGTCTTTGCAAATTCCCAACCATATTATCTTAAGAAATTGTTTCAAAGTCATCGGGAGACACCGGCATTAAGAGAGTTTACAGAGATCTTTGAAATACCAAGGGTGTATTTACAGAAAGACGGCCCTGGGAAATGGGGCATTAATCTAAGAGACTGCGACCTCCTCATAGTCAGGGAAGCCCTGGACACAGTGGGAGCAGTGAACCAACTGCTGTATAAATGCAAAGGAGCTCAGTGGTGCATGAATGACGCATGAATTGCACTCACCACGAATTTGATGTTAAATCCACTGTGTAAATATAGTGCACTGGATTTGCTAACTGCCTGTTATCTCTGCAGTTAATTAACTGATCACCTCTGTAATTTCAAAACTTGAAAATAACAATAGGATGTAAAGTGGCAATATCTGATTCTAGAAAAACAATAACAGGAATCTAATTATAGCTCCTGAAGAAAATTGCCTTAGCAACAAATTTGAAGTTCTTTTTTAAAAAAAATTAGCTGTGGACATGAATGATGTCTTTTTAGCTGAGGCCTAAATTCAATATTCAATCCAATCGTTAAGGACCAGTGAGCTGCACTTTTTCAGTTGCTCAGTCTTTGAGATCCTCTCTTGGTTGCCTGTCAGAATCCAATTTTTGTATTTTTAGTATGGAGTAACTTTTGCAGTTCCTGCCATGTTGCAAGTTTCTCCTCACCCCTTTGACATTTCCAAATGGCTTCGTACATGATCTGCTCTCCCTCTGCTGCAAATCTCAGGGGAATCTTTCTCACAAACATGAATTCAACTTCCACGGCTGTGATGATCTATTTCCAATTATGCCACCCTCTACCACTGAAAAATACAACATCAACCTGCTACTTGCACCTCAGACATCCATAAAACATTTATTTTTTTCCTCCAGAAATCCCATTTCACTTATCATGATGAAAAAACTCAAAACACTATAAAATTTTGTATTAGTGCAGCACTAGCCCGAGTACAATTTCTGCTCATGAAAATGGTTAGTGTGGCCTCTCTCCTTCCTTCCCCTCTTCCACCTTTCTGTACACATATCTGTTGTCTCAAGTGGGCTGTATATAGCTCTTCTAATGTGTTTGTGTGTTTATGCACACCACACCTATGAGAAGCAGCCACTGCTGCCCATTCTGCAGCAGGACACACCCTGTGCGCTGGCACAACCTGCAACAGTGGTTTCTTACTTATTTCCTCATCTAGAAAAGGTTTGTTAGAGTACAAGCCTATTGTTGCTAAAAGTTTTGGTCAATAGGGGAAGTTTGCATGTTGAATGGATTAATTTATTTTTAGATCAGTCTCAGTGCAGGAATGAATAGAAACATCCCATGTCATTACCATGGCTAAATATTTTGAAATGTCAAACCACAGCCTGAGGCTGTTAGAGTGAATAATAAATAATATATCTGCTCTTCCCAAGTAGCATATTGTATACAATTTTGATGACTTTCCAGTACTTGGTAATACAGAAGGCAAAGATTATAAGTGTTTGGTAATATTTCTAAGTAAGAAAAAAATTTGAATGGTAATTTAGTTACTAAGAGATTTTAAAGACCTGATCATTTGTTGTTTTTCCTCTGGATCCTCCTTAAAAAAAAAAAAAGCTGTTGGAAATTGATTTTTAAACTTATGAAATGCCTAAAACAATTTTTGAATTAATTTCAGTATCACATTAAAAAGAAATGTAGTTTTAACATCATCCTATGTAGTTTTGCATTCCTTCATTTTAAACAAGTAGCAATGTATCATGGAAGCATTAACTATATAGTACAATATTATAAGATTCAATTCTGCAGAAGGAGAATATTTAACAGAATTCAGGTAACTAATCTAAATACAGCTGGATATAACACATCTAATTAATACATGAGTGAGGACAAATTGCATTCTTCTACATTCATGAAAAATATGTGCAAAATGTATATCTATTCTGGTTGGTTTAGATTTTATAAAGGGATTAATCACCCTGAAGCACAAGTTGTTGCAATAGAAATAACATTTCTTTGTATATGTTTTTACAATTTTTCTGAGTTTTTCAAAGACTAATATTGCAACAGCTCCTGTTCGTTTTATTTGTTTGGTTGTTTTCTGAGAAAGTGAAATTAAAAGCTGTATTTTTCTGCTACAAATTAAATGGATAACTGAAAAAAAAGAAAATTTGAGTGGTAAAGACTGGGGGGGGTTTATTCTCCCAAGAGAGGTATGGTTTTACCTAAGTTTGAAATGGACTGAAGTATTTAACTCCTAAAATAGACCTAGTATCCTGCTCAATTTTTGTTCTTGTTAAGCCTGGTTAAAACCAAAGGGTGTAAAAACATGAATCAAAGTTTGACCTTTTGGTCAACAGCATTGAATTCAATGTAGCCCAGATTTGTTTAGGGCATGCAGTGTTGTATTGAATGATATGAATGCCCAATGATTGTGTTTTATGGATGATCTCAGTAAATCATTATCCACCATGACCTGCATGATGCATTTATGAATTAATGTGAAAGAATGAACACCTTGTGTAATAGAATTATCGTAGATAGTGGGTTTCAGTGTAGATTCAGACTCTGTTTTGTCAGGGTTTTAATAAGGTTTTAGATCTACAAGATGAAATTCCATTACAGACATAAAGGTCTGCATGTGAGTGGACTACATTTCTGGGACCATGGGATTTTTTTGATTCCTAGGCCATTACAGTCATGAGTATGAGCAACTATTTATTTGAATTTGTCCTCACAGTTGTCATCGTTCTTCCTAAAATACCCTCATGAATGTGTAATCTTCAACAATTGTTCCAGCAGTAAGAAATCGAGAATTCAACTTTGAAAATTTGGTCTCCATGTCTTTTCTGTACAGTATCAAACCCTTAGGCTGGAGGTGGGGAAATGAAGAGAGAAATTTGGCTAGCTTTGAGTTCTCCGACGCAAATACCGAACTTCCCAGTCTATCTTTCTACATTGATTTAACAGTGCAATAACACAATATGTGTTATTTTTGCCTTTCCTCTGTCACTGAAAAACAAGTTACTGAGGCTCAAGATTCAGAAAAAGTTTTTAATTAACCTCTCTGACTGGACATCTGGTGTCTAGGCAGCTATAACTCACAGCATTTGGAAAAAGTTACGTTTTACAAAACGTTATGGCAACACTCCCATGTGGTAAGGTATTGAAATAGTATACTGCTTTACTTTTAATCTTTCCATCCTGATTATTTATGCAGATGCTTTGTCTCTCAGGAGATACCAGACATCAGAGATTTTCAACTGTGAAAGTGTGGATGCCCCCTGCTACCTCCTTTTAATTTTATTACGAACTGAACTGCCATGGGTGCTAACAGTTATAGGTAAGTTCACTACTTCATCTTTATTTCATTTCTTTGTTTTATCTCACTCAACTCTCAACATCTGATAGCTTGAGCAAGGTCCTGATGCTGAGGAGGACAGACATCCCTTCTAGCTTTGACTTCCATGGGGATAAGAGCCATCCATTGTCTCTACCAGAAACTGCTACAAATCTAGCAAGAAGGAGCATCCTGCATCCCTAAGAGCTTCAATCTGAGACCTAAAGCAGGGTTCATACCTTCTCTTACAAACCTAGAATAAAAGGTGAGATTTTAGTCTTCAGTGAAATTTCACTATGAAATTTCACATCAACTACAATTTAAAATGCTAGCTTCCTTTGATATTCTTTTAAACTGGCATCCAAAACAATGACTATAAGAAGCCAAGACTGAGAGTGGTACATTATCTAAGAGAGACTTTGATACTTTGAAAACAAAAAAATTTAATTTGCATCAACCTGGCAGAGAAAAAATAAAAAACTGAGGATGATGAGATTTCATCTTTTGTGTCATTGCATGCCACAGAACTTAAACAGGGTTATCAAGTTATGTTATGCTGACATTTGTCAAATTGTTGATTTTGTGTGAACTCACAATGTAGTATTATAGGGCACATTGAGAGTTCATGAAAGGAATTTCAAAGCACAAACAGTAGAGAACACTTTGTAAAAAGTTTCACAGGCTATCATTTCTTCAGTAGCTTTTTTTTTTTAAGTGAAAGTGAAACAAAGAGGTGGATACTAATATAAACTAAATCTTCAATTTCTCTTCGTATGCCAAATGAACAAATTGTAAAGCACATTTGGATGAACACACAAAACACTTGATCCTCAAAACATCTAGCTTTCAAGTAAAATTAAAAGCATCTTGGGTAAGCCATTACATTGTTCATTTCCTTTTTCATGTTTTCAAATGAGAAGAGATCTATCATCAAGCCTGTGATTCACATGAAATCATTTAACACAGAATAATTTCTTCTCCTTACATTATACTCACACGTAACAGGTTTGAGTGGTGTAGCATTTTACTGTGTTTTCACAATAAAAAAGTAGTATTCAAAAATCCGACTGTGACACTGTATTTTTTACTCTGTTTTTTATGGAAAGGTCTTAATTAAGTTTTGGCTATATCTCTTCTCCACTGTTCCTGACTAGCTCTCTCTGCTCTGAGGAGGAAGAAGTGTTATGAGATTTGTTGTCTGTGATGGGTCTTTTCTACGGGAAGCAGTTTCTGGAAACTTTTGCTTAAGTGGATAAATCGAGTTCAGCTACTCAAAAAATTAAAAATGAATTAAAATATCAAGATGTCTGTGAATAATCTATAGTATCTGGGGTACTACTTGTTAAAAAAAATGAGATAGTGAATTATAATGAATAAACTGAAGAGTAGCCTTATTAATAAATATATATAGCTGAGATGTGCAAGAAGAGAAAATTCATATAATGAAACAGGCCAAGCTTGTATTGACATGCTTTGAAACCAAGCCTTGCTCTCTTCAGTCATTTCCTTATGAACTCCTATCAATTTATCAGTACAAATTTTTTCTCTTTCAGGAACTATGTGTTTTTCCTGTTCAGTGAACAAAATGTTACAGGGCTTTGTTCTCTCATAGACTTTACTTGGGTTTCTCTCCCACAGCAGAACTTACAATAAAACAACTATTTTGGTCAAACTCACCATGGCCTCAGCAATCAGCAGATCAATGTGGGTTTTTGGGTGTAGGTTAGGCTCTAGAAATATCTTCACCTCGGAGAGCAGGAGTGAAAAGGTGGAATTCCAGCCCAGCTGCCTGGCCAGTCTGGTATCTACAAAGTTCTGGCAGGTATGTCTAGCACTGCCTTCCACTAGTTCTTGTATGCCTGTGCTGTGAGGCTAGAAAATCTTGGCCTAGGGCTTATGCTTCTTTTAAGCTATTACTGTTTTTCTGAAACTCTGCAGTTGCTGCTTCTGATAGCAAAATCAGTTTACACGGTTGCACAACCTTGAGTTGCAAGCCAGAGGCTATGAGCCAGGTCTCTGCATGCCAAGAGGAGAAAAAGCAATTTTAAAGATGACTTCTTAAGTGGATAAGGTCACTAAACATTGCAGTCCTCTGGCACTGGGAAAAAAAAAAATCCTGCCCTAAGTGCACAGTATTGATGGATTTTTAAGCAAGGTGTGGAAACGCATGCTATCTGGGAAATGCTATATGTTAAAAGTGATACAGCAATGTATAAATGAAGAAGGGGAGACATGTGAATTAGTAAGACACAGTTGAAATACCAGAAACACAGCAGAGAAAGTAGGACTTGTTTATGTAAAATACTGGTTGAATGTTGCCAACTATAGAGGGACAGATTTTATTTTTTTTTCCTGTGATATTGACCAGATTTTCAGAACAAAAGGTTAGGTTTAAGACTTCAAAACCTGTGAGGAAGACCAAACTAAAAAAACCCCTCAAGTTTTTATATAAGTACTAAAGAAAATATTCTTTCTTTTTATTATTACAATTTTTGTTGTAATCTGGTCATGTGCTTGTAGTTACTGTGTTGTCTTGGAGTGACTTGAAAAGACAACATCTAATAGGTAATAGATTTGCTTGCCTTAGCAGCTCATGTCAAAATTCATTATACTGAAATTCTTTTCTTGAAGATAGAGGCTTTTTTGTGAATATAATTTAATTAACTTCTAAATATTTGATGTTTTCATCCTTTTGTTTTTAGTACTTATTTGTAAGTGCTTCCCTTTGAAGGCATCATTCGCATCATAGTGAGACTATGTTCTTGTTAGCAAAGACTGCTGGATGTCCATGACTGATTCACAGAGAGCAGATTGCATATTTAAAAAGGTGTTAAAGCTGAGCAGCCTGTACTGCATTTCATATTGTTCCTTACCAGTGAGTTAACAATATCTGTTATGAAACACAAGGCAATGCTTTGTTCAGCATTGACACTGATAAATATGGTTTTCAGTGGCTTTGGTCATTTCCTTGTTTGGTCTCTTCTCCTTAGAGAAAAAACCAGTTAAAATTATTGCCAGCCTTTCCTTCTGATGATATTGGCTCATTGTTTGTTTGCCACCACCATTTGGTCAGGATGGAACTACTGGGAAAAATAACCTCCCTGAAAATGCAAAGTGCTGCCAGCTTTCAAGAGAAATGACACACGGTGGATATTTGCTGTTCAGTGTTTGCATTTCCAGGGTCTTTTAGAAAGGACAATTTTTTCAGTGGCGGTTCATATTGCTGGCATATTTGCTGGATGTGAACCGCAGTGTTATCAAACATGTCTTATGCAGCCAGTGACATTCAGAAATCTGATGAATCCGTGACCTGATTCTGCAAGGTGTCTACATGAAATAATTTCAAAGGCCACTGATATTAAATAGGGGTAAAGCTGGCTGTGTTTTTGTCAGGGTCATTCAGTATTGCAGGTTTCTCTAGTATTATTAACATGGCTACAGGACTTTCAATATCCATCCAGTGTGTTTCAAACTTTCTTTGTTGTTTCCCAGTGATTACCCACTTGATATACAAAACAGCTAGAGATATCTCCAAACAGGTAATTGTGAATAAGGCCTGTTTTGATGTCCAAATAAAACATACCTGCTGGCACAATTAGTAAATAGGAGCTATTGAAACAACTAAAATTGCAGATTGTTCTGTTTGGCTTTTTTTCGTTGCTAAACTAAAAGTAAAAATTGACACCTATTGATTACTAATAAATAATTAAAAATTTTTAAAATAACATCTTTTTTTTTACTTTTGCAAGTAAATTCTTTTTAGGAATAAATTAATTATCTTAGATTATATCCTTATACTTTCTCTTCTACTGAAATATTTTACCTGCTTTTGGTGTGACTTGCCATTACGTGTTTCAACACAACAAAAAAGGAATGAATCAAGGCATAATGTTGCCAGAATTTTAGTATGAGTCTTAGGTCACTTGGTAGTCTTCTTTAGGAATCAGCCCCTGGAGTTCCTACCTATGAAAAGACTAGTTTGACTATTAAAAATAAAAAATAATATCTAAGAAACCCTCATTAATTATTTTTGGTGGGCAAAAGCTGGAAAATGTGCAACTACAGCCTCAATGAACAGATGGCAAATAAAAAACATACAAGGATATATAAATAAATAAATCCATCAATCTACAATTTTATGTTGCATCAAAACACTTTGGGGGGTCTGATTTGTAGTGTTATGAACTGAAAATCCATGGCAAATATAATAGGATTACATGTGCTAATTTTAACCTTTATTTCTTTCTATTTCAAGCAGAAATTTTATGTCATTTTTTAAAAAAACAATTAGGCCTTTAAGAAACCAGCATTATGAAGTGGGAACTTACTGATGAGCTTGAAGGGAAAAATGAAGTACCTTTAAGAAATAATAGCAACCAACTTTCATGTTGCTGACAAAGTTGTCGTTGAACCAGCATATTCCATGAACAGGTCAAGACACTTTTTCATTTTGCTGTCATGTTCACACTATTGGAAGACCAAGTTCCCTGGGATACCCAGGCTCCCTTCTGTACTGTGATCCTTCTCTGTACCACCTGCCATTTCCTCTGTTATATGGTTGTTTGTTGCTTTAACAAAGAATGGACACTTCTCAGCAACAAATGTTGTTCATCCTGCCTGTCTTCCAAGGTCCAAAAAGTGTCCAAACATCTTTACAGTTTTGAGTCTCAGCTGTGGTAGATGTCCCACAGCACCAAAGTATGACCTGTAGACTTCTGGATATCCAAATCACCTCAGTAGATGGTCAGCAGGGTTTTCAGTAAGATTTTCAGAAAAAAACTTGCTGTTAAAAAAATCATACATACTATGAAGGTCAGTTTTTCCAAATCATTTAGGAATTTTAATGAATTTAAACTGCATTTCCTTAGGGATTTCCGTGCTAAATGATACCATTTGGGGGAGCTGTTTCACCGCAACACTGCAAAGCTTGCAGCTTGTCTTCCTCCCATCATGAGCACAGCAACACAGGGGAAGGGCAGAGCAGGAGCCTGTCTGTGACAAAAGGCAAGAACTAACCTTGGCAATCTAGCAGAAAAGAACTCTTATCTTTAGAAAATAGTAAAAAAAAGGAAGAAAAAAAACCCCAACAGATTTGCACAATCAAAAAAATGCAAAACTTTGCTGGGCGCTTCAAAATTCCTGTGATTTGTACTTGTTCTGAAGATAACCAAGTGGAAAAGATGCCATTACCAAAGAGTCCTAGCTGTTCTAGAGAGCAAAGATAAAGGAAAGGCAGAACATTAATCTAGGTAAATGGATTAAGAATTAAAAAATATTTTTTGTCTCTCCAGTTTCCACAGCTTTATGCCCTTGGGTAAATAAATGAAACTAATTTTAGATTCAAGGCTCCTGCCTTTTAGTGTATGTTCATAGAGTAGGAAATATTTCAGTAACAGAAACTTCTTGCACAGTGTGATGTGGGAAGCTCCATTTCAGAGGAGTTGGGTATTTTGCTCTCACTTCTCCATCTGAAAATGCAGTCAGAAAACAATCTTTCTTGATCACATTTCTAAATTTCTGCTCAGTCCAACACTGGTATTTATATTCTCTACCGTCACATATTTATAGATAGTAGATATATCCTGTTTCAGTGTTCCTTTTACTGAGCCAAAATATTTCATTTATTCTTATCTTGAAGGATATGACTTTCATTCCCTCTGATGACCCATATAAATCTCTCTTTTTTTTTTACCTGAATTATATGCCATTGTTATTATTACTATACTAATGATTGAGGAAGCCTGGTTTTGATGATTTTTTTTTCTCTCTGTGATATGCCAGTCTCTTGTGAAACGAGTAGTGTTTTCCAATCTTTTTATTAAAAGTGGGCATTGAAAAAAATGAATTTGATATGTCCCATTATTTAGAATGGTAACTTTACTGAGAATCTCACTCAATGGCAGTATTTTCTGTGAAGGTTAATGGTTGTTATCAGTAGCTTCTCACCCATTGCAATTACTTTCTGTCTTTTCCAGCTCTACTAGTTTTTCATGTCACAAACCAATTATGCAGTGAAGTACAATTAGATGAGAGATTTCTTATATTTCTCTGATTTAGGAACTTTAGTGGCCAGATTATCTTTGCTAATGTCTAACCCTATTTGCTTTAACTTCCATATCCATAGTTGCTCGACATAAATTTTTGTTATAATGCCCTGCACACTGTTGAGGTTTATATCAACAGTTCTGATGTTTGGATCAAGTAATTCTCTTCTGAATTATGGTAGGTTTGTTTTGCTTTCTGTTTTTCGGTTTGTTTTTTTGTTTTTTTTAACTTTCTTTTATTATGTGTTACAGCTATTCACTAGATATTAAAAACAAACCCAAAATCTTTGTATGAATCCTTGCTCTGTGTTACATTTGTGGTTGAACGTGATGATCTTAAGGGTCTTTTCTGAACACAAATGACTCTTTGATTCTATGCTGATTGTGTGTGTCAGATATAGAACAACTTGTGGGAGGAGATTCTTGGTCCCAGCCAGTTTGGGGTCATTAATTGTTTTTGTTTTCCTTCCAGTTTCATTGTGGTGGATTCTGTTTTCCTACTATCCTTAAGTTCGTCTTCCCTTTGTCCCCAAATAAAGAACTGCATCATTTTGAAAATTTATATATTAGTTTTGTTTTCAGAGCCACATCAAGTTTATCTTTAATCTTTACTCAGAACCTTCTTCATAGTAATTTTATTTTTTAAATTATTTTCAGTATACCAAAGAATCTTTATTTGTTTTAACAACCTTTCCCAGGTCTGGCTCACCTGCCTTTTACCTTTCTGTGCCCTGATTCCTAAACCATACTTTTCCTGGCTAACCATGCTGTTTGTTTGGGGTTTTTTTCTGTCTACATATAAGTCCTTCTGAAGGATCTATTCATTCAGTTAGGACCTTATTTTCCAGAAGATTTTTTAAAACACTTTTTTCTATGATTTTCCCTGCATAGACTGCTGCCAATTTTAGTATCTTGGACTTCAAGAAATACCAGGCCTCTATCATATCTGGGGTCCTCAGATGTACTTCTTTCCCTACCTTTTTGATATTCTGCCTTTTGATACAGCGAAATTAGGATTCAGAATATAGCTGAGACTTCTAAGTATAACATAATGAATAATAAGTGGTGACAGACAAAATAAAAGCTAATTGACTTTACTCTTCAGATGTTCTTTTCCTGTAATAACTATGGGCAAAAGTTTGAAATGAAATTTAATATGAAAAAGCAAAGTCAGTTGCTCTACAGATTATTATTTTTATATTTTTGACTTCCAAAGTTATAAGCAGGTAATGTTCACACTGTACATGTTAGTATAAGAAAAAAAGCCCTTGGCTGTTTATTACTGTCTTTGTGGTGTGTCTGTATGTACTTCTGAATAATTAAATATTTCATTACAAATTTGATAGTTTTCACTACAGTTAAGCACCCTGAAATGTCATATGTTTCTACTGAGGCAG
Source organism: Oriolus oriolus (assembly GCA_013400235.1). Classification (NCBI taxonomy): domain Eukaryota; kingdom Metazoa; phylum Chordata; class Aves; order Passeriformes; family Corvidae; genus Oriolus; species Oriolus oriolus. The sequence continues at coordinate 347,253 of VXBT01006757.1, forward strand.
TGGCCAGCAAGAGATAATTCTCAAGCAGTGGCAGAGAGGAATCATAAAGCTAAAGAGTACATCTTTTAAGTGATTAAAAAGAGAACCCAAGTAGCTACAAATGGAGAATTGGTGTATTTCTTTGGTCACATGCATGGTTAAAGGTGGGGTAATCATCCTTTTTTCTTGATGAGGAATTAAATGGACAAAGAAAAAAGACATTTCAGCTGTTCTATGGAGACATGCATAAATTTTCTTTGTGGATTATCTTGCTGGAAGGATACAGAAATATGGGAATATTCTCACTGCTTCTCATTCTATATCATTCTGTATCTGTGAACAGGCAAACTGTTGTCTTGTTTTACAGGGTCTACTCAGCCTTATATTGTTCTGGATGTTGAAAGAGTAATGGTCTTTTTGAAATTATGTAGCAGTTTGACCTGTAATAGAACAAGAACTTTTCTATTTAATAGTGAAATAAAAGTTTATAATCACGTGCTGGCAGAAGCATCTGTAGATGTTACTCATTGGCCCATTGGACATACTTGTCCTTTCTTCAGTATGATTTCAATTAGAAGGTTTCAAAATCAACGTATTTTTACATTTTAAACTCTTTTTCTTTATGATTTCAGGCAAAAAGCTTGTTAATGAACAAACTTTCAGTTGGCAAAAAAGCTGATGGTCAAATCTCAAATATGTTCTGATGTGTTTTCCTGTCTCAATCTTCAAGGCAGCTGTAGAAGTAACTTGGTTTGGGTAAAGCCTGCAAAGTATTTACATGATTACGTAAAGCACTTTAAATCAAAATTTACAAGCAATCAGAAGACTTAAAAAAAATGCAGTTAAGAAGTACAGCATAACATCCTTCTCCAATTTCCCCTCATTAACTACTTCATTTTTATGCATTCTGAACAGTTCCTGATCTTAAGTCAAAATGTGTCCATGATCACATCCAAAATGAATTCTCTCACAGTCTACATAGTACTTTGCTAGATTAATTGCTCCTTTTGTATGAGTCAGGAACATTTTCCAATCAAAGCAATTTTAAAAATAAGATTATTTTGTTTTTACCATGATTAATTCAAATAAGTTTAAGTGAAATGAGTATCCTTTGCTTTTCACAGTACATGCTGAAGGGTATTGGATCCATAGTCTTACTTCAGTCTTGAAGTCAAACAATTTGCATAAAGGTTAATAAATTTGCATAACTCATTTTCCCATGACAATCTGTCAAGTAATTTGAAAAGAGTCGTAAATGATGACAATCAGTTTCATGATTGTAATTTATGTTAATAACCTCTCTTTGGCTCTAACTCTTCTCTGCGTTATAGACATATTCAAATGTTGTACTTGCAAAGTAGTAACATTCTTATTGTCTTAGTTTAATCAAAAGTATACACTTTAACAGAATAAAATTGATAAAAATTTATTATTATGAAAATAAAATTTCATCACTTCCAACCTTAAGAAATGACAAATGCCTACAAATAACTTGAAATATCCTGCTGGATTCATACTAAACTTTCAGGAGACTAACCGTGTAATACTCTTTCTTCTTCATTTCCTCTTTGTAGATTTGTTGATGGTTTTGTAGATAATTTTATATGGGATGTTTGTATAAGTTTGTTTAACCTTGTAGGTTTATTTTGTACATTTTGAAGTTTTGAGTGCAAATCTCCTACTCTAATAGGAGAATGTTGAATAATAAAAATATCCTTGAATCTTGCTTTTAAACCAGAATTTGTTTCCCTTAAGCCATACAAAACATAATAAAAAATTAATCTGCTGTCATTATGATATCCCAGATGTTGAGGGTTATAGTGCATCAGGACAGGACACTTTTCTGTTTGGCTCCATGAAAATCAAAGTGGATTTTATGAGGCTGAAATAAAAAGGATTATTCCGTTAATTTTTTAAACAAAGGGAATAAACCTGAAATAAGAATATGTGGTATCAGATTTTATGAATGATTTGGAATCTGGAATTTGATGTATGAAACATAATTAAATGAACAGTTCAGCCCGATGAAAAGATTTAGGGTTCCTAGTCCTACTGAAATCACTTGGGTTTGTGTTTTATTTGACATCAGAAAAAATAAATTATATTGTTGATGCTTAATTACATTTACTAGTGATTTCATTATTACAAATAACAAATTCTTTTATCTATACCATATAGCAATTATAAAACCCTCCAAGGAATACTCGTAATTCATCAGAACAAAACAGAAGAATTACAGAAAACTGCAAAGTGTACAGAGGTAAAATTTAGTTTTTCCAAACTTGCCTCTTCCCATATGATGCTTGTGTGTACCTTATATGTTTTTTTAATAAACTTGGGAATCACAAAACTAAGCTGATGGCAAAACTGTGAAGAAGTGCATCAGAAATTGCTTGTAGTTAAAATCTTGCTTTTAATTAATGTCACCTGGTTATGGTGAACTTGGATAGTAACAGACCAAAGAGTCACCCTTGGAGAAGAGAAGAATCACTGGTATGGATTTCTTATTTTTTCAGAGGAAAAGAAATTTTAACTGTATCATAGATAAGTAGGAATGTTTCTGGTTGTGACAGGGCATATCACCCCTCTCCCACCACAGATGGCCGGCGCAGATGAAAGAGATAACCCAGGCTGGCAAGGCCCCATGGGTATCCTCTCCTGGTGCCAAAAGTCTGCCAGCTCACAGATGTGGGAAGAGATAAACAAAAATAGGTGACTAAAAGGACTGTTTTCATACTATAAAAGTACTACTGTTTATCACAGAGGCAGAAGTCTCTCACACACTCCTTTGGGAATGTGTGAGAAGATTTCTCCCTGGAGCTTGCGGAACTCCAGGCCACTTTCCCGGGGATTGAGAGAAAGGAATTTGATGTCAACCCCTTCAAGAACTGGATAGTAAGAAGCATTGAATCTTAAGTTATACTATTTCTTAGCTAGCTGTAAATTTAATGGTGCCTTTAACTCCGTGTGTATAATACTAGTACGCCTTTTTGTCTTATCCCTGTTTAGTAATAGCCTGTCTTAAGTCTTATGTCTCTTAGTTTTGTGTCTATAAATAAATAATCCATCTTATAATAGACCAAATCAGCCATTATTAAAGAATTTGCAAATGGAAGTGGGTTCTGGGGTGCTGGACGCCTCAGTAACAAGACTGCCTGCTGCCAGAGGCCTGGGCAAAAAGCAAGAGCTGATTTAAACCTACATCATCTATTCATAACAGTGGGGAACTTAAAATTTCTGAATAATTAGAAATTGAGCTGTATGAACACATCCTGAACAATCTGAATAACTGAATAACCTAGCTTCTCTTTTCCAAACAGACATTCTATTCCACTGAAAACTCAGACAACTGCAAAAGAGGTTTGGGTATCTGTCAGTGTTCCTTTGACACTGAAATAATAATTGTCAAAGTTTAAGCTTAGCTCACTGGATATGTTACATTTTTAGCAAGTCTGCACATGAGTGAAAACCAGAGAAATTCAGTCCGGATGTAATTTCCATGAGCTTTTATATAATTCTGGACTTTTTTTTTGTTTTATGCAAATGGGGATCATCAAATTATGTTCCTGTGGGATAAAATCTACAAATTCCAAGATTTAAAAAGAGATGGATTAAGAACCATGTTTAAATATTTTTCAGCCTTTTACCAAGATTTTTGGTGTGGAAGCAGGGAGCCTGCAGGGCTGGCCTCTGTGGGAAGATGGCTGGAGCTGCCCAAAGCTGGAGACAGTCAGTGCCAGCTATTTCTGCAACAGATCCACCACAGGAGACAGCTGAGATCGTCAGCCACATATGGGGCATCTCTGGGAAAATGCATGTAAGAAAGGGCAGAAAATACCACACAGGAAGAGGAGAAGGAAATAAAATGAGAGAAACAACAGAGGGCAAATCATTCCCTGCAGTCTGTGGAGAAGAAAACTTTTTAAATACCACACTGGGGAGGGGAGTGAGCACGCGGCTGGGTGGGAGTTTGGCTGCAGTTCAAGCTAAACCACCATGATTTAGCATTATTGTTTTCTACCAGCACTTTATTAAGAGGTCTCACTAATTATAGTATCAGTAAGATTCTCATTCTGGAGTTAAACACACCCACATATAGTTAATATTGAATATATAATTTGTAGAATAGTAGCCCTTAGACATAAAAGATAAAGTGTTGTCCTGCTTGCTTGGTCTTGAGGCATCTGTGTTTGCTCTGGTTCAGTCAGTAGCAATGTTCTTTGAACACAGACATCACAGTAATTTTTTCCATAATTTATCAGAGGAACACATGGTACTATGAAGACTTTTGTTAAATATAATAGAAAGATTATGTAATGTCCCCCGTGAAACCAATAGCCTTCATGTCAGTTTAAGGAAATGGTCTAAATTTCAGTAAGAACTTTTCATAGTAGTAGCTATTGACTTGCATTTGGGGTCTTTTGGAAAATAAAAAAGGCCTTGTGACAGGATACCAGTTACCAGTTTGCAAAAAATTAATCTCCTTTGAAATAATTTATAGCTCCATCTTCCTCTCAGTCTCATTTGATTTTCAAAACTGATGAAATTCACTTATTATTAGTTTGATAGTTTTATATAAGAATAAATTAGTGAATTTTCAAGCATTACATTTAAGGAAATGTGATTTTCTACTCTTCTACTTTTCTGCTATAAAACACTCATGTCTTCCTTGCATAGAACACTTTTCTATATCCTTTTTGAGTAATATTTGTATGCTTCACTGCTCTTCCTTCCATCCTTTCTTTTCCTCTCTACCTCATGTAAATGAATTAGAGGATTTTGGGATACCTGGAGAACAGAACTTTGTCAAAAATAATTCCTTCTTCATTAAGATAAAGCTGGAAGTCTGCCACAGAACTGACAGAGATAGAGATTTCAATTTTCTGGTAGGCTGAAGCATAAAGGAGAGGAAAATAAAATGCATTCTAAAGTTCACCTTTTCTTTTCAACTGAATTAATTATGATTTAAGGTATCTGTTGTCCTGTGAATCCTGCACTACAAAAGTCACAGTGGGACTGTTAAACCTTGACTAAACTTGTTGGTTTGCTATGTGTTTTCTTATTAATCAAATTGATTTCCCTCTTTCTGTAAGACTGAAAAGATGCTGGCTGTTGCCTTCTTCTTTGCTTATTTGCTGCTAAGAATGTGTGATGCATTCGTGTTAGTAACCGTTTCCTATGGTAAAGTCAATGTGCTGCCAGGAAACTGAAGAATTGCTTCCTTGTTGCTTCCATTGGTTGCCCAAGTCCAATATAGAGTTATAGGAAAAGAGCCTGCATCATTAGTCAATCCAAACTGCAATAGCTCAAACAGGTGCATTTGGAGTTTGTAAACTGAAGCTAAATAGAGATTCTAGACCATACCTGATGTGTTTTCAGAATCACATTCATTTGATGAGAGCATTAAAGTTCAAAATTATAATGATCTGATTAAATTTTAACGGTACTCAGCTAAGAGTTTACATTATGAATTTACTTCAGGGAGTGACTGACTCTCAGAGCAGACCAATGTGCAGCAGAATTTGACTAGTTAAGTCTAAGTTCTGCTTTTCCCTCATGCACATGTCCAACTGATATGGATTTACAAGGAGAAAACTAGGATTCTTAAGAAATTAATTTTAAGTCACTTGTCATTTGCTCACTTGTTTTCCTGAATCTTTATCTAGGAAACAACTATTACTAACTTTACATATATAAAAGACCACGTTTTTAATGATGAGAATATTTGAAATTCATAAAGCTAAGCAGTTACACTGTCCCATTGTGTAATATTTTCTAATGTACAAGCAGAATATTTAATGGAATGCAAAACTGAAATAGCAAATGTGTTACATTTGTATTTTAATCATTTTCTGAAACAATTAATTGTTTTACATTTTTTATTGTTGTAACTGAAAAATATTTATGTGAAATTAATACCTGGTACAAAAGCCAGCATGGGTTATGCAAAGCTACTTCCAGCCAAGGTAAAGAAAATAATTTCTGAGGCTTGATAATGTGTACAGAAATACCCTCTTAATACCCTCTTACTGAACCTTCCTGTGTTGTTAGGAAGTTGGGGACTGTATCTATTGGAATAATATTTTCAGAAATTAATGTATTTTCTTGCTCTTTGTTCAATTTATTTAACAGATTTTGCATCATAACATTTACCAATACTTCTTTTATGTGGAGGTGCAAGTTGTGTAACTGCACACATCAAATAAGATATGTAAAGCACATGGTGCTGTCTTTAGATAGTTTGTTCTCAATGTACATAACATTTGTCTCCTAATTTTCTCCTAAAACAGGCAAAGCTGCCTATCAGCCTGTTTTCAGTACAACATGTTTTGTCTTTAGCTACTCTGAGTTACATGACTTGAATAAATTTTACTTTGTCTATGGATTAGAGTTGTTGATGGCTAAAAAGGCCAACCTGGAAACAGAGACTAGACAGGGGTAAGGGAAGAGAGGTGGATATTTATTCGCAAGGCCTTCAGACGTGCACCCTGGGCAGGCCAAAGGCTACACCCAAGATGGATGACAAGTCATGAATTCTTCACACTTTTATAGGTTTGATCCATTTACACATCAGCATAAATTCACCAATTAAACTTTAGCTAATGATGTGACCACCCCTCAGCTTGCCCCTCTTCTCAAGATGCTGGGTTACACATTTTGGGCGTAGGACAGTCTGGGTGTCCTTGAAGAGCAAGCCTGGAGAGGGTTTGTTATGTCTATCTTAGCATGAGGGAACAGCAGCTAACAGGCTGCAAGATGGTTCAGTGTTACACACTTGGAATACAGAATTTGAAAATGTAAAAGCCAAAACCTAAGGCACCATTGTTTTATCTCATATTTATGGATTCACGCTTCTAGGTATTCAGACAGGAAGGCATGCACACATATGTAGGATGTGGATATTTCCTGACTGTTCAGGAATTAAAGTTTTGGTAATATGGAGTGAAGAAAATATTTTCATTAAGTTAAATATATACTGTATAAGGCCACTGGGTTTTTAGGTATCTGCATGCATTTGTAGGGAAAAGAGATGGAACGACTAACCGTGAAATCACTGAACCTTCAGAACAAGGGAACAATTGCATTAGTCCAGACAGGGAATTTACCTGGTTTCTCTATTCCAATAAATCACTACTCTGTAGTGCTTAGTGTGATGGATGAGATCACACAGGCAATACTGCATGCAAAGCCATGCGTTTGCCCAACACAAATTTATAGATTACAGGGTTTGATTTATGACAGTCTATTAAGAGCAAGAAAAACTAGAGCACTATCTGCAATTATCAAAAGAGGATCTTTATTTTGTGCTGAGAAGAATTATTGAAGGTGCAAAAAGGATACAAAAGACACAAAATAAACTTAAGAAAAAAAGAAAACATAGAAGGGGAAAAGAATTATAACCTCTACTACAGAAAGTAGTGGAAAGATCATAGAATCATAGAATATCCTAACTTGGAAGGCACCCATGAGGATCACTGAAGACCAGCTCCTGGTCCTGCACAGGACAGTCCCAAGAATGACATTGTGTGCTTGAGGGTACAAAGTCCTAGAAAAGGTCAGATCAAAAATGTCAAGAAAATGGACTTATTTGGTAGGGCTTTAAATTAGAAAGTAAAGAGTTATATCCTATCATTCATTCAACCCGATACAGATCACAGATTGTGATCTATGATTTTGAGTCTGGAATTTGGGGGATACCACAGGACAACAGAGATTTTATTTTTCTAAAACTTACGGAAGTTCCTTGTTAAAATATTGGCAGTGTGTTATTGCTCAAAGGAAGAGCGCATAGCAGAGAAGAGTATCTAGGTTCATGTACAGATGTATTCTGAAAGCCGTCACAGCAATTTTGACAGCAAGAAAGGCTCCTTTATAGTTCATTTTTTAAGCATCAGAGCATTTTCGTCTCTTTGGATACATGCTTCTGTTTATATTCTGAACTAAATGCACCAGTGATCTACACTTGCTCATTAAGATCCACAGCTTAAGAATTACTGAGAAAGTATTAACAATAAGCCTCCATATGGAAGTATAAATAATTCACACGTTGTGTGTTTTGTTCCATCTCTTAGGGAATATAAACTTGGCAACAATCAAGGTGAATGTCATCATTAATTATAGTTTAAATGCTGAAGTAGAGATACTTTTCCTGACAAAGCAATGCACATAGCCAAACTTTAAAAGAAGTTTATAACGGGACTGAATGGAAATTAAAATTATAACACTTATGTAGTTAGTTTTGTAGTTATTGAACACTCAATCAGACATAAAAACACAGTTGCTCAAGACATTTGAGATAATTTTTATGTGTCATGATACTTTTGCAGGATTCAAAGAGGCATCTGTGCAAGCGTCATGCACTTTAAAATCGAATACTACCACTTCCACAATGTGTGCTGAAAATATTTGTTCAAAATGATGTGTCTCTCATCAGTCTCCATGCCCAGCCAGACAGATTTTGCTAGAAGATGCTAAGTGCTTAACATTAAAGAGTTAACATGTCAAGTATTTTCAGAGCATTTCACAATACTTTCAAACTGTGTAAAGACATTCTGTAGTGCTGTTTAACTCTGTTCTAGGTTATAGTCTTAATTCAGCAATTAAAAAAATGGCCACAGTTTTTCCCTCCCCTCCCCTCCCCTCCCCTCCCCTCCCCTCTTTCTCTTTGCTTTTCTCTTTCTCTTCGCTTTTCTCTTCTCTGGATTCTTGAATGTACTAATGCTTAGACAAAAGAGGGATTGTCAGAGAACATTGTTGGANACATGTTTTTCTTTCTTGTTCTTCCTTTTTCTTCTCATTAGCTCCAGAAAGAACCTAAACAAATGGGATTTTAATGGAGATTTTTTTTTTCAACATTTCTTTTACAAATTCAGGAAATGTAAAGAGTGTAAATCCCTTCTGAGACTTTTCCTGGGTTTTTTTATTTTTTAGGAGTTTTTTTGTTTCTTCACGAATTCTTTTTCAAACTGTGTGGTTTGGAGTTACTTTCTGTAATCCAAGCAGAAGATAATGAAAAAAATCTGAGCTATTTACTTGTGACTTCTATGGAACAAAAGTTTGTAAAACCCAAGAAAGACTCATGATCCATTCCTGTAGTGTTTTAATCATTCATGCAACATCTTTGGAAACATTATTTTTACTTTCCTGCTATCTTTGTTCTACAGAAATGTCCAGTTGAAGTATTTCCATTACTAAAATCAAGCAGTGACACTGAGATTACGCACTGTATTTTAAGATTTCATATTCACTTTGATGTAATGAAAAGTTCAGAATTATGTAAAGTAGCCAGGAACAAGAGAAATGGACAAAAGTAGCTTCTGGCATGGCTATTCATTATTAAAATTCAGAGCTGGTAATACAATTTTTCTGTAAGGTGTCTTTGAATCAGAGTAAAAGCATCTTCCCGAGAATTTCTTTTTGAACAGGAAGTTCAGTATCTTTATCTCCAATTTCCCAGTCATTATCTCCTTCATAAAGACTCTTGAGATATCAAAGGATCATTGTATAGAAAAATTTAAAAACTGTGGTTTCAGATAATATTGAAAGCACATCTTCAATCATTCCTTAAATAAAAGTTCTTTTGTGCTGTGATCAAAAGTCTTGTGTACTCGTCATATGAAACACCCTAATCAGAGAACTTGTGCTGTCATTTATTTTGAAGTCACATCTATATAATATTTTTGATGGAAAATACCTTGGATATTTTAAGGTATTTTACAGTACCTTTTCCATGTGATTTACAGATTTCTCACTTAATGATGGTTTTGTTAGATAAGACAGAATTCTAAAGAACCATCTTTTTATCCACAAGATTAAAGGCACCACATCAAAAAGTTTTAACATTCTGAAGTTGTGTGATTACACAAGTCATTCAACAATCATTTACTGCATGACTTCGATATATTGTATTACCATGCTTCCATTCTCAATTTTTAATTTCAACATTTAGTACCTTTTTATATTATCACCTATATATGAAGTAAAGTATTGATGCCATGATGATTTTTTGCCTTTTCTTTTATATCCCTTTTATATACCCTCTGAAATAGCTTTTATGTATTCTTAATGCTTTCAGCCCACATACTTATAATTCTTTAAGGTTGATAACTTAGCTTACACCCAATATTCCATTAAGCCAAGAGACCAAACATCCTGGAAGCCTCGCAGTTAGGGGTCAGAAAGCTCCAGACACCAAGGTCCTCTCCAGAACACATTCTGTAAACAAAGATAGGCCCATCCAGAAAAACAGGATGAGGGGTTGGCTCGAGCCTCTCATTGGGGAATCTTTGATAGATATGCTAATTTGAAAGGCCTATAATTATATACGCAATCTATCATGTGGGGGTGCATTTTTGGGGTGCATTTTGATGTGCGTTTCTGTGCACCTAAGGATCCGTAAATAAATAGAGGTAAAAACCCTTTTTTTACCCCCTTAACCATGCTTGGCTCTTAATTTTAAGACCAGGGAAAGGCAATATATGATCAAACTTTTGCAGAAGAAACAGCATTGCGAAATAGTCTATTGCATGACTCATACTCTAACTTTATTGTCTCATGGCAACCAGTCTTCTATGCCAAAGTGAACTGCAGGTTTTTATTCCCTTCTATCCTCATATGATAATTTAGACATGCTTGCTAAACAAGAATAGAATCACTGTGGCATGAAAGCAATCAATAACACATACTTAGAGGATCTGTATTTTCTCATAGCATGAATGTAAAAGGGAATTTCTCCTTGTAGTTACCATGTTGTGCACAAGTAATTATTTTGACATCCTCTTTGTTTTTCCATTTGTAACTGAGAACGCAAGTATCATACAGTATGGCAAAAGTCTTTCCCTAGGCATTATTAAACAGCTGCTTAATTACCAAAGTGAAGTCCAGAAAATATTCTTGAGTGGAATTATATTTTGGCTGGTGTTTCCTTTCAACTTTAATAAGCTACCTGATAGAAAAACTTCATGCTAAGCATCTTCTTGAGATTAAGAAAGATTATGTATTTCTTCTCAGACTCGCTTCGTTGTGTTTTCCCCTTAGGGCACCCAAACTGTCCATGACACCTCAAACTTCCCAGGAGTCCTCTTTACCTGCAAAAAGGGTTTTTACCCCGTGAGTCTTTCACATTCTCCCAAGAATATAGTGTTGCCAGTGATAACTATTGTCTATGCTATAAAACAGTCTGATCTTGTAGGTCGTAAAATAAGTTTGACTATGGAGTGAAGGTAGATGCTCAGACTTTGTTTGAAATAGATACACGTGCTGTAAACACCACACTTCAGAACAATAAAGGAGATAAAAAATAATAATTTGTTGCTCTATTCAGAAACAGCTTTATGTATAGACTTTTCAGCTTAAATGCATGTTTTAGATTCCTAATGTTACAAGCATTTATTCTATTTGATCTCATGAAACTAGCTGATAATTTTCAACTCAGCTACAACATTTCTGTCTATTCATTGCAGCATTTAGTTGCAAAAAGAAACTTCCTTTACTTCAGAAAATGTCTGCAGAATATCAGTCACAGCACATATCACTGTGCAGCACCATATGCTTTCAAAAAGTTACTAAACAATGTTCATTAATCACTACCCTGTCAAAACAATGAAGGCGATACCCAGAAATCCCATTTAGGTAAATACTCTGTGGCAATATCTAATGTGCAGAGTCAATTTAAGTCCTCAATCCTGCTGCATCATGCAGCCAAATCTTCTTGTCAGAGAACTTCATCTACAACTGTTATGAAAAAGTAAAACTTCTTAAACAGAGAGCACAGGTATGGCACTAAGAAATCCGTGATGGATTTTGGTTCACAATAATTCTGTGACCCAAAATAATGTTGCTGATCTTTGACATTATATAACCGCCTTGTATGTAGAAAGCAGTTTTGGGAATTACTGGCAAATGTTACAGAATGTACTAAAGATGTTTAAGTACTTAATGTATATAATTGATTTATTGAAAGATAAATAACTTGCATAATGGAGACAGTCATTGGTTATTTTATACATCTAGACATTGATTGCTTTATAGATTTATAATAAAAATAAGGCTATTAAAAAAGAAACCTTTGAATAGCAGTTTTCAGATGAGAAATCTGCTCTTTTTGCTTAGAAAAACCTCAGTGTGAGTCAGATTGATGGAGAACCAACTCTGTACACTTCTGAATAATGCTTTTAGGCTTGACTGAAACCCCCTCAAAGCAAGAGAAACTTTGATGATAGCAGTTATGATTTAGCTGTTTTAATTAGCACACATCTAAGGTGTTCACGTTGTCAAGTAAAAAATGCTGATATGCACAAGGCAGTACATTTCTGTTGAATATATTCTCTTTGCTGAAATTGAAATAAAATAAAATAAAATAAAATAAAATAAAATAAAATAAAATAAAATAAAATAAAATAATAAAATAAAATAAAATAAAATAAAATAAAATAAGGTTTTAATGAACTACTGAAAAAGAAACACAAACAGCTGTGGGACCTTGGTCCATTTTGTAGGGATCAGAACCAAGACGCAACAGAAACAACTGAGCCTGTCTGAAGAGAAAATACATGTACCTCAAAAATATACTGATGATATGTTGTAGGTGAGGTTATTAATAGTCCTGCAGAGATTTAACATGGAACATGTAGGACTGCAGATTGGTAGGGACTCTTTTTTCATCCTTGTGACAAAATTACATTCTTTCCAGAATTTTTATTTAAATATCGTTTCTTTGAAATCAGTCAGGAGTGTAGCTTGAATTCACATGCTTTTTTTTTACTGTGGGAGCTGTTTGCATGCATAATAACTTGCACAGAGCAGTTAAATAGCAAGACAGATCTACCATCATGTAAGTCAGGGAGTTTAAGTGGCTCACACATGCTGTGCTACCAGACGGAAGACATTGGCTCCACCATGTTACCAAGGCTGAGTAAGACAAAGAGAAATGTAGTACTTTTTCATTTGTGACAGGGGAAAAAAATGCTTTCCAAAATTTTCAGCTCATATGTGGCCTCATTATACATTACTTTTTCCCCTCTTCTTCGTTCATTAAACTGGTTTGCACAGTATTTCTGCTAATTGTGGTCTTGGGCAAGGGAATATCTGTGGGTCTCCAGTAGTAATTTCTGTAGGGATTTTTTTATATATGTCTTTGTGGTTTTTTTCCTTGATGAAAAACAGAGTTTGGAGTTTTTTAAGGAACACATAAATAAACTCATAAGAATAAATTTGAGTATCAGGAAAAAACATATGGGTAAAATTTTTTAAATTATGTGTTCCCTTTAATAGTTTTATAGAGATTCAGTGTGTTGGATTATATTATACGGAATGGATCAACAGAGAAAGTTGCACTAGAGCATTTATTAAAAAAAATCCTGTATAAAACAAATTATGTGAGTGCAGTCAGACTCCTAAGTATTGAAATGATACTACTTATATTTACACAATTTTGCCCACTATCCCTGCATAAGTTGTAAATTGAATACATATTTAAGGCTGTTTGACATCAGATTTAAAGTCCTAATTGAAGTCTAGAGAAGATGACATCTTAATCCTTGTGGGAGGAGCTACAAAAATTTCCAAGGTGATTTTTGTGGCTTCGTTTAAAAATTATGAATCAAGTAATATATCAGTACATTTTCAGTACTTCCAGGGCTTAATCTCCTCTATCTTCATGCACCACTTTCATTCTCATATTTGTGAAGTACCTGTACTATGAGATTACAACATTTTTGTCAGAACAAAATAACCAATCATCTCCTACTTGTTTTTATGTTTCGGGAAGAAGACATAAAATGCCCATGCCAGGCAGCACACTGAGAATATTAAAAATGATTCATATGATTGCAGATGTCAGAAAAAACAACCTTTTCATTGATTTACCAATAAAAGTCAAATAAAATATTTCCAAACTGTACAGTTGTAAATGGAAGATTGCCAGAAAATGACAGGATTGCAAGAATTCATAATGACAGGCCAGTGACAAAAAATATTTCGTTCAACATGTAAAAGTTGAAGGATAAAATTATAAAAACACAACAAAATTATAAAGAAAATATAGGGCCAGTATCACCTGTGTATAAATACAGTTTATGGCATTTATTGTCCAGGGAAAAGAAGAAACTAAGAATTCATTTTAAATTCTAGAGAACTCAAGTCCTTCAGAGCACTAAGAACACTTTCTCCTCCAAAAACCTTATTTATATAATGCAGAAATCTGTAGGCCAGGTCATAGGTTTCTCCCACTGAAGCTGGTAAGAATTCTGGAATGCCTTTCCTTCGCAAAGCACCTATCTCAGTTGCAGAGGGATATCCAATCTCTGAATGCAGGAAATTGGGAGTCTATGACCCTGACCCTACACTTCAAGTTAAATAAAAATGTATGACTGGCTCAAAACAAGAAAGCTGCATTGAAGGATCAATAAGTGCTGCTATATTAGATAATCAATGCTAAAAATTGTACACTTCTGAAGAGTGATGATTCAGGCACCCTAAGGACCTCATGAAAAATTACTTGGGAACAGCTCATTTTATTTATTCAAGTTGATTTTACTCAGACCCAAAGAATAATTCAATTGTACAGTTTAAGCATAGAGAATGTGATATCTGTAGGTTCCTTCCAGACCTATTTCCACATAAGTATGTGGAAATATCTCAACTGGTTTGATCCTCCAAAATTCTCTCTCATATAAAAATACAGAGAACAAAGTATTGGAGAAATTTGATTTGGCCATTACCAGTGTCGTTTTTGGCATTGGTAAGTCATGCTGCAGTAGAAGGTCATAAATAAACTATAGTTAAGACTACAAAGGATATGCATTTCTGGGGAGAGATCACTCACCAATTACTGTCGAGCAAAACTGACTTGACTCAGGAAAATTACTTAAATTTATAACCCATCAAATCACAGTAGTATAACAAGAAATAAAACCAAATCTTAAAAAAACCTTCCTCTACCCCTCCTCTTTACCTGGGCTCAACTTTACTCCCATTATTCTCTCCCTCCTCCCCTCCAGGGGCTCAGTGTGATGGGAAATGGTGTCTGTGGTCAGTCTATCACACACTGTCTCTGCTGCTTCTTTCTCCTCAAGGGGAGAACTCTTCACAGTCTTTCTCTGCTCCAGCATGGGGTCCCTCCCACAGGAGACAGTCCTCCATGAACTTCTCCCACGTGAGTCCTTACCATGGGCTGGAGCTCCTCAGGAGCTCCAGTGCAGGTCCCTTTCACAGGGGCGTAATTACTGCCAGCAAGCCAGCTCCAGCACTGATTTCTCTCTCTACACAGCCACGGGCCCTGTGGACATTGCGGAAACTTCTGGAAGCTTTTCGCAGAAGCCACCCCTGTACCCCTCTGCTACCAATGCCTTGCCACACAAGCACAATACAAGAGGTAGTTAGAAATGAATTTTTATTTGGAAAGATAACCCCTCTGCATATAATAGCAATATTTTAAATATATTTAAGAAAGGGCAGAGAGGGGACTGCCTGGGTCTTCAAGGTAAATATGAACTGTGTATGAATGCCTTGATTATGCAGAAAGTGACACATAGGCAGTGATTTACAATTTATAGGGGCAACTCAAACACATGAAGTCAAAGCGATATCTAACTGTCATGTTCTCAGGTAGGCTGTAGCATTATACAGATAATAATACTGCAACAGCTTAAACATGCTGAATGGGGTGGGAATATTTGTGGGGGTTCAAAATGGGGCCACAGAGAATGGCTTTGCTTGGCGTGGGGCTTGAGAGAGACAGGCGGGCCGAGTCTGGCAGAGGTGAAACAAAGAGCAGGAGAAGAGACAAAGAGCAGGATCGTTAACGGGAGATTAGGCGAGGAGATAGTAATCTGCAGTCTTTAGAAATGTTAAGTGTGTTATTTTAGAAGCTGAAGTTTGTAGTTGCTGAACTGTGGGTTTGTAACACTATATAAAGATGTGCTCTGTGTATTAAAAATTGGCTTTGCATGAACCCGGCGAGGTCCGCGTCTCAATCACCGATAAATATTAACTTACCCTGGTTATACTGTAAATTCATTTAGGTGTTCAACTCAAAAAGTGACTTTCAACTTGAAGGTGGCCCTTTAAAAATGTCCAGCTTCTTGTATTTTTTGTTTTTCCTATCAGGACCTTGTCTACTTATATGCCAAATCTTGATTAAGAGTCTGTTTCATTTATGAAAGCAAATAACATCAGAACCAACTTAAAGATACCAATAGTTATTATATATCAATTTTTTAATATAGTAACTTTCCATCTTTTGGACAATATTTTTTTTGGTTTTGCTACTGTCCTGAAGACTTAAAAAAGTTAAGACTACTAAAACATCAAGGAAAAAGGTACATTCTACCAATTCATATACTCTTTTAATTAAGTGTACCTTTTGCTTTTGTTTAATTTTACCTTCTTAAAAATAAATGTGTGATTAATTAATTTTTAATTAAAATAAAAGATCATTATCTTGCTAACATTTCAATGTTAACAAAGAGCTTGTAGTTAGAAGGATTAAAAGCTAATGATTTTTCATAAACACTAATAAAAGACATTGGAGGGATAAGAAATACCCATCAGTTGTCAGATTATTGCTAAGGTACACAAAAAAGATTTAATGAGAAAGAAATCTCAGGGATGTGTATAAAGGAAAATCTGTTTGGAAGCTTTGATTATCCAAAATGCTATCCGGCACTGAACAAACTCCAGATAAAATTTTAACATCTTGAAGCTATGTTTATACTGACAAAGTAGATCAGATCTGTAGAAACAGAACTCTAGAACAAAGCAGTGGTGCTGAGAAGCTGATATGCATACTGTAGGTACTACGACTGTATTTTAGGGATTTACTTTTACTTTCCAGTAGCTTTAATTCTGTTGTATGAACTAAACATCCATTAGCTGCTGGCGAGCAACTTCTAGGGGTTAGTTTCATATGAAGGCAATCTGGTCCAGTTGCCTTGAGATCATTTCAACATGTAAATCAAGTAAGAAGGGAGAGCTGCGACATTCATCTGTGATCCAGACTAGACCTGTAGTGTAGATGAACCCACAAATCCCTTTGAAGAATTTGTATTTAATGTATCCGAAAGGAGTGGGACAGGGACAGAGAAATTTGTCACCAAAGGGAAGTCAGTATCTTGGGGTTTGGGCACTTGCCTGGCAGTGAAACAAGCCCAGTGTTCTATGAGGCTACCACTGGGATTCAGTAAAAGATGTTTAGGAACTAGTTCATCTAATACCACCTGCTCCAAGTGTAAGTTTTAGAAGTATTAGCTTGAAATTTCTCGGAGCCCAATTAGAGTCACCAATTTTCCCCTACTTACTATGCTTTTGTAGTGCTTTCTTTGTAACCCCTTCTATTGCTCCATTGAGTTCCAGAGATATGACAGTAAAGAGAAGCTTAATTCCACTTTCACTTAAGCTATGGTACCTTAGTTTGTTTTTTAACTTGTCTCTGAAAAAAATCTTTGATAATTTTTTAGTTCTCACATCACATCAGATATTTTTTACCAGTGGATAAAACGAATGTCTGCTCAGCTGGAAATCTGCAAGATCAAGAAACTTGTGAGACACTGAGTTTTGTTTTGAAATAAAAAGGACACAAGAAGAAGAAACTATTGTGTGTCCATCTCTGCCTCACTTTAACTTCTACATAGACCAAGAATTTAACGTGTAACCTTTAAAGCTAGGTAGGAAGTTATTTGAAATACTTTCTGTGGATAACTTACAACATGGTGTAGTAAAACCTTCAGAATAACTTCCTTTGGATTATGCTTGTGCATTTCTTTGGTGAATTTAGTATCACATCCAATGCTTATACCAGGTGAAGCCATACTGTTGATAATGTACTGTCTTTTACATAAATTATATATATATCTAAGATGGAAACAAAGCCCTTTAAATGCTGAACATCATTTAAAGGTTGATGGTAAATAATCACTATCCAAGTAAAATAGGAGCTGAGACGTTCCAGTTTTCAGGCCAAAGACCCAACTTTAATATGTTAATAGGTTTATGCTGATCTGTTATTCACCTCCTCAGACACAACAGTAATCTCTATATGTAGAAATGTTACCAGAGCTTTCACTTTTTAAATGCATGACGACCATCATTTGTGCAAGTGAACTTTCATATTCTGAGGTGCATTTGACATAAATGATGTAAACCATAATGTTCTGTTTTTAGAGGCTTAAAGTGGGTCCGGTCTTCTTAATGACTATATGCTTTGCTAAAAGTAGTGAAACCTTAGCCAGGTTATTTCTGGTTTATCTGAATATTTCATATAAAAATGCAGATTAAGTTCCGAGTCTTGACATTACTGCTGAAAGCATTTTGTTTTAGCAAGTTTTTAGGTTGGCTGGTATGGAGAAAGTGAGGGGGAAACAAACAGAAAGACACATAGGAAGACACGATGTGAAAACTAGTGCTCTAAAACAATCTCTGAATCAATACTTCATGACAACTATCTCCCCACATTTTTCTTATTATTTATGGCAAATGCAGCGGAATGTCCTCTGAAATGCTTCTAACTAAAAAATAAGGTCTGTAAAATCATGCTGAGATGAATTTCCATGGTATTTTCCCAGTGGCCTTAATGAGCACTGTAAATATGTATACTGAATTTGTTTTAAAAAAGGTATATTAATCTTGGACCTCAGTTCAATCTTAGTGCAACCTGGAGCTTTGTATATGTGCCAAAAATATTACAGCAGTTCAGAATTACAGTTATGTCACCAGACAGTGACAGGTGGATCACATTAGTGGGTTCACCAGCTAGAGCAGATGTTCCTTGTCAACTTGCCACTTATTAGAATAATTTATAGGTACACAGGTTTTGAGTTTTCAAACTGATGATACAGTAGGTATATGCTGGTAAATCCTACTCTGACACAGTTATAGTATCTCTGGATATTACAGTGACTAACAATTACACAGTGATGTCAGGTATTCCGGTTTTCTTTAAGTTTGAGAAGAAATTTTCTTAGTGAATAGGATTCTTATATCTTATTTTTTAAAATGAAAATGGTGAAATGCTTTTCTTTCAATGTAAAACAATAAATAAGGCATATCTTTTTTTTCTTTAACTAGATCTCCAGGTAAGAATGTGCTGCTATTATTTCACCCAGAAATCTTACCCTGCTTATAGTAAATTAATAAGATAGCTATCCCTCCACAAGAAAACCTGCTGTTTTATACAGCCTGAGAATTCCAGCATGCCCAGATAGAGAACAACAGCTGCAGGAAGCAGACATGCGTACTTTGGCTTATGGTCCAGACACCTGAAAGCAACGGGAATCAAACTCAGAGATTTCCAGATCTGAGACATTCCTGATGTCATGTGGCAGCTGCTCGCAGAGCCCCTGCTATCCTGCAGATGGCTGAGGCAGCCGTATCCACTGACAGCAGCCAGGTCCCAGCTCCGATCTCCTCCCTGCTGTGGAGGACTATGCCACCACGGGCAGTCCTGCTAGCTTTGTGTAAAGCCATTGGGCTTCTGCTGGCATGTTGATTCTTGCATAGGGCTCTCATGAAAAGCTGCATTAATGGTTGTTTTATAAATCTCCTCTGTGGACTGTAAGTAAAAATAAAAGGAATTTAGCGTTCTCAGTTTTTTTGCGGTAATTTCTTTTTTTCCTAAGAACAAAAATACTCATCTTGATGCATACATGGATTTTGTCTATTTAGTTTGATTTCTTCAGGTTTTTGAAGCACAAAGAAATTGCCTTTTTTTTTTAATTGGAAAGACTGTGATAACTTTACCTGATTCAGAAGTGCTTGCAGTTATTTTGTGTCTATATGTGACTGAAATAAATGTGGCAATTTTCTTGATCTGGAGTACATGAAACTATAAATATATTTTTAGGTACATAGGCTGGCACTCCAGATCATTATAAGAAAACAGCAGATGCTAAATTTTCACAGACCCAGAGAGACTGAGTCTTGAAACATCCCTAATTTATACAGATAAATCTACAGGGCTCGATAATAAATTGAGCTCATTTAACACTTAAAAAATATTCAATAATATATTGTTTAGTTCTTACAGCAAATGATATTGAAGATATAATAACATTAAAAGTGAAATCAGTGACTTCTATAATATTATTATAGAGATTATTGTTAAGGGAAAAAATAACCCTCAATCTTTATATAATACTGACAAGAGCAAACAGATAAAAAATCATAATCATTCTCCATCTTCCATTTTGAGTTCTGCAGAGGCTTTTTCTTCTAAGAGTGCCCCAGCTACAGCTTTTTCAAAGGCAGAGCCATCAGAGCCCTGCAGAGGGTGAGAAAAGAGAGGAAAAGGAAAGAGACTCACAAAGTCTCCCCCAGCCACCTGAGGATAATGACTCTGGCATTGGTCACCTTCTATGAGCTGACTAACGAAAATAAAATGCACAAACACTGCACATGTCAGAGTCAATAGCAGTAGTTCTCACGTTTTGAGTAATCTTGAGTTATCCAGGAGACTGATTTTGATTTGTTCAAACAATTTTACAGGGTACATCCCTGTCCTCCCAACCCTGGCTCCTCAGGAACAGTTTTATTCCAACAGTTATTTGGGGACTTGTTACTCCTCTCCAAAAGGCTTGGCCTAATTACAAGCAACTTCAGGTTCCTCTCTCCATTCCTTCCAGATGACAACAATGGCCATGTTGTAAACATTGTTTAGAACAGTTGTGATACCTGTGTATTTGGTAGTAAGTGAGCGACTACTCCTTCTGTTTGCCTTTGAGGATGGATTGCAGAGAGGGTGCACATGTTGACTCACAAGAAAGTAACCATGTGTTTCCTGCAGCTTTCTGTGGAATAGCTCCAAATGAGTAAAATCTTCTTTAGACTACATAAGGACTTAAGGGATGAAAAAGTTTCACAGATCAGGACTTAACTGCATCCACCATGATAAAGTGGTTCACTATTGATTGTTGACCACAGGAGACAAGGAAAAGGCATGGCAACTGATATCCAGAAAATCTGGATATTTGAATGGGAAAGCTTGAATGCTTATGTATGTACCAGAGACTGGGCAGTTTTGTGCCATCTCCTTGGAAGAGTTTTTTTGAGATGTTGCAAGGCTGATCAAAAGGTACAGCAATTTATTGTCTAGCTTTCAGATCCACTGCCTTTTATTACATGCTCAAAGACTTAGTATTTGGCCATGAACTTAGTGACAACCTTTAAAATAGTAAAAACTACATCTTTGAAAAATTGGACTGTCATTGGAAATTCATAAGTTTGTTTTCTGCTCACTTAGGTTTTCAAGAAAAAAAAACTTCTTCCAAAGCACCCATGGCTCCTCTTTATGTTATATGTATAGTTATTGTCATATAACAGCGGTCCTTTGTTGGTGGCTCGTTTCTGTCAAAATGACTTGGATCTACCCCCAGTTCCCCCCTATGAATGACCAGCCTTGTTCATGTAAACTTAGAGAGACCCATGCCTCCATGCGTGCCCTATGGATTTTGCACACTATTTCTACACCCGAGTGCAACACCTTTTATTTTCCCCACTCAGTTTTTTCCCCACTAAAGAGAAGGATGTGATCACTGTAGCTGTTTCTTGAGGGAAAAGTCTTTCGCAGGAAGGGATTGCAGTGCTAAAAATTTTCTCGTGTTTGATTTTGGCGACACCTGACTTTTCTATGTGCAATAAATCTGGAATTCAGCAGTAGGACACAATGACACACACAAAAATGCCTTGTTACTGAGTTTGGGTTTGTTGTAAAAGATGTACTTCAGGATGTCTAGTTAGTAAATCCCTGGATAAATTGTCAAATCTTGAGGTTTTACGCAATACCCTTTCAGTAGATTATCATTTTGTACAAAGTTTTACGTTGGAATCTATACAGGGAAAAAAACACAGGATGAAATTAGACATTGGTTAATGTTAATCTGTAGCTTGTCATGTACACAAAATTTTCAGGTCACCTGTAGTCAGGGAAATTTCAAATTAGTGGTGGATACATGGTTGCCTGGAACATACACTGAAGAGTGACTGAAGTAAATGGTAGCTAGCTGCTTTTTGTATTGCCTCCTGCCATCTTTCCTCATTGAAGAGCAAACCCAAAAGGTTGTTGTGGGCCTTAATAAGAAGCAGAATATTTTGTTTTAAAATTGAATAGTATAGTATCACATTTCTCTGCCATTTTAAATGTTTATTATTATACAGTTTTTCATCTCCATCTGAATTACAAAGTGCAATCACTCAGCTGTTCATTGAGGTCTTATTTTGCTGCCAGCTTATTATATATAACCTCTTCCATTTATGTCATCTTCATAACTAATAGCTTGCATTTGGAATCTCTCAGGAGACTTAGGGAGACAATGTCAGAGTAGACACTGTTAAACATTGTCCTCAAACTGAACCACAGCATTTTCATCAAACTTAAGGAATAATTTTTCCCTTGTGAGCATAATAAAGAAAGATGGGCAAAGTCAACTTCTGAGCATTTTCTGTTTGTGAGCTGAAGAGTTGGACCATAGCAACTTGACAAAATCATGGTTTAATGAGATCACACCAGCTGTAGTAAATTATTTGGGAGATGCACAAAACAGCAAATCGAATAGTAAATGGAAACTTACTCCAAATATGGAATCTTCTGCTGTGGTTTCTCCTGAACTGTGATAAATGTAGAAGTTAATGTCTGTTTTACAGTCACAGAAAGCTTAAATCTTAGTCTGGGACCTGGTTCCAATTCAGTAGAGGTATTTTTACCAGCTTTGCAGTCTTTTGATAGGTAATCTATAGACAAATATTAGCGATGTAATAATTTTCTTTTGTTATTTCCATAAATAAAGCTGCAAATTCTCTTAATATATTGAATTTTAAGAGGAAAAAAAAATTATTTCATTTCTTGATTGATAATCTTTGTGGTGACAAACATGATTTGTGTCTATTTTAAGATATCTTCACTCTTGATAGTTACTAAAGCTGTCTACTGTTTGTGCTTCCTAAGGTCAGCAATTAAAGAGTCTTCATTTTATAGCCACCATTTACTAAACTGATAATTTCTAAGTAGACAAACAGTTGGTAATAGCTTATTCCAGAAACAGATTGCCTGATGCACACACAAACCATTTCTGAAGCCTCTCCGCTGTTGGTGTTTGCATTTTCGCGTGGTGTTTGTTACCCACAGCGCTTCACCAAGAGGCCCCGTGTGACACCAGGGGTGCGTTAAGCAGAACACAGCAAAGACGTGGGAAGATGAAGCCTCTGCTTCAAAGTCATAGAAACACAGAATCATTACAGAGGGAAAAGACCTCTAGCATCATCAAATCCAACCATTAACCCGGCATTACCAAGTCCACCTCTAAAACACGTCCCTGGATGCCACAACTGCTCGTCCTTCAAAGGCTTTCAGTGATGGTGTTTCCACCACTTCCCTGGGCAGCCTGTTCCAGTGCCTGGCCATACTTTCAGTGAATAAAATGCTGACAACTTCCACCTTGCTAAAGTTGATCACTGGGGCACTGCTCCTCTCCCCCAGGTCAGAGCTTTGCACCAGCTTTTTGTAGACCATATGTCCTGGAGTTCTCTTCCAAGTAGTTCTCTTCCATCATAGTCTGTAAAAGTGCAATATAAATTTGGAAATAAATAGTTCCACCTAAGTGTGCCAGGGTGGAGGTCACCCTGGAGCAATGGCTTCCAAAGTGAGGTTACAGAAGTCACAGCCTGATAAAAGCCAGCAGATTGGCTTGGAAATCTGCTTTCAAGTATAAAGCAGTCACAGACTGTGGTGCCAGCTGCTGTTATGGTGGTTAAGACTAAGGCAGATCTCTCCCATGGTTTAGAGACAAAATAAAACATGTTCAAGCATCTCCTTTTTGCAGAACTGCTGAACATTTAAGTAGAAGCCGGAATAACAAGGAATTGTTAGAAAATCTGCTAGGTTATCTCAAGCAGCAGCAGAGCAAAAACCAGGAGCAGCTAAAGAGCAGGAGCTGGTCACAGCACAAGCTTCACCAATCATGCGCCTGCCACGTCCATCAAATGCCCAGCACATGACAGCTATGCTTCCATCAAGTGGCAACAACGCGACAGTCATGTACCCATCTGGTGCCCATTGTGCCATGAACAGACACCGATCACATGCCCATCACATAGCAATCATGTACCCATCACATGGCAATCATGTGCCCAGCATGTGACAACCTTGCCCATCACACCCCGGCACGTGGCAATTGCACCCAGCATATCTGTCACGACTACTGCAGTTGTGCTGCTGAATGGGTGCCAACAGCAGCAGCAGCTGATGCCACAAATACAGTAATGAAGTGATGACTGTTGCAAGGTGAGGCAGACAAATGCCAATCACAACAGGTATTATAACACAGAAATTCCTTTTCTTAAAAAATTAATTTCAGTGGTATTGGGACAGAACGGGTGAGTAAACAAGGTAGGATGCTTCAGGCATCTGTCCTGACTGAAACACAACTCAATGTTTTCATTAATTAGTAAGATGATAAAATTGAGGATGCTCCCTCAGTTTTACATTTTTCTTTAATTGAGATTCTCTGTTGTGGAAATCATCTCTCATACAGAACTAAACCAGACCACTAGGTAGAGCAACTGTGTTACAGCTGAGCCCACTGGTGGGATCTGCGGTGATTTACAGAAGCATTTTTGTGATAAGGACAGATCTCAATATTCATGTACTGGTGAATAAACACTCAATATCCATTAAGAAACAATCTCAGAACAAAATTTTTTATGAAAACACAGGGCTTGTGTGTCTAATTTTTTCTTTCTTTAAGAAGAACATACACAGAAAGCCCAGCTGGGAGAGAGGTAACATTTATGAAGGAACAGGAGAAATTACATTTGGATTGATTCGGCAGATATTCGAGTATGTGAACTTGATGGGACTCTACAAAATTCCTATGAACCTGAAGCTCTTGATTTACTCACCATGGTTCCTAACTGAAGAGAGAGAAATTGGTTTCCTTGACTGTTTTAAGATGGCACTTACTTACAATAGTGACCATCATTTATTGATGACATAGTTGTAGTCCACCTTAAATTGAATGATTATCATGTATATATGTCTCCTTTTCATGTGCTGTCAGAGCCTAGCCCTGGTACATCAACCAAATACTGAACCCTGGCCCAAGAAAATGCACACTGAAATCATGGCCAGACTTCTATAAAAATAAAATAGCTGCTTCAAAGCCACTGCATTTGGTAGAACTAAAATATGAGAGGTGAGTTTTCGTATGTGCAGAAATCAGAAGACATAAGAGAGTGTTTCTTGTTCAACAGTGGCTTTGTCCCACATCAAAATACAAAGGAAAAAAACCTCGAATGATAAAAACAGTATTTTATGAAACAAAAGGTCTTTTTAGAATTTACTTGTGTAGGAGACTGGTGCAAAATGATGAATCACGTTTTATACATTCTAGGCTGCTATCTCTGCCTTGGTTCATAACAGTGCTTTGGAACAGATAAATTGTCACAGTTCTATAAAATGTATTTCTGGTATTTCATAAGCACCTGTGTACCCTCTAATATAATTTGTAGACCACGTTTGCTATTTTTGCCTTTTAGATGATACCCAGAAAAATGTTTCTGTTCAATTTGGAGTGTCATGTTTTCTTGGTACACACTGCCTGAGCTGGGTAAAAAGCCACTACAAGCTAAAAACCAAACAAAACTACCTTTTCTAGCCTACCTGCTAACTTCTAGACTAGATGTGATTAAACTGACTACTGCCCTCATCCACATTTATCCAAAGTACAGCTCATTAGTGTAGCAGGTATTCTGTACTTTTTTCCCCGTGTCTTTTTGCACTTTATCCTGGCCTGAATTTATTCCTTTCCTAAACTGGCCAAGGTAGGCCACCCTACTTGACATCCACTCCACCTTCAGGAGGAGCTGGTACTGAAATGTGTGAGGAGCATTTCTGTTCAGAGCTCAGCATATGGTGGATTAAATCATAAGGACATCCCTGCCAGGTGCATGACCTTCATCAGGAGCAGTGGCTGCCAGCAGAAGTCAATGTGTCGCAGCTCATTTACCAAGGACTGGGGCATCTGTACACACATCAGCAGAATAATGGGCGAGCATCACCTCAGGAGCTGGAAGGCTTGTGAAAGATGATGAGAAAGGAAAGAAAAGGGCCAACACCTGTGAGAACAGCAGTTATGGAACATGTGAAAAGTGGCAGGGAACTACTTGGAAACAGAAGTTCTAGAACTACAATCAAAGCAGACTTTCACTAAGTAAAATACATGAATGTTGAGTGTCTTAGTATTGGGGGAGACAAACATTTTACACACCATATTTGCAGTTATCTTTCAAAATCTTGGTTTCTCTATTTGTGTGTTCTTGTAATATAAATTACATGTTACATATAAATGTATTTGCATATTAATTAAATATGCTTGTAGGGTGGTCTTTGACTATTAAGTTGCTTCATGGCTTGGGAAATACAAACAAAATTGGTTAAGTCAATTACTCTTAATTTTATTTTCACCCCCAGGTAGCCTGTTCTGGTAGTCTTTGAAAGAAGGTCTTTTTCAGTGGCAAACTCTAGAGTTGGTTATTATTGTGATTCTTTTCGCTTGGTTTTATGTCTTTGCTTTTGTTTCTATTCCTTTTTTATTTTTCCCAGTCAATAATCTTAGAGGAGTCAATTGCTTTTAACAGTGAGTTACTTTATGTTGTGCATCCATGGATTATGGATATGTTTTATTCATGTCTGAATTATTTTCCTTCCCAAAATGTCAAAAAAAGTGTAGACACTTCAAGCTTAGTATGTTCATTGTAATACAAATTGAATTTTCCTCCAGCTATAATTATTACAAGCTGGGTGTTTTTCTTCTTCCTAGTTTATCTAGAATAAAATACAGGCTGTCTTTATGAAGACATAAGATGATACATAGTTTAAGTATATTTGTGTATGCTTTGTTTATCTTGCAGGTTCACAATACACAGGATCTATCACTAAAGAGAGACTTCCTGCATATTTCTTTGATATTCTTATTTCTGCATCCTTTAAAAATCATTTAACAATTTGGAGAAATATTGTGAGGCTGAGGATGATTTGATATTAAGAGGAAGAATTGCTTTTACACCTTGAGAAGCCCATCCTGAATCTTGAAATAGGTTGTGAAGTAAGAGGAAAAATCTTAGGAAAGATTATTCTCTATATGCTGCTGATCAGTATGTGTATTCAATGCGCTAAGACAAGATTCTACACATATAAAACTAATTTTGTGGAAGCAAGGGAAAGCCCTCCTGGTTTGCATTGATTTTTTATTGGTGAACTTCTTTTCTTCTGCTTTCTGTTGTATATTGGAGAGCATACTGTGGTTGTTTGGAGACAAATGAAGTTCTTCTCTCACTATTTTCTTCCAATTTGTATGTGAATCATCCAGGTAATTTACAAAGCAAAACTAAAGATGGTAAAATGAGAGTTTTTCTTCTACAGCTGAAAGAAGAGAATTTTAGCCATATTCTGTTTTGAAAAGATTCTTAATGTTTTTCTGGGGCTACCATAACTAAATACTGTTGCACTGTAAAGCACTGTATACAGGCTGCTGGTCTGAGAAAATTAGAGAGACTATGCCATTATTTAGATAAATATGTACATTATCCAGGTCAATACTCTGACTGGCAAGCATAGTGGGATTACTGGCAACTGCAATACCTCAGGCGGTGAGCTGCTGCTACATCTAGTATGGCTTTTCTCTTTGCAAGCATGCATTCGATCTGCTTCTAGATTGTAGTTGTTAAAACTGTATAACTCTTCGAGGCTTTCTGTATGAAGTCCTAAAGAAATGTGAAGTACTATTCTTGAAGCAATGCCAGAATTATTTTCTTCTCTAGGGCACCAGCTATAGGACTTCCCAAGATGGACGTGCATTTATGTATTAAAGTATAAGGCATTTTTTAGGGCAATTCAGAAGGCCATACTGTAATGAAAGATGTTATAGGGGGGACATCAGTTAATAAAAAAATGTAGAAAACTAGCTGACATTCCAATTATAAGAACCTATTTTCAGTTTGCTTCATACTTTGTTAGGTTTTAAATATTTATACTTTTTCTGGCTACAAATCTGTTTCAAGCTAATAGTTTTAAAAATTATCTGTGAAAATAATTTTACTGTTTCCAGAAGGTTAGAGAAAAATATTGTCTTGCCAACATGAAAAAAATTTCTAAAGATTTTATGTCCCTAAGTCTCTTGACAACCTCCCATCCTGTGAAAAGGGATTTGAAAAATGTCAAAGAGGGAGTGGAACAGTCAAGTTAATGAAAGGCTTTCAACTGGCATTGATGTTTGCCCCAACTCTGTTGGGTTTTAAGACTTTGAAAATATTATTTTGTAAATATTGCCTGCAGACTTTGAAAGATTTAAGCAAGTGTAGTACGTTGAAACTGAGTTGATGGACAGGTTGCTAAGCCAATGGTGTTTCTGTGATTTGCATATTTAAAAGGCATGCCGGCCTTTTAAAGGAAATTCCCTTCTTTGTTCCTGCTTCCGGGGCTGAGGGGTGGCCAGGGGGGTCTCCAGGTCCTATCCCAGGCCGAGGCCTGGCCCTTTTCCCTGGTGGGGTGGTGTGGGCAAAGCCCCTGGGAAAAGCCATCCTGGAGCCACAGGCAGCTGATAAAACAGCTATGAGATGCCGTGCAGCCAGGACAGCACGGCCAGGATTTCATCTGAAGCCATTGCGGCCCTGCAGGGAACCGGCGGGGGTCGGCGGAGCCTCACGCTGATCTGAAAAGAACATCATACGCAGCCAATGAAGTCACCTTCTCTTCCAAATCAGCAAGAAAGAAAAGTAAAGCAAGTCACATAGGGGAGAAGAACATGGCGACTCCAAGGTCAGAAAGAAAGAGGAAGTAAGTCACACGGGACGGAGCCAAGATGGCGGTGGGAAAAAAGAGGGCGGAGGCGCTTCCGGCCCTGGAGTGTAAAATTCTTCTTGCAAGCCATGGTAAATACTGTAATTTGACAAACTGTTTTCTCTGTAATTCCTTAAAGTACATGGGGGGATGGAAAATCCACGTGTGGCCTGTGAAGATAAGAGAACACCTACGCCAAGCCACATAGAAGCTGTGAAAGGCCTTTAAAGATTGAAGAAGAGAGCCTTTGTTTCCACACTGGGATAACTCATCCTTAAAAGACTAAAATCCTATGTTATTATGACCCATGACAGCAGTGTGAGAGGACGGTAAGATTTCATGGGAGATATTTTTTCACCTCAGCAGATTTCTCTTCCGGGCAGACTGTTGCTGGTGACAGTTTGAAAACGACATTAAAGCAGAAGAAATTTTTTTCCTTAAACATAAGAGAGACTCTTAAGAAAAGCAGCATGTTTTGTTTTTCCCTTGCGTGGGTTGATGAGAAGGAGAGGGTGCTGGAAGAGAGGGGAGTTTGCTTTAATTTTTTATTATTTCTTTTTACTTTTAACTCTGTTAGTAATAAATCTCCTTTGTACTGCAACTGTTTAAGTGTAGACCTGTTCTGCTTTGTAGTTTTCATGTTTTCCTCAATAATCTTTATTTTACCTTACACAAATGAAGTCTTAATTTTGCCTTTTCTCTGCTTAATTACAGCAGAGGCAAATAAATGATTAGATTTCATGTGCTTGGTGTTTAAACCTGCGTCATACCACTACATTTTTGCTTGGTTCCCACACCGGGAGCTGAAACCTTACAGTCCTCTCAAACTGCAGTCATGGGTCATGATAACATAGGGTTTTAGTCTTTTAAGGATGAGTTATCCCAGTGTGGAAACAAAGGCTCTCTTCTTCAATCTCTAAAGGCCTTTCACAGCTTCTACGTGGCTTGGCATAGGCATTCTTTTATCTTCACAGGCCACGTGTGGATTTACCATCCCCCCATGTATTTTAAGGAATTACAGAGAAAACAGTGTGTAATATTACAATATTTACCATGGATTGCAAGAAGCATTTTATGCTCCAGCGCCGGAAGCGCCTCCGCCCTCTTTTTCCCACCGCCATCTTGGCTCCGTCCCGTGTGACTTACTTCCTCTTTCTTTCTGACCTTGGAGTCGCCATGTTCTTCTCCCCTATGTGACTTGCTTTACTTTTCTTTCTTGCTGACTTGGAAGAGAAGGTGACCTCGCCGGCTGCGTATGATGTTCTTTTCAGATTGGCACGAGCTGTGATGGCTGGGAGGAGGCTCCGCCGACCCCCGCCGGCTCTCTGCAGGGCCACAACAGCTTCAGATGAAATCCCAGCCATGCTGTCCCAGCTGCGCGGCAGCTCACAGCTGTTTTTTCAGCTGCCTGCAGCTCTGGGACGGCTTTTCCCTGGTGCCTTTGCCGGCTCCACCGCTCCAGGGGAGGGGGTGGGGTGGAAGGGCCAGGCCTGGGCCCGGGATGGGACCTGGAGACCCCCCCAGCCACCCTTCAGCTCCAGAAGCAGGAACAAAGAAGGGAATTTCCTTTAAAAGGCCGGCATGCCTTTTAAATATGCAAATCACAGAAACACCATTGGCTTAGCAACCTGTCCATCAACTCGGTTTCAACCTGCTACAGCAAGTTTGCTCTCTGATTAGGTACGGCATCTTCAGTCAGCATGTCTCAGCCAGGGCCCTTGGGGCGCTCCGGTCATTGCCATGCCCGTGCCTTTCTGCTGTTGTCAAATGAGCTCTGAAGCCGATAGCAGAGATGTGAGCATCATCTCCTGTTGGCAAACGCCGAGGATGAAAACCTCCGTCTTAGGCTGTGCTGAGGAACGTCAGGTTGTTGTTATACAGCCCCATTGAGTCCTCACTAATCACAGTGTCGGAAGTTGTTTGCCCCATATGCCCTAGAAGAAAAACATCTATACTTAGGACATTGTACAAAGGAAAGCTACATAAAAAAGTGTTAATGACAACAAATCAAATGCATAAAATGAGAAAATGTGATTAAAAATGAAATCAAGACTGAGTTAGCCTGAATAACGTCAAGTTGTCCCTCATACCTGAATGCTATGTTACCATTTAAATTACATATTTTCAAACTGTCATTTCATAAAATTTCTGGTTTTTTCAGCATGTGTATGAAATAATGCCTGGAGATAAATTGTACTGATATAAGAAATGAGACAAAAATCTGTCATTTCTCTGTCTTGTTTACTGCAGATATTAGAGAATAGTTAGTGAATGTCTACCTGTGGGAAGATAATCAAATTAAGATTAAAATTAAGATACCTTGTAAATTATCTTCTGTTTTAAACTGGAAAATAGAACGTACTATTAGCTGCTATTTATGAAAAAAAAATCTACTTATTAGAAAGGGACACGTTATAATTCTTGGCATGTAGATCTAGGAATTGACTCAGCTGAATGATCCTTGTAGTTTTTATTTTTTTTTTCTTAAGTCAGCTTTTCATTAATTATAAAAGAAAATTGAAGTTATGCCCACTGGGAAACAGATTATGGTTATGTGAACAAACTTTAAATCCAGACTGTTTACAGATCAGCACTTAGGCACTTGTCTGCTGTCAAGTATGTTGCAAGTTTGGTTTCCTTTGCACTAAAGTAACAAATGGGAAAAGAAATAAGTGCTAGAAATGAGGTGCAATTTTTAGACTGGAACATTAAAAATGCTGTTGGGGGAGGTTGCTGTCAGCATGGGAATTCTAGTTCAGAGATCATTTGCAAAGTCAATGTTGCGTGCCTAGATGTTATGAAAATTGGGCCCATTTTGCTGTAAGAATCTAAGGTTGCTCAAATTAAAATCAGAACCATACCATTGTGACCATCAGGGTGATATACCCCATGGAAAGCAATATGTACACTTGTGGACCCCTGAACCACACAACCTGCATTTAAAGTGGAATAAACCAGTGCTGAAGGGAAAAGCCAGTGCATAGCCAGTGCACATGGAAACATGCAATTGTTAATGACCCTTACAAAAAGTGAGAGAAGAACAATAAAAGAAATAAGCTACAGCATGTTGCAAGGTATAAGAAAGGTTAGTGGATGCAGTGATCACTGTATTTATTCAGTGAAGCATGATATGCTCTTAAAGCGTAATGAATAATTTTACAAGAACACTTTGTTAAAAGTCAAGTGGATGTTTTTGACCATCCCAATTTGCTGAATCAAGTGGGTATGTGATGCTGAAAATATTTGGGACAGCTGACCCAAACTGGCCAAAGAGATATCCCATACCACAGAACAGCACACTTAGTATGCAAAGTGGGGGAAGTTGGCTGGGAGTGGCTGATCACTGCTCAGGAGCAGGCTGGGCAATAGCCAGAGAATGGTGAGCAATTTTATTGAGCACTGTTAGATTTGTCTTGGGTTTTATTCCTTTCTCTTTTTGTTATCTCCCTTTACTTTTCCATTATTATTTATATTTCATTATTATTTCTATTTTCATTTCTATTTTCATATTTATTTTTTTCTTTTTAGTAGTTAATTATTAATTATTATGAATTACATTTATTTCTTTTATTAAATTTTTCTCAGCTCAACATGTGGACTTTACCTTTTTCTGATTCTTCTTGCCGTCCAATCAGGGGTGGGGGGCACGGAGAGTGAGTGAGCTGTTCCATAGTACTTATTTGCCAGCTGGGGTATGCTAGAATAAATAAATAAAAGAATGATATTTTGTGACCTTGCATGTCAAATAATTTTATGCTGCAAAGATTTGAATCTTTTGAAAAACACATATTTTCATTATGTCTCTGTTTTGCTGAAGAAAGTTGTTATTAAGGAACTTGAAACATATTAACTGCCTTACTTAAAAATCTACTCCTATGAGATAGGAAGAGAAAGCTTGAATACAATAGAAAGCAGAGGAGAGACAATGTATTCTTAGATTTTCTGCATCTTGCCAAGGGCATTATTATTTCAAATATACTCCAAAAGAAAATATAAAATTGGGATGTGATACTTTTAAAATTCAAAACAATTCCATACATGAAATGGACCTACTAAGCTTTACAGGTCTCATTTCTCCAGCACCCTTGGTTTCAGCTGAATCCAAAATGGTATGAATAGATTATTTTGCTGACACTTAGGCAGAAAGTGATGAAGAGTTCCTAGGAGAGTAGATGGAAGTTTTGGAGTAGCTCCTGGAAATGTGTGGCAGTGATAAATGGTCTGATTAGATATCCCGAGACTTTTTATAATCTTTGGTCCAACAGTTTCACTTGTTCTAGCTTCTATTTCAAACATTTATTTTCCAGGATAAAATGTCTGATGTCCAAGGAATTTGGTAATAAGAAGTAAATAAACCAAAATAATTACTCTAAATGAAAACCTTGTGCTCCAGAAAATGATAAAGAGCTTTATTAAAAGTTGAGGGCTCTGCACAATAACTAGCTTGCACAAACTGAGAAACAAAAGACATTGGCACTCCAGACAGGGAAACAGTTCTGGGCTGACAGCAGTGGAGGTGAGGGTAGCTAATCAGAATTGTTAAATCTTGAAATTAAGTGCAATTTGGCATAAATCCATTCTGGATCCTCTCTGTAAACTTGTTGAGCATATTACTCTCATATGGATTAAGCCAATTTTCAAAAATGCATAAAAAACACGAGCAGCATCTCAGTTAGTGGTACCTGTTGCACTACTGTGGGCACTCAAACCCCTTGTGTGTGTATGCAAATCTGTTTGCACGTGTATGTACAAAAGGAATATAGGAGAACTCAATTCTCAATTCAACCACGATGGAGATGTATTTCCCTTGTTACTTTCAGTTTCTTGCAAGTTCCTTGTTATCCTGAATGTCTGCCATCTAAAAGGTGGCATCTGAAATACAAAAATAACCTTTGTTTTAAGCAGAAGGTGTAAGTGTATGAATGTGATGATATAGCAATATTATATAGAGGCTACAGCATTCAAAACATTGCATAATTAATTTATTGATGGTTTGGAAGTATTAAAAGAAAATGTGTTTTTCTTCTGTTTTGAGAAATCAGTAGAAAATTGGACAGAGAGGTTTGTTTGTAACCTTTGATGAATAACATTTTTAAAATGTTTTCAAAACTGGGAAAAACTTCAGGAAGAAATTTCAGCAAACCAAAAAGTTGGGAAAACCCTCATCAGTTATTTTAAAAGTGTATGTATAAGTTGCAAAAGGCAGATATTTTAGAGGAATTAGTTTTGACTCAGGAACATGATACTGCAAAAGATTGCGGTCCAGACTAGGTGGGAATTTCAGTAAGTGAACACAAGACATATATGGGCCTTTTTCAGTCGGGAAGGGAGGTTCAGCACAGATAATTCTGCAATATAAAAAGGCATTGTCACTGCCTACACTTCAGAAATAACAGCAATCCCTCAGATGCCCACAGCTTCTAAAATAAAGAAGAAGAATGCACAGATAAAGAAGAGGTTACTGAGAGAAAACAGGAGACAAGATGGTTTATGAATATTGCTCAATAAAGTCTGCATGCATACACACCTAGAAGCATCAGTGGTATTGAACTGAAATTCATTTAATAAATGAACTTCATGTTATGAGGCTGAAAAATGTATGTATTTTAAATGCATATATTTAGACTAAAAAATTGAATTTATTTTATTACTCACATTTTAATTGTAACAATTGTAGAAAGAGAAAAAAGAAGAAATTATTATAAATTAACCCTACAGTAGTATTCAGATTATTAAAATATTAATTTAGGAATAGAGGAATTAATTTTAGCCATCTAAGCAAACTTACATAAAATGAGTGTTTTGTAAAGTTCAGTGGCATGCTGTGTTTTAAACATACATAAGGAAAGCCCTTTCTTTCCTGAAAAGCAATAAACAAGAATAAAGAAATACAGTATTTATAACTTCAACTTCCTTCAACTTCCTTCAACTACAAAACAGAAAGCACAAAAAAAAATCCATCTCTTAAATTTAATTTTAATTGCTTTTGTTACAGTAGTAAGTGTTCACTTCTGAAGATGTTTAAAGCAAGGAGAAATTATTTTCAGAAATACAGAGAGAAGATTAATTCAGGCCAGGTCACTTGAGGTGAGATGGGTTACTCATCAGTTTAAACATTTTGGCAGAACTATCCAGGCTGGAAATTTTAAAAGAATGAATCTTCACTGTTTTTCTATTATAATCTGATTCTGGCACAAAAATACCATATTTTGTTTGCAAACAATGGTGCCTAAATAAAGCAGTGCTCGACTGCATCTCCTGGAATCCTCACAGCATAACATCCAAGTGGTACAGTTCAGTTACGTCTCTATAGTTACTAAAACGTTGTTTTTTCACAGTGCCAGTCTTTATGGTGATTACAGACAAGTTTATAGAGAGAGCCTTGAGACTGTAAAGCCCTTTCTGTTCATAAATAGAACATAATTCTGTAATGGCCAATGATCCCCTGCTTCACAGTCTTTGCTTGTGATCTGGATTAGGGGTCCTTTGCATTTTGCTTCGGCTTTTGGGTGGAAATTCCAGTTGTTTTCACTTGGGTTGACACTTTGCAAATATTTATATTTAGGGCTATGTTTAATTCTTATTCAAGAAAAAAAAAGAAGTTTAAGAAAATTTATTTTTATTGAACATTACATGGAACTTGTCTATTCCAAATTGTTATTAGTTATACCACACTCGACACTCTCTTTCGCAGATGAGTATGCCTGGATAACCTTGACTGGATCCGGACTAATGGGGCAGACAAGATGCTTTCCAGAATGTTGCTAACCCATGCTCCGTGAGCATCTCTTTAGCATTGGAGAGTTTTAAAAGAAAGCACCATAAATTCAAATACTGAATAGGCAAGCTCTACATTCAATGGCCAACTTTTGTCCTCACAACAATAACTTTGAGCTGTCACAGATGTAATTACCATGTAAAGGTTAGAACATCAGTGATGAAAGAAGTAGCTAGTGAGTTTTCAGCGTAAGAGGCTTGGGAGTAGAAAGACCACAAGTATCCACACTGTTATTAAATTTGCCTCTAATATTTAATGACTTGTTCAAGCAGAAGAAAAGGATTTCTT
This sequence comes from Oriolus oriolus, assembly GCA_013400235.1. Taxonomy (NCBI): domain Eukaryota; kingdom Metazoa; phylum Chordata; class Aves; order Passeriformes; family Corvidae; genus Oriolus; species Oriolus oriolus. The sequence goes on from VXBT01006757.1 coordinate 383,120, forward strand.
CTCTTATGTATAAACCCAAGCAAATAATAAGTATACAAACTGGTTTCCATTTATTCATAGTAAACCAAATTACTTGCAGCTGTATGATTAGGAAAATGTGCTACAAATAAAATGTTTGCACTAAACTATCCAAAGCATGAAAATTGCCTTTCAACATATTTTTTTCTTTCCTAAAGAACAGTCACTCTGGATTATAAAATGTAACACCTTGATTATTTTTTTAAATAATAACAACCCCATCTAATTAAAAATGAGATAGAAGAGCGTGTTAGATCCAGATCTAGTTGGGAATGAAGTAAACCTTCACAGTGGACTCGCTAGGCTGGGAACCTGAAACATTTGATTCAACAACAGGTAAAATTTAGGATCGTCTTTTGCTTCCTTTCTCACATTTATCATCTGTCCAATACCTAATATGTACTATATAAATATTGTTGTGGTTGAGATACAAGGTGACACATAAGCTCAATCACATTTAGACTTTCCCTACAATTGATTATAAAGACTTCTTCAGAAAGGTTTTTGTTATGGGTGTTTTATCAGTTTCACAGACAATGGTAAACTTTACTTTGAAAAGTTTACTTTCCCCGACTTTTCTCTGGAACCATCTATTAAATCAACCTCCAAGTATTACCATTTTTTTTAATGCCGCAACAATATGGACAAATCTTACCTGACATACTGAAATTGGAGAATTTTTGTTCTTCATGAATACACTGAAGCAAACATTTTTGTTCTGCTGGATTCAGTCTTTTCCAATACAATAAATTGCTCAGGATTTTGATTTACAATCTATTAATAGTAATATCTAGTGGTCTTGCATTTCAACATTTTTATACTTATGCAATCAGCAATGCTTCCTTAGATAGTGCAAGGAAGTCTAATTAATTTCTGAGCTCTCTGGTTGTGATCTCTGGCCAAGATAATTTTGTTTCTGGCAGAGGAAAGTGCCTATATGTATTCCAGGGTTGATTAACCTGTATGATACATGGTAGAAATAAGAAAACTTCTCTTTGTCCAGCTGGGAATTACTGAAGAACAAATCCTCTTATGCTGTCAACAACACTTTGTTAGGATCAAAGTCAAGTTGGCGACTGACCATCTGTCTTTGTGCATATGTATTTCACATAGTTCATGCTTTAGTCCATCAGATCTCACCTTGAATCAGAATATTTAACCACACCAAGACAATTTGGCTTAGTCAAGACACCAAGACTTTTACTGTTGACCCCAATGCAGCCAGGAGCTCTGTTGGTCTTGGTCTCAAATAGCAGTTTCTTTTACCTTGGATCACTCAGTTAATTTTTATTTTGGCTATATAGAAGATTATATTTATTCAGCTTTTAAAGGATCTGTCATAAATTTGCCATGTAAGAATTACATTTCATGTTATGCAGTGAGGGTTGTTTTCAAGCTGCTGACTAAAAGTGTGTTGTATACTATTAGAGCAGTTTCACTGTGGTTTCACTTCATTACATAAAAGATTTTATTCAGCTAGAGGTTTTCAACCATTCCTTTGAAGTATGGAATAAAAAATGGACCTTTCTTATAGAGATAAGTTGATGCTTTATTTGCTTAAAACTTTGGTCCCATAGCATTGAATGCATGATAGAAGAAGTAGATGCATTTTCAGGCTCTCAGTGATGCTTACACAATGCAACATTAAAGCTTGGATTTGCTTACAGCCACCATCTTACCTGTTTACATGGGATGATCTCTTAAAAATTCAAAGACCTTAAGTCAGGAAAGTGGTATTATCAGTACTTATTTATCTATCAGTATTATCCCAACTAGTCAAAGAAATAATTATTCTTATTTTTTATGAAAGCAAAAGTGAGCAGTAGAGGGTTTTATGTTTGATATGTTGAATGACAAATAGCTATAAGGAAATATACTCAGAATTAATGAGACTGATTTTTGCACACTATCTTAATTGAAGCTGGGACTACTATGCTTGAATATGAGTTTTCTCAATCAACATGTCACTACTTAAAAAATATCAATAAGTTGATGTTTACTTGTAGCCTAAAATACTCCATCTAAACTAAGCAGAATTATAATGCAGTAAATATCAATTATATTTCCACTTTTCCCCCCAAAGATAACTTAAAGCTGGGTTAAAACATATAATACAGAAACTGTTGAAAAGACGAAAGGTGCAATCTCTTCTCGATGCCCACAGTAGTCAAGACCAGTTTTAATGGACTTAAATTCTGTGACACATATTTAGATTAAACATTAAAAAGCACTTTCTTATGATAAAGATACTGAAACAATAGAAAAGACTGCTTGAGTCCACCACCAAGGGTGATCTTTGAGAAAAAGACTAGACAGATTTTCAGCCTGACAGAATTGGCTGGATAAGACTGAATCTAAACCATCCTTCCTCTGAAAATATCAGCATTTAGAACTGCACCCGGAAACAACTGTCTAATATCCAGATGGTGGGGAAAGGGAATATCTCAGTAATGAAGGTTTTTCTTCCAATTTAGATAGAAGGAAAAAACCTGATTTCTAACCCTCTTCTAGAGTCAGACTTCCTTTAAAAATACAGCTCTGTGTATATAAAAATCAATATCTCATTAAGCAATTGAAGTTTAAAGGACAATCAGAAGAAGGCTTAAAAATAAAGAAAAGGCTTTTGTGCCAGGTCTTGATCCAGTTGCCCTATAGACAAGTTAAAAAACTCATTGTACTCTTAAAGTTGACTGAGTTCTTGGTAAGATGAAAAAAAGAGCAGGCAGCCCCAGGGAGTGGGAAATACGACTCCATTTGGAAAAGCTGTTCTCTATGCGAAAAAAAGGGGGCAGCTGTTGACCATGTTTTTTGTGATCTGTGGCTAGCTGAGAATTTTCATCTCAGGTCTGTTAGAATGCTACCTGTAAGCCGCCCTAAAAACCTTCAGAAGTTATAAAGAAAAAAGTCAACAGAGATGAAAATAGGTTTTTTACTCCATTAAAAAAATCATTCAGCATAGACTTTTTCATGTTTATTTTATCTGAAAGATCTGTCAAAGGTTAGTCAAATTAGTTTTATGATAATTCAGACACCAACATTTACTTTCACATTTAATCACAAACAGTTTGACCTTGGTCAACCTTCCATACATCAGAGAAGCAGGTTCAGAGAGATATTAGAGGAGAGGGTTGGCTCTAATAAAGACTCTTCACTGCGCAGTCCAGCATGAGGCACCCTGGCTGTCAACAGAACGATCTGACAGCGATCAGATCAAACATGTAATCCTGTTAATGAGCCATATAGCAGGAACTTGCCGAGAAACTAAGTGTGTGAGTGATATGAGTACTTTGTCACGGATTAATAGAATATTAATCAAGGCAAGGTTCATTTTCACATCCTGGTGACAGAAGGATTATGCAGCATGGGAGTGTTAAAGCTTTAAGTACCTTTGAGAATGCAGAGTTTGTCTTCCTTACTTTTGTTTTAAGTAAAATGAATAAATCTAAATATCCTGCAGTCAATGCTTATCATTTTGAATTTTTTCCTCATCTATCTTATGGAAACTTGGTTAAAGAGCATCACAAATCTTCTGTCAAACTGTCCAAAGGAACATCTGCACTGTGTAATTCTAAGTCAGTTTCCTTCTGTCTTCACATTTAGCCTGTTCAAGGATGGGCCATGGAATACTTTTCTCTGTTTTTGAAACAGAAATGTGGAATTGCTAAATCTTCTTCAACAATCAATCAGCTCCCAGTCTGTTTTTTCTGTGGTAGTTGAAGCATCTCAAGAAAATCATAGTAACTCGTTTTAAAATTTGCAAGAATAACTTTGATAACAAGTTATTTTTTGGACAAAAGAGAATATTGTTTAGCTATATTAAGGTTATTATTGTTCATAGGAGCTATCTAGATAATTTTAAAAAGTCCTATAAAAATTTATTGCCACTGTGATAATTTTGTTTTCCAGCTATTGATTCTGTTCAAGTGGTACATCAGAAATCTGTAATGAAACAACACATGCAGTCTTATAGGCTGGTTTATTGTTTGGGGTTTTTGCTTATAAACATAGTGAAGTTGAAATTCCAGGAACAGTGGGACTTCCAACAGTGAGCAGAAATGTATTCACAAAAAATACTAGAATTTTGAATGCAATTCAAATCCGTTCATGTCAAGCTACTAGTGTTTCTAGGGCTATTTTTCTTTGCTGAGATGGGGGACTAGATTCTTTTAACACACTGAAGCTCACCACACAAGCACTTGGCACAGATCCTAAAGTTAGGACAGGTAAGTAGCGTAGAATTTGCAAACATCGAGCATCGAGCATTGAGAAAATGGCAAAGATATAGTGACATCTGTTACTTCCAGAAATGGATTTGGGCTATTGGAGGTGCCCAACAAAAGAAAAGAAAGTGTATTTTCTTATTCATCGAAATCATACTGACTGCATGATAAATTCCTACTGCTTTTGAAATATGTGTCTGAGGAAAAGGATACCCTTATATCACAAAAAGTTTTTGCTTTTCTGGTTTTTTCAGGTTAGCAAGAACACTAGGCCAAGACAAATGCTCATCAAATAATTCTCTTGGATTTATTGTTTGCTTGATTTCTCTATTTTTAAAAGCTATATATTTTTAAATGGAACTTACAGAAAATCTAACATTTAATCTTGTGGAAGTCTGCTAGGCTCTGGCCCTAGAGCCCTCTGCCCTCCTGTGGAGAAAAGATGCCTAAGAGCTAAGCCTCTCGAGAGATAAAGGACCTTCCTCCAGTTTACGGCGACCAAAAAGCAGGCCCAGCATGCCTTGTTTCTCTTTATGGAGATTGTCAATACCCTGTTGGCTAACTGGTGCCCACTCCACCCCTGTCTTTCCCTACATAAGCACCCTGGCTGTACCCCTGATCCCCGGAGAGTCTGGCCGCTATTCACAGGGGTGGCTGAATAAAACTCACCTGTGGAATTCACCACGCCAGGCTCCCTCGTCTCTCTCCGTCCCAGGGCCTGCCTGGGTGGTCTCATGCGAGCTGAAATCACTGAGAGCTGAATCACTCTGAGCTGAAATCACTAAGTAGCTGAGGCTGCTACACTTTTGAGACGACCCCCGCTCCGGAGAAGTTGCAAAGGCCCCCTGGAAAGGCTCTTCCCTTGCAGGACGCTTTCTCTAGGAAGGTTGCAACCCCAGTCGCCCCTTGGGCACCCCCGGAAAGCGACATAATCTAACATCTAATACTGGAGCTACATTAAGTACACGTCTAGTGTATGTAAATAAAAATGTCAGATCCATAATTATCCGGCTAAGTTTCAACATCCGAGAAGATTAGCCAAAAATTCTGGGAAACTCATATAGATCGCTGAAAACACAGACTTGGCATCATGAATTGTCCTCCAACTGTCTTTGCTTATATTTTGAACCATTTTACTATGCAGTTGTTTCTTCCTGTCTTCATTTTGTGGCAAGAAAATGAAGAAATTTCTTTTAAACTACTTTGGTAATGAATTAACTGGTAAATGAGATGTTTATTGGATGTCAGTAATGGCAAAATACACAATCAGATGGACTTGGTTGTAACTGCTTAAGACATAGTATAAGGAAACTAAGTCTCATCATATTGTGAACTATGTAAGTTGGTGAAAATGGAACTACTTTGTAAAATATGGTGGAGATTTCTTAGGGATAGAAAAGCATTCCCACATATCCTGCTTCAACTGTCCAAGAACTTTTTTATGCTTCAAAGTAGTTTCTTTTAAAGTAATGTGTAATCACATAAAGCTGAAACTAAAGGCAAAAAAATACACTTTTAAAATAAAAATATTTAAGATGTTGCATAATCATCAAATTTAATTTAATTTTTCTGATTAATATGAAACTTTATTTCAGAATTATGTTTTTTTATTTAATAGAATTTCTATCCTAAATAATTGCTTACAGTTGTTTTCAAAGACACTCGGGGCATTTTTATGGGGTTTCTGAGAAATGTTTGAGCTGAGTAACTGATGTTTGACACTGATCAGGCTTCCAAGCAGCTAGCTAGATCCAGCCAACCTGAATTCACTTAACAGTATTGGTGGGCTTTGTGTTGACATCTGCTTAGATACCAACAATATTTTCCAGGTTAATTCAATTTAATCTCAATATTGTTACCTGCTGTTGAAAATACCTTTTACCACCCTCATTTGTTATACTTAATCATTACACTTATAGGGCTGCTTTGTATTGCTTACTTGTATTCCTAGTGATGGATTCTTTTAAATTTTATTTCTTTGGATGGAATAGATCTAGATCAAGAAGTAAATTATGATTTATATATCCTTTTAAGAAATAGCTATGCTGCCTTGTGACTCAATGAAGTAGACCTTTATAGCAGCTTCATGATAAAAGTGAGAGATCAAGAAGCAGTTTGGAAGTAAAAGCTGATGTATGGTCATCTACAAAGGTATGAAATAAATTCCTAGAATACTGCCAGTTGTAATGTGAATACATTTGAAGGATAAGCTGGCATGAAGATAACTAATAAAGCACCTGGCCCAATGGGCAGATTTATCACTTAAATGGAAAGAAATTGAAAAAAGCAAACAGAAAGGAGAAAATGGCCTAGAACTCTCTGTGTGTTTTTATAATTTTATTTATTATTCTACTGCATTTTGTTTTGATCAGAACTTATTTTCTGATCTTTCACTATCCCTGTTGTGAACCAGCAAGTAACTCTGATATACCCAAGCATCTCTGACATTTTATCCACCTTACCTGCACTTTGTTTCCAATCTGAGGCTTCTCTCTTTTTTTTTTTAGGCAAAGAATGCTACCTCTTCTGCCATGTTTTTCTGTAACAGTTGCCTGATTTGAGCAGTGTTGCTCAGATGCCTCTCCAGGATCCATGTTCAATCTAATCCAGTGATTTACAAACTCTCATGCAGATTCTGCAGCTGCATATACTTATGTCACCCTAAATTCTGGGACCTATAAAGAAAATAAAGAAAATAGGATGACTCTGCCAGTCACACAGAGAGGGCTTATTTGGTTTTGATTAAGTGCAGAATAAGTAAGGCAACAGCACTGAATAATGTGACAAAAAAAAAGTATCGATGAGGTGACATGGTGGATGGCCCTAAGGAGTATAAGGCGTGGCCATTACAGAATTGATTTGAGTTAAAGCTTAATTTTCTAAATAATCATCCTGAATTCATTCTCCTAGATCCTAAAGTTAGTTTCAGGTGTAACAAGCAAATACAGTGGCCATTAAAAGGGACAGATACAGAATTGCTTATGGAGAAGGAGGAAGGATACAAAATATGTCATTATTTATTTGGATCACAGAGTGTTAGTATGAATTTCTATGTAAAATTATCAGAATTTTTTTCTTGGAGAAGGTCTTAAGAGAAAACACGACAGTTCTCTGGCTCCCTACTGTTCACATCTATGAGCACAGAGAAACCAAACTAATCATACAGATTGCCCTGACTAGTGCTCTGGCTTTTTTTCTCTGTGACTACATACATGGCAGAATAACAAGGTTCAGCATTAGCTGTCAGAAAATGCCTAGGGAAATGTTGCTTAAGTGCCAAGAGGAAAGTATTGTATATGTTACTGCTGATGACTGCTGCCATTGCAAAATGTCCAACTGGCTTCTCCTCATCACCTGCAACAGCTTCTGCCAGTTGAAAAGTACAGTGCATCCTTGAAAGGACAAAAATCCACTAGAAAAGAAGTAGGTGGCATCCTTTACCAAAAGCACCTGGCTGTGTTTTTTGAAGGTATTCCTGTTAGGGTGTCTGCCCAGCCAATAAAAGTCCTACAGATTTTCAGGCAGATTTTAAATGTCTACCTTTGGATTCAGGGAGGAAAAAATTTATAGGTATATTACTTGAGGAAGGCACAGAGTGAAATTCTTCAGAAAGAGGAATTGAGATAGGCTATCTTTACAGGCAGTCATATCCCCTATTGTTTAACAAAATTCCATACACAGTTCCAAAGAAATGTGACTCAGTGGCTCTGCCTATGTAATGTTCTGGGGCACAGATCTGGCCCACTTGGTGACAACAGTGAATATGGCACCAGACACACTTTGCCTTGATATTGGTAAAGAAGGATGCTTTTAAGAACATAGGTGTTGATAAAAACACAAAAAACCACTTTTCTGCCAGTTGTGCTACCTACCAATGTCTTTTTGTTCTGTCTGTTCAGCATTAACGGCAGGATGGTGGCTGCCCTGAGCCACGCATTTGGTCTCAACTTTACTGTACCTCTAAGAGACCATTTAAATGTTGGGGTTTGCTACCAACTGCTGAGCAAAATCAGTTGAGATTTTGTTCTTCATAACCTATAAGAACCTTAGTTTTCTAAGAGAAAGATAAGAACCATCTTTTCTTCCCTTTTCTGCCAGTCTGATTTCACTGCTTCAGTGGTGGTTGGTTGATGTGTCTGAAGGGTTGCTTCCCCAGTGGAGGAAAAGAGAATGTACTCATACTGCCCAAGCAGGGAGGGAAACACAGTAGCCACACTGCCCAGTTTGATGCTAATGGCATCAGCTTTTAGGGCTGGAGGAGAGGAGTTTAGGATGGGTGGAAATTGCAGGAGGAAGAGAACAAAAAGCAAGTAAATTATCAGTAGAGATGTCTGCTTATTTGGCTATAGACAGTAAAACTTTGAGCACCCTGGATGGTTATGATGGGCCTACAGCCACATTAGCAAATCCAGTCTGACTGATTAGATACAGCAAGAGCCAGGCTTATGCTATCTAGTGCTCTCATTTATCCTCATTTCCTCTTAAGCCTTTGTTTTTCAATGGAAAAGACAGCGTATTATTTTCATAGTAGCATCATATTGTGCTAACTTTATATTGCATATTACCTCACAGTAATATTATGTTACATTATTATATGTCACAGTAACATCCTGAACAGCAATATTGAATTGTCCAGAATTTGAACAATTTGCTGAAGTAACCTCACATTTTCTCAGTTGATTCTGACTGATATTCCCCTTGCACTTCCAAGAAGTGAAGTATTTCAGATCTCAAAATGTTAGAATTGCCATACAATGCTTGTGGCGGGGACTGGTGTGGTGGGGTACAGAACCTCATGTAGCAGGAAGGAACAGGTAAGACCTGTCCTTGACCCTGGGTTTTAAAATTTTAGCACTCAAATAAAGCTGAACCACTTCGAACACAGCACTGGCATGTAAGAAACTCAGAGGACAATGAAAGAGACTTTTGGGCAATGTATTGTAGATAAATATATTTGGCATAGTAAGGATAGAGTGTTTGTATATTACAGTTGCATTGTCCTTCTTCTTAAAGGAAATAGCTTTGAAGAAGGCATTTAATTGTATTTTACAATCATCCATTTTGGCAGTGGAAAGAACAGTTAGAGTCTTTAAGCATCGTATTTCATGAAAATGCAGATGACTATTGTATTGTTCCAAATCAGTTTGTCTCTATCCATTGGTCACAGGAAAAAAAAAAGAAACAAGAAGATTATGTCCTTATATACTCAGGAGTTTAATTTCTAAATGATTTTTTTACGTGGCTTTTGTATCCATTGGAAGCAGAGTATTGAACTGTAATTTTATGTATTTGTTTTGTCATTTCTCTCATAGTTTTCACAAGATTTAGAAGAAGCAGCAACTCAGTGAGGGGTAGCGCTATCTGGGACTTTCTGCTGTAGTCTGGGTTCACACAGATATTTTGTTGAGTACAATGACATTTGGGTTTCTGATGCACAGGCTGAACTCTGGGCTGTTCTGAAGAACTGGTTCTCTTTCTGATCCCTGTCTTGCACAATGATTTTCAGTTTGGTGAAATGCCATGCAGGAGGAACAGACTGCTGCCTTAATCTGTATAATTCTATTCACAAATTATCTGATCCAGTTTCTGTTGAAATGAATGGAAATATTTCAAAGGTAATTAAATCAATGGTCTATTTTCTGGAATTTTTCTGCAGCTTTGCTGATGCCATCAGATCTGATAGCACATCTTCTTCTTCTATAATAGATAACACAAAAATGTAGTTCTTCCATTCTCATTGGAACTAAGTGGAGTCTTATCTGCATTGCTGAACAGGGATCTCTGTGAACTTTGAGTGAACTATAATGAAAATTATTTGCATAACTTGGATTTTCTAGTATTTTTCAGTGAGGAAAAATTAGACTGATTTTGACCTGTTATCAAAATACACTCTGTTGCTCTGTTCATCAGTCATATATTTTATTGTTGCTTTAAAATAATGATGGATTAATTTTGTCCATGATAATGCGTACCATCATTTTAATAATGTTTCCTGTAAATTTTAATAACTCTATTCAAAATATATGCAGACTGGGATTTTGAGGGCTGATGTATGGTTTGAAACAGTAAAAATTCCACAGTTCTCTCCCGAACATAAAAGTTCAATAGCTTTTCCTTTGCCTTTTCCCCACCTCCTCACCCCATACCCCCATTACAGATGGTACTGTAATGGTCTGCCAGGTCCCTTACATAATGAGGTAACTTTTACCTACAGAATTACTGAGATTCACAGAAAAAAACCCCAGCAAATGACTAAACCTCCTAATTTAGAATTGACCCCATTGCCCTGGTTGCATCTGGAATAGAGTTCTTTTTAGTACCTGGTTGGGTGCTGTGTTTTGGATTTAGCAAGAGAGTAACGCTGATAACACACTGATTTTTTAAGTTTTGCTGAGTAGCACTAAGTCAAGGAACTTTTCCCTTCCCATGCTGCCCTGCCAGTGAGGAGGCTGTGAGTGCACAAGAAGCCAGGACGGCTGAACCAAACTGACCAAAGGGACATTTCATACCATATGATGTCATGCTGAATAAAAGAAATGGGGTGGGGGGGGGAGTGAGCCCCACTGCTTGGGAACCAGCTGGGCATCAGTCAGCAATTGGTAAGGAACTGCATGGTGCATTATTTGTTTGGTATATTTTTTAATCATTATTATTATTATTTTCTCTTTCTTTTCTGTCGTATTAAAATGTCTTTGTCTCAACCCACAAATTTTGCTTTTTTTTCCAATTCTCTCCCCCACCCCACTAGGTTAGAGTGAGCAAATGGCTGTGCAGTATTTGGCTGTCTGACTGATTAAACTAAAACACCTCTCTCCCTAGTCCTTTCAAGAAAATCCGGCTCATAATGGTACAAGTGCACAGCTAGCAGAAGTAGAAGCACACACTGTCAAACCATTTGAGTAGGAGACATGACAGGACGCAAGCTTGAAAACCTCACTGATTGTTGACAACTGTCCTACAGATCAGTGGATTTCAGCCTGTGATCCACAGACTCCAGGGAGTTACCCATTCTTTTAAATGACTGGCAAATTTGACTGAGTGGAATAATTTGGGTTGGAATGGGTGCTACACAGCAGTCTGCATAAGATGAGCTTTCAAAACCTAACTCTCCTACATTAAAAAATTCCTTCAGAACCATGAATCACAGAAAGATTGAAAATTGCTCTATACATAATAGATTGCAAATAATAGTTTACATGTTGAAGACTATGAAAGGTATATTAAGTGAGGAGCTTCTTTTCCCCTTACTTTCTTATACTATTAATTTCAGTTCAGGTGACACTTGAATTGCAGCAAGAGTGACTATTTATGTAGGACTTCAGTGGACAGTCTTTCAGAATCTGTTCCTTGACTTCAATTTTTCACTCCTGCATATTGTGCAGAACAGATCCTAAACTGAGTTTAGAGTCTTGAAATTCTTTAAACCTGAATTGCAGGATACAGTGTATAATTTGGAAGTTGTGGCAATACATTTAGTAGTGAGCAGCAGGTGGTGTTAAAAATGTGGTCTTTACTTTTGAAGGTTGAAAATAAAACCTGACATACACAGTTGACAGCTGATGTTTGCTTCTGGGAAACCACAGAGATTCAGGGATTTTAATAACTTTTGCAAACTGTTCATAGCAGGTAATTTATCTAAAAATTCTACCTTCTTTTGTTTGTTAATATCCCAATTCTCTAAGATCATTCTGTAACAAAAATGCTCGCTAAATGCGCCAAAAAATTAAACAATTAATGTCTTATCCAAAGCCTTCTGTAGTTCATAAAAATAATTCCACTATTTTAGTATGTCTTGAATATAATGCAATTGTCAGCATAACTATCTCTGTATAGTCTTAAGTCAGCAAGTCTCCTGGTACACATCCATTTTTTCATACTGTGGAGGAAGAAATTCAGATTCCACACAAATAATTCTGCCAATAATTACTTATCTCTAAGAGAAAATTGAACATTTTTACCCCCATTGTGGGGCTAAGCAGTCACAATTTTAACTAGACCTAGAAGTCATGTGGTACATCATTGTTCTCTGACTGAAGGGGCATAAAAGTCCAAAGGTTCTTATTTGCAAATTCAAATTTAACATCTGTGGCTGTTCTTTTTAATACTGTCAACATTTTCTGTGTCTGCAAATCCAGTAAATTCAAACCAAAAGAAGGGAGCAAAAGGGAAACAATCTGAACCAAATGGGGTAGGAAATATCTTTCAAACTGTATCAACATGATTTGCTCACCTTTAAAAAGGCTTTCTTTCTGGCAGTTCCATTGCTGTTTGATGCCTTTATCTGATCTTAAAATTAAGAGAACTGCACACAGTTAGGAGAGAAAAAGGGTTTTTACCTCGGTATTTATTTAAGGATCCTTAGGTGTGATGAAATGCACATCGAAATGCACCATAATCATACAATCATACAATCATAATCATACAATTATGGAATTGTTAAGGTTGGAAAAGACCTCCAAGTTCACCAAGCTCAACTTTAACCCGGGACCACAATAAACCCCAATCACTAAGTGCCATATCCACACAACTTTTGAATGCTTCTGGGGATGGCTGTCCCACCATTTCCCTGGAGAGTCAGTTCCAATGCCCAACCACCCTTTCAGTAAAGAAATTTTTCCTAATATCCAACCTGAACCTCCCCTGATGCAACCTGAGACCACTTCCTTTTGTCCTGTCACTTGTTTTTTGGGAAAAGAAACTGATCCTCTACTTCCTTGTGTCTTTGTAGACAGTAATAAGGTCCTCCCTGAATCTCCTTTTCTCCAGGCTAAGCAAGTAAGCAGCTCCCTCGCCTGCTCCTCAAAAGACTTGGGCTCCAGACACTTCATCAGCTTCAGTGCCATTTCTCTGGCCTCAGTCCTGCACCTCAATGTCCTTCTTGCAATGAGAGGCCCAGAACTGAGCACAGGATCCGAGATGCAGCCTCACCAGTAACACGTACAGGGGGATGTCACAGACTCTGCAGGCGATGCTATTCCTTTACAAGTCAGGATGCCATTTGCCCTCTTGGCCTCCTGGGCACATGCTGACTCATGTTCAGACATTTCTGCAGGGCCGTTTTCTATCCACTCTTCCCCCAGCACAGGATTGTTGTGACAGAAGCGTAGGACCAGCACTTGGCCTTGTTGAACCTCATGCCTTTGGCCTTGGCCCGTTGACCCAGTCTGTCCAGATCCCTCTTATACTCCAGCAGATCAGCACTAACACACAACTTAGTGTTTGTTGTCCACCAGCTTACTGAGTGTGCATTCTGTCCACTCATCCAGATTATCAATAAAGATATTAAACAGGATTGGCCCCAATACTGAGCCTAGCTAGATGATTTTGAAACTCTTGTTATATATCTGTCTTTATACTGGTACCTGGAATGGAGGTGATCTGCTCCCATCCCTGAAGCTGTTGTATACTGGTAGGTAGAGGATGAAAGCTCTAGGAAAGAATCTCAGCAAGATTTGCTACAGCTATACTGAAGAGAAAGGTAAACTAAATTAAGTAATTTTCTTCTGTGGGTCATACTAAAATTGTGGCTAATAGTAAAACAGAGCTGTGGCTTTGTAAGCTGGACTGGACTTTCTCAAATCAGCATCAGATCTTAAAGACTATGTCTGATTTCATCTGGCATGTTGCTGTCAGTGACTTCAGCTGTGTCCAAACATGAGAAAGGCTGTGCTGCCCTTCAGGGTTTGTTTTTTCAGAGTTGAAGCAAGATAGTACATTTAATGCATTTCATTTTAGCACTTTATGCTAAGCTTTCCCAGTTATTATATTTCTGTGAATAAATAAAGAGGAAATTATAGGATTTGGGTGTTCTGCCAGGCAGAGTTTCTGTAGGATAGCATAATTGTGCAGACTCATTTTCTATAATGGAATGTTGGAATCCTCCTACTGTTATCTGTTAAACAAATCTTTCACAAATTGGGTGCAAATTTGCAACACAAGCCTGTACTCATATGCAGGGTTAAATTGCTGTAAAATCAGGTAATATGTGCTAAGTACAGAACTTCATCTTGAATAAAATATAAGCTTATGGCATGTACTTATCTAAAACATAGTTTCTGAAATACTTTATTTACTTCTTCAAGAGGGGAAATAGTTTTTTTGGGCAGATATCCCATTTGTTGATTCTAAAATTAATTGCTGTTGAACTAAGTGGGGAACATTAAACCTTAGCCACACTGTGGACTTTTTATGTTGTGTTGTGTATGTTACTTTTAGAACTCACTGTACTAAGTCTTAGTTTTCAGTGTAAAAAAGTGAATTAGTGAAATATGAATTCAAAGGATGCTGCCCTGGTTTTGAGATATCCCAGCCTGGCCTAATCAGCAGGAATCTCATAAGCAGCTTCATTCATGTCCATGTAGGTACTAATTATGCAGTCTTTGTTCTTTATATGGTACATTTTCTTTCCCTCAGAGTGCCAAACCTAGGAGTCCAAAATTGATTTTCTTTTCTCAGACAACAATATTAATATTTCAATCAAATGCCTGTTTTTAATTAGTCATTTCTAACTTTGCAGTCTCATAAGGAGTGATGTGTGTTCAGGAGGGAACAAGACTCTAGGCACAGGGAACTCCCTATATCATTTTGGTTTTGACAGACTTTAATGTGATGTTTGTATAGGTTTTTGTGAAGAGCCTTGTGTGTGTTCTGCTGTGTGCTTAGCTCTCTCACAAAAAAGCATGAGATTTTCTCCCTCAAGAGATCTTTGGGATGTGGCAGTAGCTGGGCACTCTTGGAAATGATGTTCAAGAAGTCACTATCTCACCCTGTGAAAACCAGGTTATTTTCAGTGCTCCTGCATCAGATGTTCAGAAATTAAGTGTTTAGTCCTTTTGGCTTTAATCATTGGTATTGCTATGCCAAGTTTTTCCACAGCAGAAAGAGTTATTGACTTGGGAAGTTTATTAATCTCTGTATTTATCCATGGTAGTAGTTCTGTTATTGCTAGAATATCATAATTCTACCCTGGAAGGCAAAAATATTTTCAGTGCGGCCTATTGATTTACATCTTTTTCTGGGCTTCTGGAAAAACCCAAAGAAACAGCAGTTTCCCTTTATTTCTTCCTTAATCTTAATTATCTTATAGGATCATCTGGTGATACATGAAATTCCCCTGAGTCACGGCAAAAATTTTTTTTTTCACAAATAGGTGCAAAACAGCAGTTAAGGGGCAAAGTGAAGAATATCTAAACAATTGGCATCTGCTTTTGGGAAAAGAGAAGAG
Source organism: Oriolus oriolus (assembly GCA_013400235.1). NCBI lineage: Eukaryota > Metazoa > Chordata > Aves > Passeriformes > Corvidae > Oriolus > Oriolus oriolus. Next base: position 398,582 of record VXBT01006757.1, read on the forward strand.
CAGCATAAAAATTGATTAAATGTAAAGAAAAGGCAGCAAGGTTTAGAAGCAATAAAGATGCAACTAAATACATTTGTAGATAAGTTGTGATAAGACAATTTGGAAAGACAGGACAGTCAGCTGTACACAGTGACGAGAGGTAAGTTTTAAAGTGGTATATCTGTTTTGATTTAAGTTGTCTCGTTACCTGGTCTCAGCCCACTCTTTGTTTGTGTAGAGTGTCTTCCAGAGGGCTGAAACCTCATCTTCTTTTTAACCTTATCTGTAAATTTTCCTAAGAGAAATACTACTTCCTACAGTGGTAAAGACATGCAAAGTCTTTAAAGCTGGTGATAAGCAAAGTGAAACTGAAAGTTTTATCTCTGAAACAAAAAGAATTATACCAAAATGGGTAGGGAAAGAACACAGAACTGCCTACTGCTGTTGGAAGTCACTAATGACTCAGAATCAGAAGAGAAAGTCATCACAGAACAAAACAGATTGAGAAGCATAAAGACAGAACTTTCAAATACATTTTTCGGTATCAGAAATGCAGGATAACTTGGCAGGGATCTGATGCTACATTCTGCTCAAGAAAAAAAACAGTAATATTCAAAATATGGGTACTGAACAGTTTAGTTCCCCCTCACAAAAAAAAAATAAAACCAAAACAAAACAAAAATTACAGAGTCCAGAATAAGAGAAGGAACAATATATTTTGACAATGATCCAGGTGTCACACTAGGTAAACTTACAGGAAAGATTTATGTAAATGCAGAAAGCAGGAGAATCAGGAACACAGTTCTCTTTTTAGACCTGAGAATATTAAGATTGAAGCTCAGTCAAAAGAGTCAAGAGTAGTACTTGAAAAAACAGCTCATTCTGGCTAACTGAATTTTCATCATTTTCTATTTAAAAAAAAAATCTCTTCAAGCTGTTTTCTGTAGCCTTAAGTAGTCAGGACTTTTCCCTTCCAGCTGTAATTTTCAAATTTGTTTTTCAGAATTAGTTCATCCGTATCTTCCGTGATCCAACAGTGTCAGTACATCAAGCAATTTATTATTTTAATGATGCATCTTATCAAGTACATATTTGCTATTAATTCATAATTGTACTAAAAATTGTTAAATTCTCACATAGTAAAGAAATATATACCAACTATAAATTAAGTTTCAAATTCTTAACCATTTTAAGTACTCAGTTTGAATTTCAACAACATTTAAAAAGGGACCCATTTTTCCATTTTTCTCAAGTATTTGGAGATTTCAAAAAAAATTTTTTTGGGATACTTCAGAATGTTAAATTAATTCTTTTTCATTAAATGGAAAAGAAAAATTAAACATATTTCTGATCAGTTAAACCCAGTGATTTTAAATATAGGATTTTTTTTCAATTTTAGCTACTCACAATCTGTGTAAACAAGTTTTATAAGTATTTTTATTTTGTAAATAAACCAGATTTAAATCCCCTTGAGTTGTTGGTATGCTTTCCCAAGTGAGAAGAGAGAGGATGGGGAAGGGAAAGGGAAGGAGGAGAAGAAGGAGAAGGAAATATAAAATAGTTCAAAGTCTTTGTTTCTCATTACTGTCAGGGAGAAAATGCTATATTTACTGGTTCACTAGTTTGTTCAATTGCAATATTTTTTATGTTCCTTCATGTTAACTTTCCTAAGTGCTCTGTAATAAATTCTATCAGAAAGGCCACTTTTGTGTTCAAATGTTCTGCTCACTCTGTGGCACTTTATAACTCTCTGTCTTTGGTAGTTTATCTAAAATGACTTTCTGAGCTCTCCTTGCTATCAAACTGATTGATAAGAAAAAAATCATTGCAGAACAGCAGGAAATAAAGAAGTGTCATTTAACACTGACTTTTGGTTCAGCCAGAATGATCACAAAAAAAATGTGCTTTCAAGTATTTCAGGTAAGAAAACTGAAGTTAAAAAAGAACATTTTTTTGATTACTTTACATATTGTAAGCACAAATCAACTTTAAAAAATGTTAAATATGTTTCTTTCTTTCTGTATATACAATATTTCCCAAGAACATGTTCCTCCAACCACCTTCCTGAAAAAAAACCCAATCCTGACAACTTTATGCAAATATGGCCTCATTTAATATAGAATGTCTGGCTTGTAGCCTAATATGGTGTGCAGTGAAATGGTTATCAAGTTGAATTATCATTTTTCAGACCTCAAGGTTAAAAAGAAATATTTCCTCTGACCATATTTCATGTTTTGAGTCTTCATGAATATAAAATACATTGCAGTGCTACTTCATACATCCATGACTTTGTCATCCCTAAAGTTTAATTATTTTTATGGACACTGATACGTTCTGCACTTACTGTTACTCTACTCGTGGTGGATAGCCCACTTCTTACAACTTGTGTAAAAATACCTGGGATTACTCTACTTTTATAGCTTATTATATTTAAGTATTTTCTCCTTTACATAATTCTGGTTGGATATTGAATTAAAAATTTCCATGAAAGAAATGCTTCTTATTCTTAGGGAAATAAACTATTTGAGCACATAAAGAGCCGTGAGAATAACAGTGGATCCATTTATATCAAACAAATGTGAATTTCTCATAAGAATCTTGTCTGAACTAAGGATGTGATCAAGGAGTAGTCAAAGCCCTGATGACTCTTTGAGAAAATGCATAAGTAAAATTTGCCTACATATAACGGATTTTTTACCTTTTAAACTTATTTAAACCTTCCTTTCTTCAGGTACCTGGCAGTTTGGAGTACATGAAATCAAAACATTGTCTATTTTCTGCCCATCTCTCCCGTATATATAAATCTGGAATACTATTTTTGTCTGTTAACTGGTAGTCATAATTGAGAACTGTCAGAATATGATCCAAATACTTTCAGGAAGTTTAGGCCCAGTAGATACCTTCATGAAAGAAGAGCAGTTGGTATTTTTGCAGGATATAAAAAGGGCTGATGATTGAAAATGTTTGCCTTAGCTTGGTATTTTGAATTAAATATTGAAAAACTAAGAAGTTTCAAAATTATTTGCTTTATTTACAGATCTCAGTTTCAATTAATTTTTGAAATGTCTTTCTAAAACTCCAGTCTGAGAAATGTTGTTTATTTCAAATTTCTTAGTGGAGAATGTGTAAACGCTTCAGGACACCTGACTTTCCAGTGAGCATTTTTCCATCATGACTGACAGCACAAAGGGCAGCAATAGAAATAGCTTTTGAAAAAGATTTAAGACAAAAGCAGTGTCAGGGTACAGCTGGGTAACTGGTGTCTGGGGACTGAATAGACAGGTTAATAGACAAGTTATCTTTGATCACTTGGAGTCAGAGGTTCATGTCCTTTTCTCTGTACACATCATTATTTCAAATATAATGACAATTACATGCTTGTGGAGCTCTTAGTATGGCAAATATATTTAGAAAGCATTTCTGAGCATCTCTGTGGTTTTTAAAATATATTGCTTTCCGGAGGACATTTTAGTATAACATCTTTTGCTGCAAGACATGCCACATGTGCTCTTGTAAGATAAGGGAAACAAAATTAATTAACATCTAAATGATGTCTATATTTTAATGCTAATTATGCTTAATCAATTTATGAATATTTTATCATAAATCACACAGTAATTTTAATAAACTGACTTTTTATATTTTTTATATATATATATAAATACTCCCAAATGGAGTTTTAGAAAAAAATGTAATTTAAGAGTTAAATAATTTCTATGGTATGCTAGGCTGAACACTGCAGCTACTCACAGAAATATTAACTACATTATCTGCATTTTTTGCTTGTTACTTTTCCTGGGTCTTTTAAGCTTTGTCTTTTTCGAAGCATTATTTTTTGTTTTTAAAAGGATTTTGCATATGTTTTGCTGTTTGTCCATAGCAAACAAAGTTTTTGGACAGCTAGGTCACATTCTAGAAGATGGTCAGAATTAATGGAGGAAAAAAATCAATGGACATTAGGGCAGGTCTCTGATAACAACATATAAAAAGGCAATATTGTCAATACTTCCCAATACTGGCTGAAAAACTAGAGGCCATAGCAGAAGGCTTTTCCAAAAGTCATCAGCTTTTACTTCCTTCTTTTATTCAGACTCTTCTCCTCCCAGGTTCTTTCGCTCAGAGCTATACCTTACTGCTTGCATTTATGGGTCTTTTAAAAGTGTTTGATCTATTAGGTACAAATTGTGCTTCCCAAACACTTGTAATAAAGAACCCCAATCCAGACCAAAACAGCCATCTTCCTTTTTTTTCCTATGCACCTGTTTTTAAATGGAAGAGCAGAATATGTTAACAGAATTACATGGACTTAAATTCAACGCATCCAAATGTAGTTTTTGATTATAAGGGAGATGTCCATGCAAGAAACCTCTTAAATGTGTGATTCTCTCTATAGATGCTGGAATGACTCACAACATCATATCACCTTAAGAAGAAAAATTTAACATCCTTTGAAAGAATGTTCTAAATTATCTGGGATACCTAGGCATATGTGGCAGCAAGAGACACAAGACTTCTCTGACTGAGCATAGTATACCATTATTATTTGTCTGAAAAGAAACATCCTTTCATACACAAAGGAAACCTATTGTCCTATTGTGACCACACAGACAGAGGTGTCCAATTTTACTTTTCCTTCTTTACTTTCCCATTTTCAATTACACTTATGTTTTTTAATTATAGTGCAGACCTCACTTTTATGATTGAAGTAATCAAGTAAGGATTTGTGCTGAACTCAGGGTTGATAACGTGGAGATATTTTCATTATTGCTGAGCAGGGCTTACGCAGAGCCAAGGCCTTTTCTGCTTTTTGTACTTCTACGCTGGTGAGAGGGCTAGAGATCCGTGGGAGGTTGGGAGGAGACACAGACAGGACCAAAGGGATATTCCAGACTATATGACATCATGCTCACCATATAATGATGGGGGAAAGAACGAAGAAGTGGAAACATTTGGACTGATGATGTTTGTCTTCCCAAGTAACTGTTACACCTGATGGGACCAGGCTCTCCTGGAGAAGGGTGAACACCTGCCTGCCCTTGGGAAGCGGTGATTTAATTCCTTGTTTTGCTTTACTTGGGTGCATGGCTTTTGATTTCTCTATTGAACTGTCTTTATCTCAACCCACGAGTTTTCTGGCTTTTACTCTTCTGATCCTCTGCCCGGTCTCACTGGTGGGGAAGTGAGCGAGTGGCTGTGTGATACTGTGTTGTTGGCTGGGGTTAAACCATGACAATATGTCACGCGTTCCTTATAAAAGCCTGTATTATTGCTCTATTTTAAATCAATCGATTTCACTTAGCTGTTCTAGATTAGCAATTGGAAGATTCTAAATTATTTGATAAATTCAAATAGTCCCATTCATTCTGAGGAAACTTTTTTATTGTAAATAGCTGCTCAATCAAAGAGATGTTTGCAACAGTAGTTTTCCATGTGTGTGTGTCCTGGGGGAACTGATGAGAATATAATAATTTGAGTGATTTTAACAGTAAAACATCAGAAAGAAAAGTTTCATTTTGGTACTATTAACATGCTAATTTCTTGGTATTAGAAGAGTTTAAGTATAGGTTTAGATGCTACATACTCCTGTAAAAGTCAGAAAGATTGAGTAAGAAAGTAAGAAAATGTAGCAAGGGCCTCTTCAGTTTTACCCACAGAATTTTTATCATCAGCAATTAAAATCTGATATATTTTGGAGGAGAGATGTGAAGACCAAACCTCACTGTGATATGTCTCTGCAGGGCTAGTCATTACCAGTTCACTGACAATTGTTTCAACTAGCTTTTTAATGGAGGGAAGAAATAACAATCTTTCATAGGAGTTCTTTGGTACTGATAAATCACTTTCAGGTTCTTGCCTCTAGCAGAAATTATACATCTCTGCTCTTCAAAATTATAACTACTATTCCACAGCAATCTTCCTTGTGTCTGGTGCTATTTTCAATTATTTATGTTATATGGATTGACATAATTTTCCATGTTCAAGCTGTGAGACCACTGTTGCACTCTTGATTTATTGTATTCCACAGTTTATGCCTGCTTAAAGTGTTTTTCAGAGTTATGTTTAACAAAACTAAAAGAAACACACAAAGACAGAATGCACAAATTTTTGTTTCCAAACAGAGATATTCTGTTTCTGTTTCTGTTTCTAGGTGAATGAACATTTTATTTCAGTTATCTATTTCTTTGAGGGAGCTTGAAGGAAAAGCTGTTCATCTGGAATCTCAAAAGAACTTGGTGAGGGAAAAAAAAGAAGATTGTGGATTTCTGAGTGAAATTATGCAGGATTCTTTGATGGCAGCAGGGAAGAATTTGCTTTCCTGGCTAAGAGTGATTTTTTTTTGAGAGAAAAAATTCTGAAATTAAAAATAAAAAGGTAAGGGAGTTAAAGATGTGCATACTGTGAACACATCCAATTGTCTTACATTTGACAATTCTTTTATTTCAAAGAGTAGGCAGGTATTTATGGGTTTTTTTCAAATTAATTTTTTCAGGGCACTCAGGTCATATGAGTTCTCTTTCTTTCTGTTTTTATCATTCAAAAATAACAGTAGAGGAAAAGTGTGGAAAGTTAATGGAAATGCATGTAATACAGAATAAGAGTCCTATAGCAGAAGTATTGGAAGGGTAATGTTAGCATATTCTTGGACACATGGCCTGGGATATTCTGTCATTTTGCCTTGGCTATTTTATCGGGGGTATTTCAAAAGGTGATGTGGATCAATCTTAACAATGGCTACAGGCACTGCACAAAGAACAGTCATGTTGTCTACCCCTAGGTCTGGATTTGGCTGTGGTGATAGATAGTGAGATGGCTGTCGCTAAGGAACCATGGTGGAGTGACACCAAAAGCCACAGGAGGAGTTGGTATCACTGGCATGGTTTTAAAAGCTTGCATTTGGGCTTGTGTCTCACACCTTGAATATGTTCTGTGTTGAATAGGAGGAGTCTGTTCCCTGCTCACCACTCCAGAGCTTTTTAGCAAAAGTAGATCACTACAGAGATTACTTACAAAAATCTGCCACGTATAAGAGAATGTATGAGTCAGGAACCATCATTGTTTAATGAGAGACAAGTGTAAAAACTAAGAGAAAATAATGAACCAGATTTAAAACACCAGAAAATACTTGATTTATAGATATCTGCACTTTGGAACCTGGTTTCGTGTAGATCTCAGTTGTTCTACCAGAAGAAAATGAAGATATCAAAACTTACACATATTTTATTCAGCTAGTAAAATTTAAATATGCAAAAAAAAAGCTTTGGTCTTAACATAATTTTCATAAAGTTTCACTTGCAGTTTATTGATGCTCATTCTTGAATATTCTTAAGCCACAGAAGCAGTGTGATTTCATGGGAACAAAACCTTCAGTAAAACAGAATAATTTATTTTAATGAAAAATACTTACATGATCTTCCACAAAACTAAGAGCTAAAACTGTTCCCCCTGTACAGGAAAATTAGAAAAGGGAAATCTTAAAAGGGAAAAAAGGTTTTTTTTGTTTTTTTTGGACTCAGTGGGACTCAGGAAAATTTAAAGTTGAGAAATACACAGGTTTTTGGGAGAGCAGTATGCAAGGAAGCAAGAAAAGGTAAGAGAAGAAGAGGAGGAAAGGTTGAGGCAAGAAATTGCTAATCTGTGGCTTAACTAATTTAAGACTCATGGCACCAATTGTCATCTACGATTTTCAAGCAACTATAATAGTTCAAAATTGGTAGCTTCTTTCTTATTAATTTCTACAAATATATCACGGTAAATTAAATTTCATGATCTTCCAAAGTCAAATGAGGTACTGATTAATTTGAGTTTATTACTGATTTTAATCGGTCTAATAAAAGAAATAGCAACCTTTAACTTTGAATAACTTAATTCCACTTGGAAAGAATTTTTTTCAAACTTCTGTCTTCACAATTGAATTGAATTTCTTCACCAGACATTATTTTTCAGGAATGATTTCCTTTATGGTTAACATTTTTTCTATTAGGAAGCCTTTCTTTTGACATGCAAAAAGAAATTACAGAATCACAGAATCATTTAGACTGGAAAAGTCCTCCAAGATCATTGAGTCCAGCCTTCAACTGATCACTGCCTTGTCTATCAGACCATTAAGTGCCATGTCCATTACTTTCTTGAACACGTCCAGGGATGGTGATTCTGCTACTTCCCTGGGCAGTCCATTCCAGTGCTTGGCAACTCTTTCATTGAAGAAATTCTTCCTGATGTCCAGCATTTACCTCCACTGCCACAGCTTGAGGACATTTCTTCTTGTCCTCTCAGTCCTGGGAGAAGAGGCCGACCCCCACCTGGCTACAGCCACCTTTCAGGCAGTGTAGAGAGTGATAAGGTCACTCATGAGCTTTCTTCTCTCTGGGCTAAACAACTCCAGCTCCCTCAGCCTCATATGACTCACTCTCCAGACCTTTCATCACCTCCATTGCCCTTCTCTGGACATGCTCCAGCACATTGTCTTTCTTGCAATGACGAGCCCAGAACTGGACACAGGATTTGAGGTGCAGCTTTACCACTGCCAAGTACAGGGAGACAAACACTGCCCTGATCCTGCTGGCCACACTATTCCTGATCCAAACAACATGGACCTTGAGTGGGCACATTCTTGCTTGTGCTCAGCCACTATTGATCAGCACTCCCGGGTCCTTTTCTGCTGGGCAGCTTTCCAGCCACTCTGCCCCCAGTTTGTAGTGCTGCACAGGGTTGTTGTGACCCAAGGGCAGGACCTGGCACTTGTTCTTGTTTAACCTCATACAGCAGTGTGTGGTAATCAGGAAAGAGTTCACTGCAGCTCATTGCCCCTGAACCCTAAAACATATAATTCCTGGATGCATATGTTTGTTGAGAACCAGTGAACAACTAATTTCCAGCTGAAATATTTATTTGCTTTTGACATTGCTTAACATAAAGACTTTTTACTTCCTCTGAGCCCTTCCACAGCTCTCAAATTGTGACCAAAATTTGAGTAACAGTTGAGATATTTCTGTCTGAAATCTTAGCTTTCGAAACATTCATCTGGGAACTCCAAGTACAGAAGCATAGAAACATACTCCATTAATGCATGCAGATCTACATGGACTAAGGAAAGGGAACTATAATTTTTGCTTGCAGATCCAGATGGCTTGCAGAGAGAAAACTCTTTTTTTCCTCCTGTAGCATAGAGGCAGAATGAATTAGGACAAATGGATATTACACTTCAGACATAAAGCTGTATCTTGTAACAGAATGTCTTGACATTTTCAAAGCAGAGTTTCTGATGCAGAAGTACAGGCTGGCAGCAAAGTGTGCACATATCCCCAGACAGGGCACAAAGCACATTTTAGGCTGTGAGTTTTGTGCTGTGATGAGGTGCTAATTGCTTCTGACTGGTGTACAGATTGATCTGACACAACTATCCTCCTCCACTGGACTCTAACCTAATCTGAAGAGATTCAAGAACTCAGAAAGAAATGAAAGTAGAGAAATGAGTTTCATTGGTTTCTCCTTGCTAGTGGCTTTCCCATGTGATTTAAGTTTCGGTGCAGTTGCAAAAGGATCTTCTTAAAGTGGATTTGTATGTTCACTGACATGCACTCTTGAAGAGATATGATCGAGTTTCATAGGGACAAAGAACCTCTAAAGAGAAGTTTAATGATTTGCAGTTAAAGGCTGTGCATAAGTTCCTTTCTGCATAATGTCCTAATGTGAAGAAAATATTCTCTAAAATATTTAGCTCAAATTTGGGAAATAAAACCTACTGATTGGAACCCAGTCAACTAGCTGGTTCATTTGAAGATAGAACAAGCATTGTTATACTATTCTGGGCAGGGACGTTCATGGTAACATCAGACAAAGAGGTCAAATCTCCAGCCCCTTTTCATTTCACATTTTGAAATGATACATCTTGAATTTTAAACTACATTGCTCAATGGATGCCTTTTAACACCCGTAGCTATGACCTGATTGGACTTTTGATGACATTTTAGGGAATGTTTTATAGTATGGTTACTAGTAATGTGAATAATTTGTTTTTACATTGTTAACCACTTATATGATTTACTAATATTATTTGATTAAGTTTTCCTTTTCCTTCTGTCTTTACACCTCACAATATCTTTGTGTTTATTAAAAAGTGGTATTTTTACAAAGATATATCAACATTGATAATGTTTATATGACATTTGGGAGCAAGATGGGTGTCCAGTATTGAGCTGGACATGTGACAGGAATAAGCCTTGCTGTGAAAATTTTATCTTTCTAGAGCAATTGGAAAACAGCACTAGAAATAATGCTAGTTTCGGAGCTGCATGCACAGTTTTTTCTTATAATAATATCAGCAGTCTGACCTTGTATGTGCACCAACATTTCAGAAATGAAAAATAATGAAAGCACAAAAGGTGAGAAATTAGGTACCTAGGCAGTCCTTGTTATTTTAGCTACATTGGTTCAACTCTCTCTAATGTAAATGCTTCAAATGTGAGCTGCTCCCAGTTCCTGAAGACAGTCAAAAAGTTGATCATTGTAAAGGAAACAGTGCCATGAACTGGTATGGAAAAGAGGAAAAAATAATCCTCCTCTGAAAAAAAAATCTACACCACCATTGAAACCTATTCTTACAATAGTCAATGCTGACATTTAATGCTTGTGCTGCTCCTGGATATGCCACCCATCATACCTTGTAAAAAGCAGGGAATATAGCATTTTTTAACTTTCTGTGACCCATCATTGCTTGATTTTGGTACAGAAAGGTGTAATGAAACATACACCAAGGGGACTAGAGAAGACAAAGCTTTGAAATACAAATTATAAATGAAGGACTTTTTACTGCAGTGGTATTAGAAGCCCTTTGTGGCAAAGAAAAAAAAAAGATAAAAAACCCTATGTGAGATCTTTAAGAAATTTCTGATTTTAGAAAGAAAGTGCCCTGCAAAGGGAGTGTAGGAAGGACAAATCACTTCCCTTTATCTGCAACTGCCTTGCGCTTACTGGTTTGTGTTGCTTGTTAGGCTACACCATGTGGTCATAATCTTAGCTGCTGTGGTGAACACTCCTCTGAAAGAGCTCAAACCAGAGTCTTTACAAGTCATGAAAAAGATTCTTTGCTCTTAATGTTCATTTCTCTTTGAGTACTCAGGTTAGATTTGGATTAGTTCTGTTGTCTGATGTTTACAAAGTTTAAGCACATGAAAATTTAGCATTGCTTCACCTAATGAGCTGAATAGAAGACTAGAAAGAGAAAAGCAGAGAAGACATGCTTTTTTACCCCTAAGTCTATACAGTCTTCTCCACTGTGGCACAGAGCACATGCCAAGTAATGATCATGGTGCTACATGATCATTATTATTGTCTACAGGGCTCTTATTTACACTAGTCAAAAAATCTTTTTAAATGCTTTGGTCAAGTATGAATCTTTATAAAACAATGTAACATATTATTCATTACCTTTCTGCATTTGGCCTTCTAAATGGGTTTAAAAGCCTCTGCTTTATTTTGCAGAATACCTCTGCTGACACAGAAACAGACAGGTGAAGGAAGAGTTAGTTTTGGGGCTTTTTTATAGATAAACGCTTCTTGTTTCAGATTCTTGCACTGAGCTTTCCTCTGCAGCCTTGAGCAAAGCACTCGGCATCCCTTCTTTCTAGCAATCCTCCAGCCAGTATGTGTCTGAACCTGGTATTTGAATCATGACAGAGAAAGGTCAAGCTTGGATATTCTTAAACCATCTCAGATTCAGGGCAGGCAAAACTTATGATTGCACTTTGCCTTGAATTTTCAATTTCATTCCTTGTAAAATGAGTCCAAATTTTTGGACAAATTCAGGATGTGAAAGTTGATGACCATTTTTCAGAATAGCAAATTTTACCTACACAAAGTTTGCTGGATTTTCAGTGGCTCTGTCAGCACCCTGCAACTGCCACTGAGAGCTGTTGAAAATCTGCTCACATCATTAAGGTACTTGAAAGTGATCTCTAATATCTTGAAATGCTAGAATTACAGACTATAAGAAAGCTGCATCATTCCTCACAGAGCACTGTGTTACTCCCTTGGTGTTTTGGAATAATAATGTTAATAGCTGCTGCAGAACCCAGTCATGTGAAAGCAGTGGTTCTGGCATTAATTGTGCTTAAACAAAGAATTTTAGTGTAAACCTTTGAGAGCTGTCCTCAGTAAATTACACTCAGGATCTATATATCTCTTTAACTCTCCCTGGCTACTGGCAGCCAACTTACTTGCCATCTGCTGCTTTCCACAGACGAAGGCTTCTCTCAATTTCTAGAAAGCTAAATAAGGTTTTTTGTAAAATTGCATGCTAACTGCAGAAGAGGTCTTCTTAAGGGCTGCACAGGGGACTCACTAAAGCACGATCAAAGTTTGGTAAAGAATAGACAGAAATTCCAGAATGTTAGTAGTGTCAACCATCCTTAAATCTGAATATTTGTAGGCAAAGAAGAAAAATAACCATCCAAGACTCATAAGCACAGTAACACTGTCATTTGTTGATGTGCAGATTAATAATCTCACTTTCTCAGTGTTCTGAGTTGCAATGAACTGAATACCACAACGACCTTGCTAAACCACCTGAACATTTTTTTCGATGCAGTGTCAAACTATTATTACATGCGACTCAGAAGTATCCACACTTTGGGGCTCAATCTTGACTCAGGTTCTTAGAATGGGATTTTTTTAGTTTAAATATAAAGGACAACTAAGAAGATGAACAGTTCCTATGTTATAGCTTGCTTCGTTTTTTCTCCTTTGTTATTCTTTAATGTTTGCCATTACATTTTCTTATAAAGCCTTTATTTCTTATGCTTTCTTCCTTTCCCTTCAAAGCATTTCAGTTTTCTCTCCTCAGTCACTTCTGACAGCTTTCTTTCTTTTTAAAACACTTCTGATATTTTTCCACACTGATCTCACAGGCTGGCAGCAAGGGAGGGAAGATCCTTCTTTGGAGAAACATTGGACATCTCAGCCTTTGTTTATCGATGAAGAACTGAGGAACTTTTAATAGATGTCAGGCTGAATCCAATAGTAATGTCTGCAGTAAAATCAGCTTCCCAGGCAAAAAATCCCAAGGTTTATAGACTCATCTGAAGGCTAATTTTATGTGTATTTGATGGAAGGAAATTCAATTATAATAATCAAATAATGCACATCTGATAATCATTGACCTGTTGGCCGGTGTTCCTCTTCCAATTTTTTCTAAAGTATTATGAACCATTAATAACACTTTTGAAAAATTATGAGAGCCACAAAAATTTATGAAATGAGTTTATATTGATTTAAAAATAACCATTTAAATTGTTTCCAAATTTCCATCTTTGATACGAACTCAGATGTTGCCCAAGATGTATTTAAGACTGGGTGCCTACCTTGAAAAACTTTTGGAAACTTTTGAATTATTTTTTGACAAAATTGCCTGGTGTTTGAAAAAAATTTAACACAGTGAAACCCCTGAAAATACTGATCATTTGGCAATGTGAGATGTACGTTTTCCCATACGTTATCAAAGAAAGTTTTGAGTTGGAAGGGACACACGAGGATCATCAGGACCAACTCTTGAGTGAGTGGCCCATATGAGCTCAAACCCACAAGCTTGGTGTTATTAGCACCATGCTCTAACTCACAATAATGGCAGCTTAAAACTCAAGATAATTTGGAGAAATGCACTTATAAATGTTTTTTTCTCTATGTTCCTATTCCTGGAGGCCATGTTACCTTGTTGGTTGGTATGTTTGAAGGAAATGAGAAGTTAAGCTTTACATTAGAAGAAAACTTATAAGTCCACAGATGAATATACAAAAAATGTTGGAAATACTTCCTGTGTAACTAGAAAATTTTTTCATGTCTGTTAATGAAAACAGTGTACTTTCAGTTATGTTAAGTTACTATTCTTAGGAATTGTCTTTCTCCCACTGAACAAGGTGGGGAGCTTTCCTTCCGCAGGCAGATAAGGAAATGACTGAATTGCTCATATGTTGGCACAACTGCAGCAAAAATAGGGCTTGAAAAATTAGGTTCCCATCCTCAGGCATTTCAGCATGTGCATAACTTTGCTCAAACATGTAATTCCATTCAGTGTCGTAAAACATTTGCATCCTCTGGACTTCACTGGGTATTTGATTTTATTTGCTGCATGAAGAAACATTGTCAGCTACTTCGTATTTCCCCTAAAATCTGACAAGAAAATCTATTCTATTTGAAGGTCACTAGTAGAACTTGTACAAAATTCTGAGCTTTCAACAACAAACAGAATAAATACCCACAAAATGATTTATGCCATCTTAAGGTCTCATGGCATTGACCAATAGGCTGCATAAAGGCGCACAAAAATGATTTATGTCTCTTAAATTCCCCTGGTAAGAGAATAAGAAGGAAAAATGGAAAATTGAGGCACTTCCCCTTGAGTATAAGTGCCCACTAAGGCAGGAAGGAACATGGTCAACTTTGAAAATGTTTCTGGTTTAAATTAGGGAAAGAATTTCACTCTCTTATGGATACATGCTTAAATTATAAGGATTTCAGTTACCTCTGGTAACCAAACTTTTACTCATCTCCATAGCTATCACATACATCAGTGAAAGTTTGGAGGTAAAGAAAAGTAACTATATGTCAGCCATTTACAGGACTTATAATTTCCTCCTCACCTTAATCTAAAATATAGAAATAACCTTCCTTCAGGAAACATTTGTACAGTCTTACATTTCTGAAATTACCTCCAAGGTATGCACAATTTAGAACTCAGTATAGCAAATCTGGGAACCTGTCCAGCATTTTGTTATGTTTTAATCTAGACCCACATTAGAATACACCAGTAAAAAGTAAAGCTATGAATGTAGCTAAATATTAAATACAGTCCATTAGGAATTGAAAAAATACTTTAAATTATCCATTTTTAGCCTTTTTTATGATCTTTTGACTATTTCTGGAATTCTCTGAATAATCTTTGTGCTTGCTGCTAACAATTTTTCCATAATTTTCTTTTTATGTAATATTTTATTATTGCTTTTACTTCTTTCACATTTTTTTTAGTTTCCCGAGGGATATTAGCAAGACACTCTAACCTGTCAGTTATCAGAATGGAGGCCTCTCATAAACTATGTAATCTATTTTAATAATCTGAAAATAGGTCATTTGGAATACAGGAAATGATGCTCCTGAACTGTAGCCCAGTTTTCAGCTGTACATCCTGCTCCACACTCTTTAAATTAAAGTCAAAGCACTGACAGAGCAATGTCAGGTCCTCACATCTCAGGGGACCTTACTGAAACTTGTGGTCTAAGTAAGGATATGAATTAAATCTCTCTAGGGTTTCAGTGCAACATTACAGATACAGAAATAGATGAGAATCAAGCTGTCTATCTAACTTTACCTGCACTTTGACGTCTCATCTAGGATAAGATACTCTATATCTTAGCCATCCGTTTTTTTCCTGTAAGACTTGCTCATTCAAAGTGTGGTATACAGAGATTGGTGATTATTCTAGAAGTTTTGTACCTGCATCCAAATCTCAGCTCTGCAATTCAGGCACATTCTCAGAATTAATATTTTTCAAAAATGTCCTTTACTATCATTTGGGGAAATTCAAATGTCTTTTCAGAGATAGTTAAAACTCACACAAATGTCTCAATGATCAGAGATCAGTGTTAAGGTCAGCACTTTTTACTTGGATATTTAGACACCTATGTAGGGCTATTGACTTCAGCAGAGCTGTGCAAATGAATGCCAAATGTGGATCTGGCATCGACTCTTTCTTTTAATCAGTATTTCTAACAGATGATCTGTTAACAGAATATTATTAAACATTAGTCTTTTCAAGCACTCATTACCTTTCTACCAGAAAGAGAACTTTTCATAGCACAATGAATAATACACCTGCTTTTAGCAGTAATTGCTTTGGTGCTGTGTGCATATAAGAATGAGGTGTACCAGCCTGCCTGAATATAAATGGGGTGAGATGCATGGGGCACCTGTTATATTGTGGAGTTGTAATTAATAACCAGAAACCTATTGCTGAACATTAGGTTGGGTACAGTGAGTATTAAACTGGGCTGATGACTGATAGCAGACATCTACTGAAATGAAACCCAAGCAAGACTGCCATTAAAAATATATCTGAAATGGACATAGTCTTCAGTGTTTGATTAACCTAATTTTTACAGTTTACTTTAAATTTATTTGCACAGTTTAGGTAAACTAAAAATGAGATGCACCTCAACAGCAAATGAAGGTTGCAAAATATCACCCTGGGTGTGACTGAATGTACATCACTGGCTGATGGATTGTGTCCTGGGATTTTTTTTTCTTTCTTTCCCTAGGGGTATCCAGCAAGATACTAGTAACTACTTCAGGCAGGTTACAAAATAAGATGGATGAATTGCCAGATTTAGTTTGGAAAATCCTATATAGCAATCAGTACCTCTTCTTTTTCAACACCACCTGAAGCTTCAAGTTTCAGAGCATGGATCATTCTGACTTTAGTGACTAGGAAGAGTATTGTGCTGACCTATTCCAGGTTACTTCTTCTGAAATAGCCAGTGTTCATTTTCAGGTCCAGTTCTTGTACAAAAATGGTATTTAGCTGACACGAAACATCAATACCTTTGGTCTAAAAAATAAGGATATGAGATATACATAGATATACTGAGTCCAGGCTTCTTGATTTTTTGACAACCTGTATATATGACTTCCTTCATAACTTTAGTAATTTGATTAAATAAACTTCCCTTTACTCTTGTAGTGAAATCTTGAAATCTTTTGACATTTAAGTCAGATAAATACATGCACCATAAGAGAAGGACCATGGAGGGTTACATGGGAAGTCAGCTCGAGCTATATTTTTTATAACCCTGAGAAAGCCAATTGTCTGATAGCTGTTAGCAATTAGCAAATACTATGAGAAAAAAGTCCTACAATTACCTTCTGTTTCACACAGTATATATGTTCACAAATTTCTAACTAAGCAGCACTCAAGCACAGCACAATTGCTTGTTGTCAGATATCTTAATTCATTCCCTGACTAGAGATTTCCCTTTGCCTCTCAACCTGATGAGGCTGAAGAAGAATAAAAATGATGTCTCACATTGTTTCTCATGTATTATATCAACAAAGTTAAATATCTGATTGCCCATACTGTATGCTTCAATTACTGGTCTATTTTCTGGCTTTTTCACAAGTAAATTGAAGGTGAATGCCTGGATTTCTTCCAGTAATGGCTATGCTCTGAGTAAAGTTAGGTGAGTCAGTTTTAGACTGTGTAATAGATTGGTGCTACGCCTCAGTATCCCATTTTCTCTCTACTCCCAGCTTTATCCTCTACCACTTACACACATAACTTGCTAGTCTACAAAAAAATCTGTGCAAATTAATGTTTTTAAATTCCAATGAGTTGTAAGGCTTTATGACCCTACAGGTGGGTATAATGAGTGGTGATGCCTGAACATATACAGAATATGGGATTGAAACTGCTGGCCAAGAGGTGGAGAAAGTTTAAAAAGTATGGGCAGCTACTGCTGAATTATTAGATATGCTGAGCAGCCTCCCAGAATTGCACTCTGAGAGGAGGCACTCTCATGTGCCTGTTGTACTATGTGCAATGGAAAAAAAATATTCGTGGAGGTTTGGGTAAGAGTGCTTGCCACCCTTTGACTATACATGTAAGGGAACTAAAAACAAGCATCAGTTTTGAAATTGTGAATATTTCTCCATGTAACAAAGAAATATTATAGTAGTTGCTAGTCCACCTTGTTAAGCATATAGTATCAGAAAAGTATTTTTCTTCTCCTACAGAGAAAAAAGAATGTATGTTTCTGTTACACATAAGAAGGAATTCATGCTTTTAAAAAATCCAGCCTTCGTAGGATTTATTTCTTTTTAATTGCAGTTTTGGAAATTTGCATAAAATACATGCATTTTTTTAACAAATTTAAATATATTTCCCCACTAATTTCCTCTCACCTGTTTTTCTTTGCTATTAAGAGCATAATTCAAGGTTGAATTTAGTTTCCTTTCAATATTTTATCTTAGAAAAAACTTGTCTCCTGTTTAACTGAAATTCTAAATTTGGAGCCCATGACATTATGCAGTTTTGTAGACAATAAATAGAGCAAGCAGTTTGCTCAGTTAGGATCTTTTCTGCTCATATGTGTCTTTCTTTACACTGTCTATAGCCAGATCCCAGATTTCTCCCATGGGTACTTCACTGATATGCCTAACATTAGGTGAGATACAGGTAGACCTTTGTATTCAGTCTGTGCTTTGATTAACAGTTACAGCTATTAAGATTATATTTTTGAGATATATCTGCCACTTTTCCCTTAATTATATCCTCTGGCAATCATTTGAAACAAAAAGCTAAAGCTGTGTTCATACATAACATAAACATGGATAAATTGACTTAACACCTACAATGTCGTTTTTATAATCCTACTGTTGCAGAATGTAGAAGAGCTATTAAACTCTGATGTGGACTGATGTATATCTCATATTGAAAAGGAATTTGTTTAGTTTTATAATACAAGTAAAATGCACATTTTGGAAACAAAAGACAGAAAAGTAATCCACAGTCCAGCAGCTTCCCGGACATATAAAGAAAGAGCTGACAAGAGCAAAAACATTTAAATTTTCCAGTATGTTGACAGAGGCTGGATGTGACCTTGGCAAACAGGAGACAAAAGAATATATACAGAATTTAACCAGGATCACAGGTCTTTTCTGAGATTCACTAGATTCTTCCTTGTTCATGTATCTTCCTCTTGGTCCTTATAGTCAGGCCTAAGGGTATGTTCCTGTGATCACTAAACACTAGAGAAGTTAAAGGCCTCAGAAAGAAGTCAGAGCAGGAAACCACTAAATGATAAAAGAAAAAGAGAAGTACTGGAAATAGAGATATGCATTAAATGCCAACTTCTTTTCCAGATTTAGGGACCTCTCAGTGTTCGTGTCCACAAACACTGTTCGGAACTAATTTACTGAACCATTTCAAAACATATAGGTAAATAAAATGCAGAAATATGGAATAAAGCACTATTGGCAGATGATGTTGCTTCCCTCTCCATTTTATGCAGGAATACAGTATGAATCCTTTTCCCAGCCTGAAGGACTTTCAGTGCATTTATTCCAGAAATGAACTCTTGCTCATTGTTCTAGTTAAATATTCATTGATCCTGGAAAAGCAAGACTCTGCTGTGCACAGAGTCCGGGCACTGCCTTAGGAAGGGGACAGCTCCTAGAGACAAGGATTGCATAAATCATTGGTCTGTCATTAATAAGTGAATGTCTTGGTTCTTGGGGTAGTCCATCGGGCTTGTGTTTCCTCGCTCTCTTCCTGTTAATGTTAAAGTCATCCATAAAATATTGTGACACTACCGCACTGATCCCCTTGATGTATTTTTCCTCCTGATTTTTTTCCTATGTAGCCCACAGACTGTTGGCTAGGCCATTCTTCTGGGCTGTTAGTCTCTCGCATCTTCTAGGTATTTGCTTCCCACCACCAAACAATTTTTAATTAGCTTAGAGTTGGCTAGATCAGCTACCCAGAAAATTATATTTTATGTCATCTTTGGGCTGATAAAAA
Source organism: Oriolus oriolus (assembly GCA_013400235.1). Taxonomy (NCBI): domain Eukaryota; kingdom Metazoa; phylum Chordata; class Aves; order Passeriformes; family Corvidae; genus Oriolus; species Oriolus oriolus. The sequence goes on from VXBT01006757.1 coordinate 418,122, forward strand.
TCAGTCTTTGTTTCTCTTCTAAAAACATCCTAATCACAAACCTACAGGATAAATTAGTGTAGGAATATTTCTCTCTTCTGCTAATGAACCTTTTCACTGTGCTGAAGGAACCAATACACTGCATCATTCTGAAAAAGCAGAGGATAAGGAAAAGGTATTTTATTTCAGTTTTGGGCACAAAATCAGAGGTGGTTAGGTACTCAGCAGAGATTTTAATTTCAGCCTATCATTGAGTATACTTTAAATAGAAGATAGTAAATCTTTACTCATTCCTTTAGGTATCAGATTTTATGACTGCTCATCATGAAAAGCTCTTCTGATGCTAATGATTTTGTGATTAATGTATCCATGGAAATCTGATTGTAGCTTAGCATCCAGAAATGTCCAATTGTTTAATTTTCATGATGAGGTTCTTTTTTATTTTCTTAGGAATGCAGACCACAGAAAAGAAAAAGAAAGCTGAACGGTAAGGACAAATCTAGAGAAGAAAAAAGATGAGCAGAAGCTAGTTAAGAAGATATTATCATAATTACATTCAACAAAATCTAATTAAGAGTGCAAGTAAAGATGCTGTTCATGGATTGATGTGATGATAATGCAATAACAATCTACTTGTGATATGTAGCCTTGTTACTTTACGAAATCTGAATGAAGTTCACAGAACCTGTTTAAGCCAGAGCAATATTAGCTGAGTCCACTATCTAATCAATTGCCTCATAATAAATGGGCCCCCTGTTTACAGTAATATTTTAATTCAAATTTATCTTCACAATCTAAAAAAGTGTTTAATTGCTTTAATGATATTAGCTGTCTCAGCCTTTATTACAACACTGGACATAATTACCCTCTTTAAAGGTAATTTATAGACCTCATTAACACTCTTGCCTCTCTGCTGTGATTAAAAATCTCTTAAGAATTGAAATCTCTCTGAACGGTAAGAGAATTATTGTGATTTATTGTTTGCCATTGCTGAAATTAGCACAAAGCTGATTTATTATAGCTGATCCCTGCTGAAGTGACTAGAATTGGACTGGGGAAAGGGAAAGTCAGGAGCTCTCGGTGAAGCAGTTTACTTCTCTCCGTCACAGAGTTGCAGTTTAATACAGGTCCTGTCGTTTGCTTCCACAGGAGCGTAAAGAAATCTTTGGCAAATAAAGCTACAGCAATAACTAGCTTGAAAAAAATCTCACCTTTGCTAAATAGAGAGCAATTATATTTCTTTATTGCTAATTAAACCCTCTGACATAACTTTAAGGACTCAACAAGGTGATGTTAATATAGTTTTCAAATTCAAAATATTTGAAGCCACGAGAGACATTGGACTTACTGGTTGGATAGGAAAAACATGTAGCTTGCCTATAATTTCCATTTTGCCTGTTTGTAGAAGAGAGTTTATAAATTTCATTTATCTAAAAATGTAAATATACACTACAGACAAGCTGACTAAATAGGTCAAAACCATAGACTCATAAAATATAGTGTCATCTTCACCTTATCCTCTCAGTCACTATGTGAGATTGAACATTTAACAGAATGGTGAAATCCCAAACACAAACAAAAATAAAGCTGGGGAACTTACCATTAATCTCACATTAGCATACCTGAGGAAACTCCTGTCCTGGCTGTTCAGTGTACATAGTTTGCAGAGTAGAGAGAGTAGGGCCAGCAGTTTTCTCCACTGATGGATGGAGGAAGCACATGCTCTGCTTGGGGCCAATAGAAAGATTTCTTCCAAAAAAATGCAGAGAGTCCAGAACAAGAGAAATAGAGCTACTGTTTGGAATAGCGTCTCTTCCTAGGCCTGAATGTTGGTATTATACACAATATATACAGATTGCACGCCCTGAAAGAGCTGGGATATTCTGCTTCCGCAGCTGTGCAAAATGCATGACTTCAAGGGAGGCCTGAAGTCCTTCAGGAAATACAGGCAAGTATTAAATGCGAGACCTTGTCCCCCATGGGGCGTACACTGCTTTCCCTATTTCTCAGAATTTAGCTCTACATAATGATGAACTCAATGACTAATTACTCATGAATAACACCAACTGAATCTTTAGCTGTTCAGACAAATAAATGCTATTCAGCTATTTTTTTGATATGATATTACATTGACCTTTTTTATGAAAAGTAAGTGTTTGATGTAGTTCTCTGGAGCTATTTATGAGACTAAACTAATTGTTTAAAAATTGGTTTTGAGCACATGGTTGTCTGGTTTTCCTCACTCTTACTATGAATATGGACATATTTACTCTGCAAAGCAATACACTTTGCAAATGATTTATCCAGTGGAAATCAGAATTCCAAAAAGGGATTGCTGATGAAGCACTAGTGTGTTGGTTTTGATTAACGTGTTAACCAATTTATATTGAGTTGTTATTTTTATGGAACTGATAATTTAATATAAATACTGATAGGACACAGAATTGTATATCTGTGGGTCACATATATATTTCTAAATAAAATAAGCTTACAAGTAAGAGAAAGAGCAGTTCTGATTCCATTATATTAAAACTGTACCACCCCAGTTATACTGATTTTGTATTATTTTATTAGCTCTATAGTAAGTTTATATCTGCTTTAAATGGTATTACAAGGAGTAATTCCTCTTGATTTGTACTTAATAAAAACTATATTAATGTAATAATCTTCCATTAAAAAAATGAAGAAATGTAGGAAGAGCGAGCACCAAAACCAACACTGATTTGGTCAAATTTACAGATAATGCAATGTATATGAAACCTTGTTATATGCACCATGGACAGTGTGGGGGGGGGGTGGAAAATAGATCTACACATTCAGTTAAAAAAAAGGAAAACAGAAATTCCTTCACACAAACTACATAATTGTGTTAATGAAATTCTAGCATACTTTTTTAAAATTACTTTACTGCTTGCAGTTTTAATAGTGCAGTCTATATATGCTGGTACATGAGACATGGTTTTAATATTGGTAACATCAGTTTACAGGCAACCTTAGTTTTTATATTATTATTTTTGAAGAAAATATGTACATTATACACTGCAAAATTTCGTTTACTTCTCCATACTTTTAAGACTAGAAATAAAGCATGCAGGTGCTTTGCATTTTTTCTCCGCTGATGGTCACCTGTAGTCAGTGAGATTTTCAGACCAGTGAAGCATTCTTGAGGGCAGAGAGTTTTAAACTTAACAGCTGCTACCAGCTGAAAAGTATTTTATGAAAAAGTCAGTTATTCAGATGTGAAGTATTGACTTCTGTTGTGATACCAAATATTATTATTTATTGATTCTCCCTATTTTACCATATTTGGAAGTTACTGAATATAATTTTTTTGCTTGAAATAATTTTTGAAGGCAATAGAATATAGACACAAAGTCAGAGGTCTTGGTTTATCCATGAAATGCTGACATTTATTAATGATGCCAGGCGGGGGGACATAGTACTTCAATAAATAGATTACAGTGCTTAGAGGATTTGTGTGAGTCAGTAGAGGGTCAGCAGCAGAGGCTAAGCTCTCTTCAGGAGTATGGAAGGAGAATATCCCAAATGACAATGGTAAACAGAGTAGATTTTACAAAACTTTTGCTTTATAAAACCTTTGTATCTTGCTTTATAATTTTCTTCTAGTGGGAGGGAATGTGGGAAAATAATCAGAAGATGGGCATAGACCTTCTTAAAATGACCTCTCATATGTAATCAAAGTAATTTTATAAATTTCATATCTGACCTGGTTAGTAGTATGAATAACATAAGTGAGCTACGCAGTCTAACTGGATTTGTATATAAACCAGCTCCAGATGAGGTATTCAACACAATCTTATTTCTAACAGCAGACATTTTTTGCTCATGCACAATTTGTATTTATTCCACATGAAGGTTTATCAGCTTACTGGGATATTTTCTGTTACAGTTTGTCACGACCCATCAATAGGCTGAACAAAGGCACTGGACGTGTGTCAGGGAGCTCTTTATGTTTTATTATACAGTCTTCTGTAACTCCAGGAACCAGCCCACTGCCTGGACTCAAAAGGTGTTGATTAACAAGCCCTTAAATTCTCACAAAACTCTTCCACAAAAGATGCCGGCTAAGAAGCCTTTAATTTTGTTCAGTGCATTTCAATAAGTTCTCAACTCCCAAAACAAATTACTCAAAGGTGCTGGCTCACAAGCCACCACACACAATCAAAGTGCTGACTGAGCATGAGTCTCAAGGCAGAGCAGGACACTGGCTCAGCACAGTGCTGCCCCACCTCCACAGGATCCTTTCCTCCAATCACTTTCCTGTAGCAATACCCAGAAAGTTCAAGACAAAACATGCTAAGGTCTGGTCTTCTACACTGTTGACATATATTTTCTATTTCATAGTATGAAACTCTTAACACCATGAAAGATACTTAATTTACATGTTATTGAAAGCATAGTGTTTGCTGAATGGATAAATACTTCCTTTGTGATATAATTTATCTTTTTCTATAACTACAATATAAGTCTATTGCTATACATATATATATATATATATATACACACACACATATATATATACCACATTTATGATATTAGGGATAACAGTTTAATATGTATGGAATATTTTATAATGAAATAAACATGCTTAAAGTTTAAAGAGCAAAAAAAATTGATAATTATTTAAACCAAGGTGGTTTGGGACACCAATAAGGACTGTATGGGAGAAGACTGTAATAACTATTCTGATCATCAAAATCTGGTATTTCCAGAAGACAGCAATTCAAGTACTCAATACACTGATTACACCCTTTCTCCTAGTACAAATCTAATTAATTATTTGCCTTGCAAAGATACATAGGCAACAGGCAAACCTGATGTTTCCACTTTATTCTGCCCTGGAGAGTTCGTCATCTCAAGAGGATAAATACTGGGAATAGAAAACATTGAGAATCTTGTGTTGCAGCATGGAATTGAAATACTATTTCCTTGATATAACTAAGGTCAGCAATGTCAGTGCAGAAATCACAAACCAAAATATGTTTTCCCAAACTCTCTTTCAGATGTTCTAAGCACAGAAAATGCACTTTTTCTTTATTCACTGTCCAGACTAACAACTTCAAGTTTAGGATTCTTCTCTTTAAGCACTGAATCCCAGTTCCTTTCTCAAACCCCTATGGTAACTGGTGCAGCTGAAGAATTCCAGTTCTCCTGAAATTAATAGAAATAACAGCATTCAGTCCAATCAAAAACTCATGAAGTGTAACATTCTAAATCTAATTTTAAAAGACTTTCATAAGGTGCTCATAGTCTAAAAAAGATGTCTGCTACATGATGAAGACCTACCAATTTTTGGTCATCAATGCAATGCCCAGATGTGATTTAATGGAAAGGCATATCATTTGGGAAAGGAGATAAAAGACAGATAATCAGAGTTTTTTGCAATATTTATACAAATATTATTTTTGCTGAGAACAGCATAGTTTTTTTAGCTTTGGATGAATCTGAGAAAATCAAGCTATTCCAGTGTAATTGAGGTCTATCTGAATTCCTCTCTTGATCCTAATTCTGATAGTGGGCTCACAGTCCCTCTTTTATCTAAGACATTCAACACTGTCATCAGCTGAAATTTATAATCACATCAGCATCTCATCATAAAGTAGCTTTCCATTAAAAGTTCTGGTAAACTTTTGTATAAGAATGACCTTATACAACCTGCATACTTCAAAATGTAGAAAATTAAAAAGATAGATATAGATATATATTCATATAGTGATCTAATTGGAGAAATGACAAATTAAGTCTTATTCTGGTCATTTTCAAAAGTATGTAGTCTTAAAACTTCCTGTTTCAGCTTCCAGAGTGGGTGTTTTTTATTTGCAGCATGATGAGCACATTTTAACAGCTGTATGTTCCTGCCAGAAGCAGTGCAGCCGACATAAGTAGTAGTCTGCAGGGGAAGAACAGGTTTAGAAACTGTCACCATTGTTTTCTATCTATGCTTCTTGCTTTTGAGGCTTTTGTACAAGCTCTTGGTTTGAAGCCTATGTTTTGACATGCATTGACAAGCTTGCGGATATTTTTATTTTCTGCCACAACAGAAAAAAGAAGTTGAAGTGCTTATTTTGGTCAAAACTGGAATTGGTGTTTAAATAGGCATGTCTGAAGTAGGAGGCAAAAATGTCTGATGAAGTGTCAGACACATAGAAAGAAATTAATCCAGGTATCTTGAGTCTTTTTCTTCTCTCTTATATTATAAGTATACTCTAAAAACTGTCTTCTCATTTCTGCATTAGGGAAACCAGCTGAGATGAAAAAGTTAAAAGCTCACAACATAAATGTACACATAGAAAAGGTAACCATGCAAGTCACAGGACCTCTTGGAACTGGGAAAACTAAATAGATGAAGAGCTGCTTTGAGACCTATTTTACATAGTAGTTTTAATTTCTCTGTTTCTCAGTTTACTTGTTTTCACCTATTTAGGCCAATAAAAATGTTATTCTAATCTATTCAGATAGCATGCCTTGTGAGACCCTGAATATGTGTTTACCTTACAGTTACTTGTGTAAAAACCCTTCTACAGTAACAGCCAGGTTATTTTAGTGATAGTGATGTTGAGTTGCTGGAAACAGAAAATACAATACTTTGGGAAAAACTAAAAAGGAATAAATCCCAGAAGTGGGATTCCAAATCTTGCTTCTACAAGCTGTAAGCAGTAAAAATGTTTTGAGGAAAGACAATTGTCTCCTTTGAAATTATTTATTAAGCAGATCATTTTTTATAAACTGAAGTGATACAAGACAATTTAAAAAGTATATTTTCTTTATATTTTTTTCAGATTTAAGAACTTATTTATAGAAACAAAAAGGAAAAAGAAACCTAACTAACAAAAAACCCAAACCAAAATTTAAAAAAGCATTACTGAGAAGATACCAGAGCACCATTTAATATGATGAAACAACCTTACACCTACCAATAACATTCAAGTCTACAAGCTGAATATTTTTTAACCCAAAGTCAGTGAAGGTTTTGGGTATATGACAATGGTTCCCTAGATTTCAAGGGAATATTGCTAGCCTGAGTTCAGATATTTGTTGTGGCTTCCTCTGCCACGTAGGTGGAAAGCATTCTCTTGTTTCAAGTACCAGTAGGCAGGGACTATCTCATTTTCCAGACCCTACAAGTACCAGAAACATGTCTAAGTTCTTCAGAATTAAATTTTCATTCTTGTAGTATACAGACTTTTATTTGCTTGTGGACTTATACATGGATATACAGTCTTATATGCAGAAGTTATTTTTGTGAGTGGATAGTAAATTGCAATGCCATCAGTATTACTGAATATTCCATTTAATTCCATTCCTGCTCTACCTTCCTTTTCAGCTGTTCTTAAGAGTGCAATGCTTTATAGCTGTCATGAACTTATTCTGACATTTTTATATTATTAAGGGAATTAACTGGAACATCTACAGTTCTCTAATGAGGCACATCCACTTCTGAGGGATGTGTAGAGACAAAAGCACAATAAATTTTCATTACAGAAAAATGCCCTATAGTGTTCACAAGCAAAAATAAACTGAAACACAGTTCTACAGCAGGAATTTGCAATCTGTATTGTTTCCAATGAGCTTTGAATCAGATGTAGTGATAAAATCTGCCACATAATTGCAAGTGGAGTTAGGACTTCAACAAATATGTCACTGCTATTGTTGTGAGTTGTGAGCATTCACTGATATCATAATGCACCTACATAAAGAACTAAAAAAGAAGGAATGTTAAGGTGGGAAGAAATTTAATGTAGGAAGCAAATTAGAAAAAATAGCAAACCTCTGTGAGGGTTTCCTACTGCTAACTTTGAGTCTTGAAAGAAGAGGGAAGACAAATTATTTTGTGACATGACTAGATTCATAATATAGGAAATATCTCTTATTTGTCATTTAGATGCTGAAAGATGGAAACATACGTCAATACAAGTAGTGAAGGCATGGATATGAAACGTCTTCAAATGGCTCAAGAATAGATGCAGCCTAGCTAGTTTCTTTGTTGTAAAAAATTAAATATCTATTGGGAATGAATCTGTTAGATGCCCATTTAGGCCAAAAAAAGCTTCTTTAGGTATGCCTGTGGTGTCATCCTCTGTAACAAGCTACGGCCTGGCAGGTGAGAACTTCTGGGAACATCAAGTGCCTGGCATGAGATGGCAGAGAAATTCAGTTGCAACAGGAGCTGGGAAAAGAGCTTGCACAAGTCTCTGTCCAAGCACTAACCTGACAGATATTCTTGACCACTCTTTACCATTTCTGTGAGGATATCTGATATGCTGGACCCTGAGTTGTCAATGTCCTCAGGTGAAGAATGTATCTTTTTCAGCTGCAATTTCTGATCTCTGTCCGCAGATCCTTCTTTAGACTCCCAGTGCTGCTCCCAGAGCAGTGATGGCACTTCTGCACCTACCCTGAGTCAAATCCAGCACTGTTTGATTGAGTTCGTGTTCCTCCTACAACTAATCATGTACCATGTTAATGAGAAAATTTTACACACAACTTTTCTTTAAATTTTTTACTTTTTTGTTCTCCTAGGATTTTTTTTTTGAATATTACTGTAAAGTTACACCTTGACCTTAACAGCCATGACTGTGAAATTACTGATTTCTTTTTTCTTGACACCGACAGGGTATAAATAATTAAATTACTGCCATCACTAAAATCAATATATATGAAGAAACTGGAAAGTGGAAATCCTATGCTCAGAATTCAGAATATTTCTGGCCACAGAATTTTATCATTTTTTTTTCTAGAATTGAATACTGTAACATCTAAACTTTGATGTAAAAAGAAAAGGCCATGAAGGCAAGTATGAAAACATGATTACAAATGAGAATAAAGAAGCTCGTCCAAATTTATTTTATTAAGCTGTTGTTGAAAACATAATGATGGCAAACTGCCAATGGCGCTTCTCATTGGACTAATGACTGTTCTAGCAAAAACATACATCAATGACAATTATTTCAGCTGCTTCCCATTCTTTGCCAGCATCAGAATCTGCACCTTTTTCTTATTTAGACATCAGTAACTCCAGCTTTCCTCTGACATTTCTGTGACAAAAAAAAGCCTAGTGATGACTATTAGTCTTGTGTCATCGTAGGTTTATATCAAATTGAAACATAGTCTGACATCATATGAATGTGTATAAATTTCATTGAAATTAATTGTCTCTTCTTTCATAGAACCACTGAATGCTTTGGGCATTGTGACAACGGCATGAAAGTGGTTGAGTACCTCCATTTTCTCCACATCCTGGACAACCAGGTCTTCCATTCCTTCCAGAGAGGATCCATATTTTCCCTAGTCTTCCTTTTATCACTGATGTACCTGTAGAAGCCTTTCTTTTTGCCCTTGACTTCCCTGAGTAGATTTAATTCTATCAGGGCTTTAATTTTCGTAGCCTTATCCCTGTCTGCTTGGACAATTTCTCTGTATTCCTCCCAGGCTACTTGTGTTTGCTTCACCCTCTGTAGGCTTCCTTAATCTGTTTGAGTTTTTCTGGAAGCTCCTAGTTTGTCCATGCAGGCCTGCTGACACTTTTGCTCAACTTCTTCTTTGTTAGGATGAAGAAGTCCTGAGCTTGGAGGTGATCCTTGAATATTAATCTGCTTTCTTTGGCCCCTCTACCTGACAAGGTTTCCATAGTAATTTACTAAGCAGATCCCTGAAGAGGCCAAAATCTGCTCTCCTGAAGTCTAAGGCAAAAAGCTTGCTGTGCATCCTCCTGGCTGCCCTGAGGATCTTGAACTCCACCGTTTCATGGACGCTGTAGCCCAAGCTTTCCTTGACCTTCACATTCCCCACCAGCCCCTCTTTGCTGGTGAGACAAAGTTCCAGCATAGCAGCTCTTCTTGTTGGCTCCTCTATCACTTGGAGAAGGAAGTTAACATCAACACATTTCAGAAACCTTCTGGAGTGCTTATGCCCTGCTGTGTTGTCCCTCCAACAAATGTTGGCGCGGTTGAATTCCCCCTTGAGGACCAGGGATTGTGAACATGAGGCCATTCCTATCCATCTACAGAGGGCCTCATCTTCTCGGTCTTCCTGGTTAGGTGACACATAGCAGACCCTCAATATTGCCACCTGTCCCTGTCCTCCACTTAATCCTGACCCATCCATTTAATCCTGAACTCTCAGTCAGCTTCTCATCCATCCCCAGGCAGAGCTCCATGCTCTCAATCTGTGCACTGATACAGACAGCAACACTGCTTCCTCATCTTCCCTGCCTGTCCTTCCAAAAAAGCTTGTATCCATCCATTCTAGTCATAGGATCCATCCCACCATGGCTCCATAATGTCAATAAGATGACAGCCCTGCAGGCATGCATGTGTCTCTAAGTCATCTTGTTTACTCCACAGGCTGAGTGTGTTTCCACAGCAACATTTGGTTTGGGCCCCTGATGAATCTGTCTTACTGTCTGGAGTGGCTGGAATTCTCTTGCACTGCTCTTCAGGTGTTCTCCTGAAGATCTGCAATCCCTCTTCAGGCTCTAGACATCTCTTGATGTCTCCGTTATCAAAGTTGTAGGAGTGGGATGGATTGAGGTTCCCTTTCCCCAGCAGCTTTTGTTTAAAGTTCTTTAATACAATAGAGGGTGGATCAAGTCCAGGGAATGTATACTTAGAGATTGGGATACATACTCTGCACAGTACTAGTGTGAAAGTATCCTTTATTCTGAGCTTTTCTTTCTGCCCAGTTCTTTGACTTGGATTAAAAAAATAATTTTTAAAGTATATTTACTTTTCTACCTCTCTTTTCATACCTCATATAAATATTTAACATCCATTGGGTGTTAAAGATAAACACCTCACATTATGCAGAAGTAGAATCCAAATACTTTGAGAAAAACCAGACAACTTTTATCAGTACAAAAAAAACCCCCATAGTATGTTCATCTGCAAATTTCACATATAGTATTCTTAATGTCACTTCTGTTGCTGTGAGAGATCACTTTAAAAGGATTATTCATTTTATTGTGTCTGTCAATTTTGCTGTTGTTCCAGTAAGAACAAATAGTAGAAATCTGTTATAACCTCTACACAAGCAAGAATGTTCTCTTTGCTGTCAAGGAAACCTTGGAGCTGTGTACATTAGCAAGTCTAACCTCACTATAATAAGTCTGCCTTTTTGTGCTTTTTATTATTCCTAAAGCCATTAGAAATAACACTGTGCAAATACATGGTGCATACTTTCCAAAAGAGCAGAAGAGAATACATAGCAGAACAATAACATCATTTATGTGATGTGACATTTTCACCAAATAATTATTCACACAGTTTTTAAAAAGCAAAGTGAATAACTGAATAATTATTCATAATTTGGCACACTTTTAATATATTGTTCTGTAATAAGTTACCACTTGTTTAATAATGTCATGGTTTGCTATGTTATTTGATTGTTAGTCACCTTAATTACAGTAAAATCCAAGCAATGTTCTGAAGATACAAAGTTACTAGCAGAAAAAGAGCAGACCCCAAAAATGGTACATAATCATTAGAATGCTCACTTATGAAGAAATAATACAGTTATGATCATCAGGAGAAGTATGAGCAGCTTAGTTTAATGGATGACATTAAGATATTGTGTCTTTAACACCTGAGAGCTGGGAACTTCATTCCTCATTTCATATTAGGTGTCTGGTTTTTCTCTGTAGGACCTTTGAAAACATAATTATCTGATGTCACATTTTTTGCCTGTGTGAGAACACTTAGGAGGACATAAGTCTGTGTGTTTGTCATGAGTAGTGGAAGAGCTCAGATCTGCCTTCATGAATTAAAGCAGCCTGTGGCTCAGGGTCCCTGGGTGGCTCTCAGCTGACCATACTCTCATGCCTGCATAGATCTGACTACAAAAGATGATTCTTGTTGAGGAATGTTAGAAGCCACCTCATCCTGCCTACGTACAGGACTCTCACAAAACATGAGCATAGCCAGCCATGTCCCCTTGCTTTTCAGCTGTCAGGGACGGGTCACTAGTGCAGGTACACACGGGACACTCTCCATGTTCTCAAGTGCACACAAATATTTGTGGATCCCACAATCACTAGCATGATCCCTCTGCTTGCCTGGCTCTCCTGCCTAGCTGGTCCAGCTTAACACTCACAAATGTGCGCACACACAGACACAGACACAGACACAGACACAGACACAGACACAGACACAAATACACACACAGACACTCATCCCTCTTGCGCTGCACATTTACAAGTCCCCTGGATGTACTGGCACAGACCCTCTACCCTCCTGATACTCTGTCCTGGATCTGGTGCCCAGACACTTGCTGACTGGTCCAGCTTCAAGTTTGCAACATGTACAGATGCACAGCCCGGGACTGCGGAAGATACAGTCACCATCCAGCAGCTGGCACACAGGCACACCTGTGGTTGTGCTCCAGCCATCGACATTAAGACTCTCGCCCACCTGACTCTTGATGGTCCCCCTGATTGCTGGATATTGGTCCACAGACACCTGTATCCCTGCTCTGACTCCAGCAGCTGCCACCAATTTTGACTCACACACAAAGAGGTCTCACCAGTAGCTGGCACTTATTCCCTGTGGTGCTCATACATAGAGGGAGGTTATTCAGAGAGATGACTGAGAAAAGAATTGGTAAAATGGTAGGACAGACTGTGATGATCAGGTGCAGGGCTCAGACAGACAACTGTACTGAACCTTTTCTGCCTTCCCCTTGCTTTGTTTCTCCCTGAACTCACTCCTCCTGCATATCCCATTCCCCCACCCCTCCCAGTCCAGATCTTTTGTTTACAGTCTTATCAGTAACAAAGTCCAGGTTTATCTTCCTGGAAGTGGTGCCTTCCTTGACAGCCTGTCGAATAGAGGGACTGGTGAGGTTTGTTTCTCGTCATCATCTCCATGTTTGTTTTGTGATGCCTGTGTCTCTGTGTATTTTGGTTCTGGTCTCCCCCTTTTACCCTTTTTTCCCAACTGACATGTTCTCTGATTATATAACCTCACTGGAGTAAGACTTCTCTTGCTTACATGAGCTATCATCAATTTAGTACAGCTCATCAGGTTTGGGTCTCAGCACTTCCTCCTTTACCGTTCACCTGTCAAGTGTGCGTCCCTGCATGTTCTTGCTTGTGGTGTTGCCTTTCTCTGGTCTTAAAATTAAAAGTCAGACACAGTTAAAAGGGGAAGAAGGGGTTTTTACCTCAGTATTTATTTAAGGATCCTTAGGTGCACCGAAATGCACATCAAAATGCACCCTGAGAAATGCACACACGCGATAGATCGCGTGTACAATTATAGGCGTTGCAAATCAGCATATCTATCAAAGATTCCCCAATGAGAGGCTCAAGTGAACCCCTCGTCCTGAGAAACCTTTCCCCTGAATGGGCCTATCTTTGTTTACAGAATGTGTTCTGGAGAGCACCTTGGTGTCTGGGGCTTTCTGACCCCTAACTGCGAGGCTTCCAAGATGTTTGGTTTCCCGGCTTAACAGAATATTGGGTCTAAGCTAAGTTATCAAACTTAAGGAATTATAAGTATGTGGGCTAAAAGCACTAAGAATACATAAAAGCTATATAAAAGGGGTATAGAAGCAAAGGTAAAAAGTCATCATGGCATCAGTGGCTTCTTCCCTTTATTACTGTTCTTCCTTGCTCTGAAGAGACTCCCTGACCAAACACTCTTGAAGGAATGGACATTCTCCTTCCACACACTGTTACAATACTGTCTTGAGGAAAATGTGCATTGGGAGGAAGAAGGAGTTGCACTACTAAAACACACATTGTGAATGACCACTCACATCTCATTAATGCAGGTACTAGGCTGGTGTGCCTTGAAAGATGGCTCTTCCTTCTTTGCCTGCTCAGGCCTTAGTCTCATGGTGAGATTGCTTAGCTGGACCTGGTGTAGCACCCAAACGGGACCCCCCAAAAAAATCACTTTTTCCTAAAAGCAAAAGGGATTGGCTTTATAATGAAATATAGCAGCTGGTTCGCTAATGTTTCCTGATGTGTGGCAGTAGAAATGCTAGTTAAGCAAGATATTTAAGAATTTACTTATTTTAAGCTGGTCTCACTGGCAGGTGCTTAAAACCCCAATTCAGTCTGGGCCTTTAGAACAAATTGGATAGTACTGTCGTAGTGAAAAGTGCATTCCTAAATCTCTTTTAAAATATACCTGTGATTAAATATATTTGTGTTTAAAATACTTGTGTTTGAAAATTTTTGAATCACTCAGGTGACTGAAAATCCAGGAATGCCTTCAAGAGCTAGATCATAACCTACTAATGGCAAAATCTGTTACTGATTTTTAGTAAGATTCTTTAAACAGCAGCTTGCTGCCAAAGATCAAATTAGGGTTTTTTGAAGTATTATGAAAACCATAGTTGTATTTTAACACAAAAAGAATCTTGTTACATGGAAAAGGGTGTACACCATAATAAAACTTTCTAAATAGTTCCATTTTACAGCCATTTATTAGGACTTCATATTTTGCAACAGAGTGATGCTAATTTTATCCAGCATATCTCTGTTCAGATACATTGGTTAGTGTGAAGGCGCTGTGCTTTTTTCTGCTATCACACAGGAATTTTCTCTACTGTTGAGTATTTTGTTCCATTATCTTGGTTATACATAGGCAAGAAGTTTATTACTTGTTCCATTCTACTGCTTTTATCACTTTTTCCTTTGACCTGAGGCATTCAGAGATTTCAGTGACACTTTCCAGTGATGAGATTTAGGAACATAATGATTTTACAGTGCACTGTATTAAAATATTGAGTTTCTGAGCTACTGATCTGTAAGGGTTATTTCAAAAGCAAGAATACAAACTTAAAAAAATGTTTGCATTTTGTCCAATTAATTTTTAAATAATCCATCATGAAACCTATATTGACAAGGTCTAGAATCAACTGTTCTACTTCAGCTTGGCATACATTTGTTGTATGGAATAACAAAAAATAATTTGGCTGAGGACATTCAGGCCTTTTTCTTACTCAAAATCTATATTCTTTCTTGCTCATGAAAAACACTGAGTTATATCACTACTTACACTGCAAACCTGATGTTGCAGATCCTTAAGTCTTGCTTTGTGGGAAAAAGAGGAAAGAAAAAAGATTAATTATTCTTCTTCAGAACTATTTGGAACTCGTAATTACCTTTTGCACTTGGCAGTTTCAGAACTTACTTTTATACCAAGTCAGAACAAAATTAAATATTTGGAATTTCTTACAGAAAATTATTTCCAGATTTCCTATTCAGATATAATTTTTACTTCAGAAATAAGTTATGTTTTAATTTTTCCACTTTAATTATACTTAAAGGCTTTTATATCACAATAAGTATAACATTTAAAGTACAAATGTTGTTAGTATATCACACTGTAGCATCATATGGTATATTGATAGTATTTATATGGCAGTACACCATTTAATACAGCATGTTCTAACATTCAATATGTCCTAGTAATAAGTTTACATAGGCTTATTTTTCAAGTCTTTAACTAAGGTTTACCTGAGAAAAGTAGCTGGACTAGTAGCTTTAATCTGGATTTAAAGAATTGTCTGGGTAGTGAGGTCCTGTAAAAACCTAAAAAAAAAATTAACATTTTAAAATCTTTTAAGGTGTTCCTTTATGTGGTTCTGAAAGAAATATTATTGCTTATAAATCAAGGGCCTCAACTGAGTAAGTCCCAAGTTCCTCTGCTTCATTCTATTTAAACATTAATTTAATTTGAAAGAATATCTGTTCTTGCTGGTCACATTGCCAGTCCTGTGCATCACCAAACAGTCCTGCCTTCAAACACTGTTGCGTACTTTGATATATGCAAGGATATATTGGATACTTCTACATAATTCATGGATACTTGATATATACTGCAGTAAGGTAATAATTGAATTTGTATATACTGTTGCCACTGGAAAAAGTTCATTTTCTCACAGATAAGAGAAGTAGATTCAGTCATCTTAGGCAGCTGGCAGAACTAACAGCATTACTCTACTAATTTATTTTACCACTGCATCACCTCCTTATTTATAGCCTAAAGTGTATTTCTATCCATTCATTGAGATGACTTTGACTGGTGTATGGTTTGGATATGAGAACCATTCTGAATGATGCACAGTAACAGAAAGCAGACTTAAAAACATCTAAGAAAGTACACTTAAATATACATATTAACTTTAAAAAAAAGAGGCAAAAATTAGGAGGGACTAATTTTTAAAACTGTTAAAGGACTTATGCACAGAAAGATTGTTTGCTATGATCAGGTCAGGTAATTCACTCACAAAATTCTTCTGCCTCAATTATTTTTCAAGAATGTGGGTGCAGCCAGCTGCCTTTTGGATGCCACTGGCTATACCTGGACTGCCTGTGAAGGACACGATGAGGAGGAGGTGGTCTTGCTTTGCTGTCAGCAGCTGCAGGACCGTTGGGGAAGATGAAATAGGAAAACCTTATAAATATGACTGCCTGGCAAAAGATGCTGAGAATATAGAAACTATAAGCGAGATTGAAATGAAAGCCAGCTTTGAGATAGCAAGCCTTAGTTACTGAACAACTGGAAAACAATGGTATGGCTGCTGAAACTAATCTCCTCTATGACTGAACGATACCCTCGGCCTGCAGATAGGTCCAAAGGTCAGAGCAGACCCTGCTAGCTTGGCAGAAGGGGTCCAAAGCGTAGTTTTAGGGTTTAAAATGTAACACAGTATGGTAATGTAATGATTCTTATAGGCTGTATGTAAATGCTGTAGGATTTGTATCTTGTATTAGATTGTTTAATGAAAATTAGAATATTCAGCACAGAAGATGATTTATAACATTGTAAATGAGAACCTCACTCACTCTTACTCTCTTACACTCTCTTACTTGCACGCTTACACTCTTGCACACTCTCTTACACTCATGAACTCTCTCTGTCTCTCTCTCTTGCACCGCTTGCTTCTCTGCCCTGCCTCGAGCTGTGCTAGCAGCTCCTAGCAGAGCCCCTGTACCCACACCCTTTGAAATAAACCTCATGTTGTAAGACCATTCTCCAGAGATCTCTCGTCTCATCAGTCCCGACCGTCCAGACCGACAACAGGTCCCCATACAGAACTTTCAACACAGGACGGGACACAGGCATTGCCAGGGCACTGCCTCCAGACTCTGCGGGACACTGCATGCCGGGCAGGTCACTCTGCTGCCAAACCTGCTTCCACAGACTGTCTACAGACTGCTTCTGGGGTATCTGCATGTGACAAAGGGGAGAGAGGAATGAGCCATTAATATAATTGCGACAGTTTGAGATCACCCTTTCAGAATACTATATTTGCATTGCTCCAAGTTAGGAAGTTCACATTATGCTCTCTCTTTTATTATAAATAAAGTTCAGTTTTATTCTAGTGAAGAAAACTTTTAAAAGGCTAAATTGGTCATATTTAAGCAAGTATGGCCTCTAAAGAGTTGATGTTAAGTCTACTCAAATTAAGTAGAAAACCTCAGAATAAGAGTCATATCTGAGAAGGAAGATATAATTGGAAGCAATGGAGGCATTTAAGGAAGATTTGAGGAAATAATAAACACCATAAAAATAAACAACTGCGCAGGATAACACCTTTCACTTTGGCAAGCACAAATCATGCCTCAAAAGTTCAGGCCACTTTCTTGATCTCGTCTGTGAAAACTTGTACTATAAGGTTCATTTATTTTCTTTTCATGAGCTGGTTTGTAGTCTTGGTCCTCCACTTGTTCCCATCATATGTTACTAAATACTCAAGCTCTGTTGCAAGTATAATAAAAACAGTTTCAAGGCAGAGAAACTCAGTCTAGTCCAGAGTATTTTCTTTGATGTAAGTGCAAAATACAGAGTGACTGTGATCTATGCCGAATTTTGCTCCTTTTACTTGTGGCAATTCTCTAAAATTAATTTATTTTTAAATAAAAAGAATGAGAGAATAATGCTCACTCCATGGAGCACTCTTGCAATATTGAGTATAAATGGAATCTAGCTTGAAGGGCATGAACTTTATCACAAAGGCCATCAACTTTCTGCACCACTTGGCCGAGGATCCTGCTTAACATAGCTGACACAGATGGCAGAGGTGTGGTCCAAGCCGTATACACATTGAGAATAAAGTAACAGATGATTGCTTACAAGGTGGAATTCAGAGTCTGGTTAAAAACTATAAATTCCTTGGGATACCGCAATTGCATTTGAAGGTAAATTACCAACAATTTCAGCTTGACTTAAAATATTGGACAATAATTTTTTAACAATCCATCTTGTGTTTTTAAGTACCTTGATCATTCCTACAATGGGAACAGGACCACTGTACCTGTTGCATGTGAAGCTAGTCCCATTTTTGAAATATAGACCTTGGAAACTGTAAAACACTCTACTATGCAAGTCACTTTATAGCTTACTCTCATAGAACAGTTGAGGGAACCTTGAATGCATTGGATCAGATGGGCATATAATGCAAATACATTTAAAGCAAATACATTTTCAGGTTAAATGGCCTATAATGATTGTAGTATATGCTAAAACTACTTTCAGGAGAGAGCCTCCAACCAGAATCTTGTTAGTTTGAATTTATGCTTACTGGTTTTCCTTGTCTTATGGCTTTCCTTTCCTTTCCTTTCCTTTCCTGATTTTTTTATCGCTAGAGAATATGTTCTACAAAAACTAGTAAAAAGGCAGGGAACTGCTTAATATCAAGCAGTAAGAACTGGGAATCCAAGGTCAATAGTTGTCTTTGTTTCTACAGGACCTAGAACATTTAAATCTTGACTATTTGGGATTCCTGTTTACCCATGGGACTGATAAATATCTCCCTGAAGTTTAGTGATCTTCCAAAAAAATAGAAGAGAAATTTTTCACCAATAGAAAATAATCCGCTGAATAATTTGCACTCTCCCAGGAGGTATCAGATAGTTGGAAAATGGTACATAAGCCTAATTGTTTCTTCTATATATCAACTTAGTTTTGACACTCTTCTAAAATGTTGACTAGTACCTTCATCACAACTGTCTGATTTTGTCTTACAAGATAGAACAAAAAATTTCCATGGATTTTAATGGGATGCAAGCATGAACTAGCTGTGAATATGAAAACATTATTGTATTTATTTTCACTAGAAGGAAGTAAAATGCTTAGGGATGCTCTCAGGAGAATAGAAGATAGACATCAGACAGTCTGAGGATCAGTCTGGATTTTTGCAGATTGCACTACGCTCTGGTGATTACATTTATTCACTTAAAGAATCATTGACTGGTTTGGGTTGGAAGTGACCTCAAAGATCATCCACTTCCAATCCCACTGCCATGCCGAGGGACACCTTCCACAAAAGCAGTGTGCTCAGAGCTCCATCCAACCTGGCCTTAAACATTGCCAGGGATGGGACATCCACAGCCTCTCTAGGTAATCTACTCCAGTGTCTCATCACCCTCACAGTAAAGAATTTCTTCTTTATATACAATCTAAACCTACTTTATTTTAGTTTTAATCCATTCCTCCTTGTCCTGTCTCTTCATGCTCTTGTAAAAAATCTCTCTCCATATGTCTTGTAGGCTTCCTTCAGGTACTGGAAGGCCTCAATTAGGTCACCCCAATTTTCTTTTCGAGGCTGAACAATCCCAATTGTCTCAGCCTTTCCTCATGGGAGAGGCACTCCATCCCTCCAATCATCTTGGTGAGCCTCCTCTGGACTGGACTCGTTCTGACAGATCTATGTCCTTTCTTTGGTGGGGATGTCAGAGCTGAATGCAGCAGATGGGGTCTCGGAACTGGTTAATTAATCATTGCTGTGAATCTAATCCTGTGTTTGAAAGTTTATGTTATAATGGAGGTAGTATTGTAGCCACAGGGGAATAAAAAGTTCAGAGAGTATGGTTTGTAGGGAGAATGAACATATTTTTTTTTCACACAATGAGAGTAGCCTAACAAAACCGTGTCCCTTTTGGACACAGCCTCTTTTTAGAATTCAAAACAGGAAAATTTACCTCAGACTGTTGCTGAAGTGCAGGTTGAAGTCAGATAGACGTTTCATGGTGCCACCTAACTTTCTGTGTGATTCTTAACTCACAATGTGTTCTGTAGTCTTATAGGGACAGGTATATCTTTTGGAAAGTGTGCTGGAAGGATTTTTAATGTTTTAGGCTTAACAGGAATCAAAAGGTCTGGATTTGGGTTAGGTAAACCCATAAGGGCTTCCATGACAAACCAAGAATGAGGACTGGCTCACTGCAGATAGAATTTTAGCTTTATTCTCCTGACTGAAAGTTTTTCCTATAATAGAAGAATAAAAGCTATCTGTGTAAAAGAGATTTGGTTTATCCCTAATCAGCAATGTAGGCAAAGACCTTTGGCAAGGCAAACAAGTTCAGTTTCCGTGCTGCACTTCTTCACTCCTTTGTAAGTTCCATTCTGAAGTGCAGTCGGCAAAAGTCTTTTTGTTAATATATGCAAAATCACAGAAACAGCTGATCTTGAATATACAGAAAATGCTACAAAAACCATCTGTGACAAGTAAGAAACAAACAGTCAGGTCACTGATTAGAAATTCATTGTCAGATTGGGCTGCTTTTACTTGTCTGTTCAGATCAACCGCAGGGGATGTGTCCCCTGGGTTTATATTTAATGGGCAATTCTGTACTCCAGTACACTTTTTAGAAAATCAAATGTAATTTCCAAGCTTCATTTGAAGACATTGTATCCTTTTATGAAATACTTTTCTCCTCATTGCTGATTAAATATCTCTGTGTTTTGTCTGATTCTTTCAGTAATGTTCATCTTCAATGCTTATGACATCATAATTGCTTTCATGATAATGAAACACATTGTCACCAGAACTGGTTTGTGAAATAGCCCTAATTGTCCTAAATGCTACAGCTGGGACAATGGCAAGTAAGGATGAGCAGCTGATTGGGAAAAGTAATTTCGAAGTCTACAAAACCATGATAGTCAATGAGGAACAGAGATGGCTATGAAAGAATTTAAGGGAATAGGAGCAGGCCTTCTGATAACTTCACAAGTTTAAAATACCAATTACTTTTGTTTGTTCTTCTAACACACAATTGACAAAGGCTTCCTGAGATTGCTGTGTCAGCAGCATGTCCCAAGGGCATATTTATATCTTGGTGCTAACCCATATTTCTGAGGTAGATTTGGTGTTATTCGTGCAAGAAGTGGAAATATTTTCCACCAGTGAGCTACAAGTTCTCCACATCACATGGTGCCACATCTCTTGAGGGAAGAGTGGGCCTCTGTTTCAATGGATGATGGTTCATTTTCAGTACTTGGTCTGTTCTGGCTGGTTTTGGAACATATTTGCACGTTACAAATATCATCTTTTCCTCCTAATTATAAGCTTCTGTAATGAAATGAATTGGTTTACTCCCCTTTTAGGATTTTGTATTACCTGTCTATATATCTTAATATACCTGAGGCTGTTAGCAATAACATGAAGCCCCATCACTGTTTTTCATTAAGTAACATGATCACTCTCTATTTTTGAAGTAAATTAACAGTGCTGGCAGCTACATTAGATTAGAGAGTGCAATATAAAACTGTACCTATAGGAATAGTTTAGATTTTCTTCTTCAATGAACTTCAACAATTTCCTTGTGGATGGTATAATTAATGTGATTTTCTGTAAAAATAGTTAGAAGGCAAAGGTTCATGCTCACAAATATAATTTAGAATATGGAATGGCTATTAAAAGGGAAGATGCAAAATTGAATAGCAGTACATGAAATGTCATTACTATGTACATTTATAAAGTTTCTGTTTGCTCAGCAGAAACACCTCTGCAAACTGTTACAAACTTACTGATTTCTTATTGTGAGCAATTTCTCTACTAACAACTACAGCACCCCTAGACAATCTAAATCTTCCAAAATTGTGGCAGTTTTAAAACGGCTTCTGTTCTAGTCAGCTGGAAATATTAATTCTTTTTATGGATATATTTGATATTTCCCACCTTCACCTCTTTGGGAGGTGCCAACTCTGATGCCATACAATTGCATGGAAATCTGCAAATCACGTTGCAATGCTTGATGTGGTAAAGGGAAATGTGATCTAAGGGATGTAGTTTTAAGTGGTGGATTCCAGTGGAAGGTGATGGCCAATATATGTGAGATACCCATTTCTACCTGAGAAGTAAATGGTATTTATAGAGATAGAACATCAAAATACAAATGGGCGGGCACTTAAAACATCTTGAACTTAATTGTGAGCATTTAACCTTTCAAGGAAAGTTAAGTCTGGTTAATTAGAGAGATTCTTGACAAGTGTGAGAAAAGGGATGCTAATTTGTCTGGAAAACAGTTTATTTTAAAAAGTATTTGCTTTTATTTGGCAAAAAGATGTTCAGTGTGGGAAAGACTTTTCCAGGAGGACTATGTGATAGAAAAAGCTAAGATATTTTGAAGATGGAACTTCGTTTATGAAAATTATTGTATAACATGGTCACTGTTACTACAATAGTCAGATATCAGCCTTGATAACCTTTATCATTCTACGCTAATTCTGGCCTGAGTCTTTCATAAATGAAATGGTGCACCACCACAGGTTTCTTCCCTCTGTTCCTGTGCTACAGCTCTGGGAGCATGTGTTTCAGTAGGACACTTTGATTTGTCTCTGGTCACTCATTAGTGTCTGATAACAAAAACAAGAAAGATGCAGGGTTATGCATGTTTGGGAATCATGTGCTTCTATCCTTTTGATTGTTCAAGACAGTTTTTGAATGTGAGTCAGGCAGGTTCAGACTTCTGTTGAACTAACTGATACCACAAAATGATTGAAGATAGACCCTAAATTCATGTTTGGATGGTATTCAATGTCTCTGTTAAAATTCACAGTTTGTTTCAGATTTCTTCTTATAGTTCTCTAATGTCTGTATTCTCCTGTGTTCTGGAATACAAAAAAACCCTAATATTATTTGGATTTATCATTATTTCACATTCTTCTGGGGTAATGTGGGTCCATCAGCTCAGTACCAGGAATATTCAATTCCTTAAGCTGTAGTAGTCCTTGTACTCTAAGCACTGCACATCGGCACTGGCATCACATGTGATGGAGGAATTTTTGAAAGTAATGGTTAACTTATTTCATTTTCCTCTTGCAAGTTCTAAGCTTAGAAAACAAACAGGTAACACTGCATCTAAACATAACTGTTCCTAATGACATTTGAGACATTTGGATTAAAACTACAAGTTGAAAGTAGCATTGCAGTAAGTCTTAGAAAACTGTAATATGATATTGCTGTTTAATCTATATAAATGGCTTTGTTTTGATTCTGCTTTAATCAACAGACTAAATTCTAGTAGGATGAATGTGACATTAATATTAAGTAACTAATAACTGTTCAGGAAAAATATGAAAACTCATTTTCCCTTACAGATTTGTTTCTTTTAAACAACTACTACTTTTAAGCTACTACTTCTGTATGCTGTTTAGGGAGGCTAGGTTAGACAGAAACTACAGAAGAAAGGCGAGACTGTTTTTCAAGGATCTAATACATGCCATAACATATCTACAACATTCTGAGAAGATCTGTATTGTGACACTGATTTGTCAGGACCAGGCAGGATGCTGTCCAGAGACAGAAGCTTTTTTGTAGCCAGGGCTCCAGCACTATCATAGACTCATGGAATGGTTGGAATTGGAAGGAACCTTTAAAGATCGTTTACTCCAGCCTCCCTGCCATTGGCAGGAACACCTTTCACTAGGTTAGATTGCTCAAAGCCCCATCCAGCCTGACCTTGCACATCGCAAACTAGTTCATAAAAGTCATAGTACCAAATCCAACCTACACACACACTCGCTAGTCCAATGCATACCCTTAGATGCTGGTACCTTATGAGATCAGAGAGTGATAATTTAAAATGTCCTTTCTGAAATAATTGATTGATGCTTGAGGCTAATGCGTGTTAAGTCCCAGACTCTTTTGTAAAATTGGAGCTGCTTTGTTTGACTAAATTAATCAAATAAATAAATCATATTACTCCAAATAAGCTAGGCACAATCCCAAGGGAGTATTAATCATTGCAAACTATTTCCTCTTTCTAGAAAAAACTTAAAATTTTAAGGATATGATATGTCAGTCCTTCCCAAATCAAAAATAATACCATGCCAATAATGAATTAGTAAGTCCACTGGTAATAGTTCTTCAATATATTATGAAAGATGAGGTTTTATGATCAAATACATTCTTGATCAATTTATTTCATCACTTACCACCTAATTGTTTCATTATAACATTTTGTCCCTCCTCAGAATGAAACAATTGATTTAATATACTGTATAAAATGACTGTGTTTCTCAAAAAGTTAATCAAACTATTGTCAGTTGATGTCTGAACTAGTGCCCTGCAATTAATATATGAGATGTTCAAAATATCAGTTAGAAATTACTCTCCTTGATAAATTCCTCTAATTTAAATACATTTACTGGAGTTTTATGAAGTACTACTCTGCAGCTGAGAGACTTAATCCTTTTAAGTTCCATTTTTAAAAGTTCAAAACCACAACAACTAGACATTACAGATATTCATCAAGATATAAATTAAATGCTTTGAATCCTTGGGTACTCTAGTAGTATCCAATAATTCAATATTTATCAGTGGAAACCAGATTTTTTTCTAAAGTACCCAGTCAGCCCCTTTGAAATGGGAAGCAAAAACTTTAATATAGTTTAAAAAATACCACTTTTACTTCCAGAAGTAATTAGTTGGTGACTTTATCTTGAGCTTTCTTTTGTATTTGCTTACTGGGATGATGGAATAAAGATTAAATAAATTAAAATTCTTGATAATAAGTTGATAGATAAATTAGAAATATTTGGCATTTCAAAAAAGCTGAATTGTACATAAGAGAGGTTTGGCACCTGTATCTGAATCTTTAATATTGCTTTAAGAAGCCTTGCAATAAGTAATTTTGTTTTAACTAACCTCTGATTTTATTTTGGATTTGTATCTTGCTTTAGGAAAATTTCCATTCTGTAAATATCTTTATATGACTTGATGTTATGCTGATATTCTCACTAGAAAGATATTCCAGGGCGAAACAAAAGGAAAGCTAAATTTAACCCTAATTAAGAATGTCATGAGAATTTCCAAGCCCAGCAGACTCCAGGACCTGGAGATTCCCCTCTTCCCAGCACACACACTCACAGAGGCCACCAACACAGCCCAACACAAAGACTGCCACAGATGGAGCAAGGTATAACACTGCCAAAGATGATTCTCCCATTGCTTGCACTTAGACCCCCAGACACCCTGGTTTCTCCTGTTGCTTCCCGTGGGATCTGCAGCCCACAGCTTCTTCTCCACGCACTGTTCCTTATACTTTTTAGTATCTGCACAAACACACACCCTGTCCCTCCAACCTCTGGCAGCCAGACCTGGGCACATTGTGGCACATCACTGATTCTCCTATAGCTGGAATTTAGACAAATTACCACAGATATAACCTCCCTGCCTAAGCAGAGCTGTCCTTGAGCACATAGGTCAAGATTGTATCTAAAAGGTTCTTGAATATCTTCAACAACGGAGAGTCGACAACCTCTCTGGGCAACCTGTTCCAGTGCTCAGTCACCCACACAGGAAAGAAGCTGTGTTCAGGCAGAACATCCTGTGCAACAGTTTTTGTCCATTGCCTCTTACTTTCATCACTTCTTCACTAACAGATGATTCAGATATTGGAATAGACTAAAACTGCATCTGAATGTTTTAATATTGGATTCATGGGCTGTTGATGGCCTTCTTTGGTCCTCTCTGTTGCAAATGTGCATTGCAAAATACTGGTAACTTTAAGTGCAGTTGTTATATGATGGTAGCCATTGTCATCCTCAACCATCTCTGTACTATAAATACAGTCTGAAGAACCACTTCCTGCTCCAAAACACTTATATTTCAAATCCAAAGAACAAGTATTACACAAGAATAAACAACATGTAACACCGAATGTGGTTTTAGTTCTCTTAATTTTAGACCTAGTCAATACCATAATAGATTTAATTTGTGCATCTCTGTGTGAACTGTGACAGCAAATCTCTAACACAGATGTTTCAAAAGATGCATCAGTAGGGCATGACTCTGCTAATGGGTGTCTTTACACCGACAAGCATAATGACTCTGACAAATGAGCTTTGGAGAATCGTGTAAGACCACTTAAGAGGTTACTGTTCTGCCCCCAGCTGTCTGCCAAATCCTCTGCTAATTACTACCACCCACAAAATTAGTAGAAGCAGAAATAATGTGAGCTGATTCTGTATCCCTAATAAAACTCCATCAGTTGAGTCTGTAGCTTATGAAAAGACTATATGCTGGCACTGCTCTTTTGTGCCATACTTAGAAAGCAATTTCTCACCTAAAAATGAGGTATGAATCTTCATAGTGGGGCTATGCAGTATCAAATTTAAACCTGATGATAGTAAGTAAAATTGAACAGTACATTACATTTGGTTTGTTTGGTCGGTTGGTTTTTTTGTCATTAAACATATGTGATCAAATATAGAATCATAGAATCACGGAATGGTTTGGATTGGAAGGGACCTTAAAGACATTAACAGCTTAAAGACAAAGTATTTTTTTTCTTGCCTTTGATTTTCCTTGGTTAAAAGTAACCAAATTGTCTTCATTATATGCTTATTGACTGCTCTTAAGATACTTGCCTGTTTAGAGTGTTACTGGAAAGGGGTAATCAAAGTGACATTGCTGTACCCTTTATTTTGTCTTTTCTTTTCTCTTGATTATGATCTGTTGCTGTAAATGTAGAAGTCATAACAAAATTACACCGTAACTTGATCTGGACAGAGTGTTTGAAAAGGTAACTTCTCTCAGAGGTAGAGCAGCACAATTTTTTATTGCAATAAGCAATAAGCAATAGCAAAAAGCCTCATGTAGTTCATTTGACATAGTTTTTCAAAGTGTTTTCAAATTAAAGTACTTTGAAGTACTTTGAAGAACTGTTTTTTACCTTGTTTGATCTAAACAGTCATAAAATATTACGTAAAATGAGGGGTCTTGTTGGTTTGTTTATTTTTTATATAAGCATGACTTTTCCCCGCAGTGTCTTCTTTACTAATATATGTCTAGTTTTTGGTTAAACAAGGTCTTTAATGTGGGCTTAAATCTTAGTGGGCGGGCTCATACTCTTCTAGTTGAATGAACAGTTAAATGATTTTCTGATTGTGGATCCCTTGTGCTCTCAGCCTATTTCCTAAGAAAAGCATTTTGTGACTAAGACATAGACTGTTCTGAGATCTAGTGTTTAGCTGGGTTTAATATTTACTCCTCCTGAAGTTTCTTGGTTTGCATCAGTTTGTTTCAACGAACTCAGTAAGTGAAACTCTTTGATACTAGATAGGCTGAAATATCACTTGCTGTAGGAGATTTCCAACCCTTTTACTCAGACTGCAAACACTTTGTAGATGTAAGTTGTCTTACACTTTGAGTATCTGCAGTTCTTCATGCCAAATCTTTGTATCAGCTGGGCTTCTTAATGGTACTGTATTGCACCCAAAAATTACAGCTGTAGTATTTCTAGTATGGGTAACTACAGTGTTATCGGTGAGGTCTCAGCTGAGACTCAGTACTGAAAATAAGTTATCTCATTCAATAGCCATGCTACATTTCCATTTAAAATGGAAAACATAATAAGACAAGATTGACTGTGACATTTAATTTTCCATCCACAGAGCAAGAGGATTTCTCTGAAAGAGGATTTTTTATTCAGTAGAATATATTCCTGAGGAATATTGTGATAATGAGAAGATTTTAAATGAAAAAGGATTGCATAATGCTATTAATGGCATTCTGGAGTTAATGTCTATATATGTCATTGTCCATCAGTCCTAAAAAGTGACAGAGTTTTTGTGTTGCCTGTGAGCTTTATCTAGTGAATAGAAATATATAGGAGCTGCATAGTGCCAGTGTTAAAATCAAAATCATGAGTTATATGTATGTAGAATTTAAAAAAAAATACCAAGGAGTAACAGAAGCATCACATGTAGTGGATGGTAGACTGAAGAGTAGAAAACCTTGTTTTCTAAGTTCAATAAATCTCATCTCAAAAAAAATATTCAAATATTTTGAGCTTAGCCTCCAAAAAAGGTTAAAGAAAAAAAAATCAATGTGATAAATGCCAGTGTAGCCCTATTTCACAATTTTTGTCCATTAACTTTGAGATATTATATGAATTGCCATTTCTAATGAGAGATTATAAGTCCTATTCCCTCAAATTGCAATACTTGAAAACTAGTTTATGCTTTCATAGTTCATAATTATCCCTCTGACAAGGACCAAATCTGAAATTCTGCAATAGCCTACAAGTCAACACACTACAGGAATACAGCTGGACTCTGCTCAAGTAGCTGGGTGATGAAAGGATTGCACAAGCCAGTGCATGAAATGTTTAATGCAATATGTGGGCCTGAATCAAAGTCTGGTACTGCAAAATCTGTAGCTCTGGCAGATGTTTCAGAAGCACTGCACTACAGCAAACAAACACAGAAGAGACCCAGTTGTGACTCTTTTTGAAGTAAATGAGAGGAAAGCAGTGAAGCAAGGCAAATTCTCCATATCCCTCTTCTACCCTCCAGGCTACAAACATCTCAAAGGCCCATATCTCAGTACATGAAAAGTAATTTTGAACTTAGGAAAAATCCAACTCATGCAAAGAAGTTTTACAGAATAGATTCACAAAAAAGGCTCATTCATACTGAGCTATCCACTGAGTTTGCTGTGAGAAACAATGAATCAGCTTTCAGGCTTTTGTTTATAGGAGTAAGAAAGGGCTTCTACCAAGGAGATAAAAACATCATTGTAGAGAGATAAAAATGGAAGATTGGAAAGATTTTTTGATCTGGCAATGCATTCTCTGTTTCGTTATATACAAACCTTGTGGATTGATTCATGAAAATAGACAGTAGTTCAAAGCCTTTCCTTACTTCGATTGAGGTTTGTTCTTCTACATTTTAGACAACTGGAAAGGAAATATGTAGACTAAAAGAATGATCTGAGTTTTCTATATAGTCAGCGCTGAGAGAAGGAGACTTTTTGAAGTCAAATCTACTTAGTACGGAAATAAGGGCATACCATAAATAGAATAAATCGTCATTAAAATGAAAACTCTCTCCTGACTTTATGACAGACTGGTTGATTAGCTTGCACCAGATACTTATCTCTTAGAGAGTTAAATTTAGATGACAGGATTTATACCATAAGTTTCACTACTTAGAAATATGAAGCAGTCTTCCCTCAAGAAGACTAGTAGCCAAATCAAATCAGCCCTTGGAATTTTTTCCTCTGGTGTATAAATGAGAAGAAATACTATTAAACTCTTAAACTCTGGCCAAGGCTAACATCAATGCTTATTAATTAGTGCTTTTTAATGCTTTGTATAAACCGTCTGTTTTGAAACCTGATTAATTTCCTTTAAAGTAGTTGGATGTGGTCCTTCAGTATTTTATAGGAATTGTACCTTAAATGTCCAAGTTTCCTACTCTCCTTTACAATGTTACAGGATTTGTACACTTCTCTCATTTTCTTTTTTTAACCATAACATTTTGTAAGAGTTATGTATAATAGCCGGATAACAGTTAATCAGAAGCCATTCACTTTAGAATTTTCTTCCACCTGAAATTCAACATAGCCTTTGACACTGTCTCCCACAGCATTCTCCTGGAGAAGTTGGCAGGCCATGGCTTGGACAGGTGTACTATTCCCTGGGTTAAAACTGTCTGGATGGGTGGACCCAGAGAGTGGTGGTGTATGGAATTGCATCTAGTTGGTGGCCAGTCACTAATGGGATTCCCCAGCGATCTGTATTGGGCCCAGTGCTGTTCATCATCTTTATTGATGATCTGGATGAGGGCATCAATTGTATGCTCAGTCAGTTTGCTGATGACCTAAGCTGGGTGTGAGTGTTGATCTGCTGAAGGGTAGGAAGGCTCTGCAGAGGGATCTGAACAGACTGGATCCATGGGCCATGATCAACAAAGTGGTTCTTCAAGGTGGAGTAGCAGTCCTACACTTCAGTCACAAGAACCCCCAGCAGCACTACAGGCTGCTGGCAGGGTGGCTGGAATGGAACATGAGCCACCAGTGAGCTTAGGTGGCCAGGGCAGTGAATGTCTCCCTGTACTCAGCATTGGTGACGCCACATCTTGATTCTTGTGTTTAGTTTTGGGCCTCTCGCTTCAAAAAAGACACTGAGGTGCTAGAGAGTGTCCAGAGAAAGACAACTAAGCTGGTGAAAAGTCAGGAGAGTAAGTCATATGATGAGTGGCTGAGAGAAATAAATTCTATGATTCCAACATGTTTCAGGCATAGCTTTAAAAAATGTCTGTAGTTATGTCAGGATAACAATGCTTTTCCTTCACAAAAGCGTGGAAATTCACAGCTGAATTTGATAGCTTTTTTGTCATGGTTTTACCCCAGTCAGCAACCAAGCCCCACGCAACCTCATGATTGCTCACACTCCCGCCAGCAAGATCAGGGAGAGAATCAGAAAGGCAAAAGCTGGAGAACATGTGGGTTGAGATAAAGACAGTTTAATAGGGAAAGCAAAAGCTGTGCACTCAACCAAAGAAAAACAAGGAATTAATTCACTGCTTCCCATGGGAAGGCAGGTGTTCAGCCATCGCCAGGACAGCCGGGCCCCATCAGGAGTAATGGTTACTTGGGAAGACAAACACCATCACCAAATGTCCCCCCCACCCTTCTTCCTCCTTCCAATGGAATATCTCATTGGTTAGTTTGGGTCACCTGCCCTGGCTGTGTCTCCTCCCAGCCTCCCATGCACCCCCCCAACAGCCCTCTCACCAACATGGCAGTATGAAAGCAGAAAAGGCCTTGGCTCTGTGTAAACCATGGTCAAGAACAACAAAAGCATCTCTGTATTATCAATTCTGTCCTGTGTTCAGCACAAATACAAAACACAGCCCCATATCAGCCACTGTGAAGACTATTAACTATTAATAGATTCTACTTTTTTTAAATCGAAGTTTTCCCGGCAGTCCATTTTGTGAGAAAGAACAAGCCTGGTTCAAGGGGTCTCCTAAGGAAGAAGTTATATAACTTTGAATTTTGGCAGTGCAAAGCTCAGATTTGGATAACAATTCTTTCTAAGGGGATGCTATGCTCTTTGCCATTTTGTTTTTCAGGATACAGAGAGTTGTTTGTTTGGGATTCCAGAAATCTGTTATGGGCTGTGTGGAGATCCAAAACAGTATTTGGATATTAATAGTAGTTTGAGTAGTTTGCTCAGGTTGGAGTCTGAGAAGATGAGATTTTGTGTTCCACTTGAAATCAACATATTGCTTTGCCAGAATGGTCAATACGAAAAGTAAAGCTACCAAAAAAAACCCAATGCACTTGATTTATTGATTGCATCACAAAATCATGAAAACACGATGAGACAAAATTTCATTTACTGTAATTTGGCATGGCACCCTGTTATAATGCTGGCAGCTCCCTTTGAACTAAATTAACTGATTTAACAAAACCATGGCCACACTGTTACTAACAGATAGTGTCCAGCTAATACTGTCCTTCTGTCAGGCTGCTGATTCTTGAAAGCCTGATAACATAAAACTAACAACTGTGTTGAAGAAAACATGAGATGTTGCAGTCTGGTACAGCACAACTGATTGCAAATCCCAGGTATTACCATACAAATGAGACATAAGTGGAATTTTTTCACTGATTTTTAGCCTGAGGGCTCCAGGACATACTTCCAGGCTTGGCATTATACCTGACTGGTTTAGCAGAGAAAGTAATATTTGACTTTCGGAGACACCTGAAGCAGTATGGCACACCTGAGTGCTGTATGGGGACATTGGGCATTGGATATTTCTGGTTTAAATTCTCCAAGGAAATATTAAAAAATTTACATAATAAAAGCCCAACCAAATATTTTACTTTCACTTCAAACTTTGCAAACATTAACTGACCTTTGAATATAATGAAGACCTCTGTACACCAAGATTGTGTGTACAGAGCAGATGCCTGCATTTAACAGTGTAATTTTTGTCTCTCCAGTGTGTCATGTTCTTAACAGGTGCGTTCCTATTCCCAATGTTCTTGTCATGCTTGTTCTTGTACAAGCCAAACTCTCTTCCCCAGGGTTAGGAGCAGCTTCCAGGGCAATCAAAGTCAGTGGGATCTCCATGGTGGCTCAGTGACAACCCTTCAGTGAGGTGTCAATCCCCTGCTCTAGACAAGGTACCTGTTTGACATGCAGAAATACAGGCTGTCATCAAGCAAGTAAAAATAGTTATTTAATACAAAATGTAAGTAAAGTGGATAACTACAGTTTTTTGCCACTCTTGTCACAGCTATAGCTGTACAATATTCCTACATTAGGATCTGAGTAACTCCTGAAGAATGTGATTAATGGCAGCTTTTGCTGCTAAGATGTACGAGTAGGGTTGAAAATTGAATTGCTAATACTGAAATATATATGCATAGCTTAGAAATGTACACAAAGTAGTTTTATATATAATGCTCCTGGATTTTTATTTATGCCTATGTATAAACATGTGCTTTTCAACAATTTTCATGTCTTATCAAAGAAAGTAAGTTTGTTCCATTAGGAGACATGCATTTATCTAATTTTTTCTGCCTTTATCTTTTGGGGGAAAATTCCTGTGTATGTGCCATGTGCATGTGCATGTGTTTTAGCTCCTTTAGCTAGTTCAGAGCAGGGGGAATAGACAGAACTTTTTGCTCCAAGAATGCAAAACTATAATTGTCATACCTGTTTTAAAAGATAGATTAAAAATAAATGAGTACCCTTTTTCTCTTACTTATGAGGAACATATCTTTAAAATGTTGCTTAATTAAAAATCCCAGGATTTATTCTGTTAGTGTTTTTACTCTCTTTAATCTCACTACAAAGCAGATGCTGAATGTTCAATAATTTTTTCAAAAATTAATTTTTGAAAAAATAATTATTCAAAATAATTTATTCAAAAAAGTAGAATTTTTCCTTCAGTGGTAATATCAGGGTGATTGCAGCTCAACACAGGCAGTGCTGTAGCCAGGTTGCTGTGGCCAGGTTCCCTATCTGCCACTGAAAATGGAAGACCTCCCTCAGTGTAGGTGTCAAGGGAGCTGTTTGGCATGACAGTGTCAGTGAGAGCTTAGGGACTCCTCAGTGCAGGCATCATTGATTTAAAAGACAGTTATAGCTCCTCTGGAATCATTTGGCCTATCCCCATAAATACACCCTGAGGGACACTAATGCACTCATTACTGGAACAATAGCGTGTAATAGCTGTTCGTTCAGTTTTACACTGCTGATACTGTAGTTGAAGGTGTCATTCAATCTTTAGACAAAAGTAGTTAGAGGATTGTTTTGCACTTCCCGCATAGGAAGCAGTTGTAGCCTCCTTTTTGTTAGGGCTAAGATCTGTATTATCTTAAATCCTGGACAGTCTTAGTGACAAAATCCTACAGTTAAAATGAGAAAATTTGGGCTGTGTTGGGGCAATTTGCTATGATTGAAGGAATTGTCTTTATTCCTCCTCCCTCTCTAGGTTTTTGAAGGACTTTCTCTCAGTTCATCTTGCTCTTTGTCCATATTCTCAGTTAATAATTTTCTTTGTTTGGGTCCACATATAATTTGTTTTATTGGGTTTATTTTTTTTTTTTGCTATGGACGATATACTTTTATTTTAGACATAGTAAAAATGCCAGATTGCTGTTCCTGACTATTACATTGACCAAATTTTGAAGTGTAATATGCCATGAAGAACTTAGCCATAGGAAATCAGTATTGTTTTAGGGAGAAAACAAATGAAGTCTCAATAACACAATATATGGATAATAGAAACTCATGCAGAAAGAGTGTGAAGATAGGTCTGACATTCACCTCTACAAGAGATGGGGAGCTTATGCAACATTTACAGTCTTTATATCATTTTAAAAGTAAAAACAAAACTTAGAAATAAACGCTTATTTAGACAGACCAAAGGATGTAGTCAACCAATGCTTAAGGAAGTTGATCTCAAACATCCTTCCCCTTCATGTCCTGTTCTTGTCCTTTTCTTGTCACTATACATTGGTTACAGTACATAATGTTTACACTAGTGCTTTGAAAGACTTCTCTCCTATAATGCAGAAAAAAGAAATAATCTTACAATTTGATGCTGGCAAGTTAGACAAATATTTTTTCCTGACTATCTGTATTAACAATACCTGTCCAGATCATGTATATAATTAAAAGATTATTGCTGCATTAACTTCTGAAAAGAAACACTAATAAATACAGAAGACAAACAAAGCAAATTATATTTTTTCCATCTAAACACATGGCTATTAAAAAACAAGCAAATCTACATACCCCAGCCCTCCACAACTCCCCTGAAGAAAAAAATATTTTTTAGCAGATTTCACCCTGTAAAATGGTGTGACTGCAGTGAGTCACAGTGACATGAAAGGAAGAGGTTTTGCCTGCACATCTCTCGAAGGATTTGCCCTACATTGATTTGGTGTGAGAACAAAGTCAGACCGATTATGTTACATAGATATGAACTTATCCATTTATGCCAGGCAAACACTGTCATACAACCAGGATATCTTTCAGTCTTTGATATTCACATCACATCAAGAAGAAATTATACTGATACTTTCTAATTTGCTTTATAGCAATGAGTAAAAACCAACCTTTGAAAGCTTGGTTGGCTTTGGAGGAGAAAAATTAAGATGATATAATACAGGCTACTAAAATTAGAGCAGGCCAGAGAACAAGAACTTCTTTGCTGTCTAAGCATTCTGATGAATTTGAGATTACATTAATTAGGAAAATAAGATTTCTTCTCAAGCTTAGTGGTGCTTTAACTGAGATGATTGTTATCTGACACTGAGACCACCTTTCACCCAGCAGCAGTATCCATCATATTAAGCTCCCTTTTAACACCATGAGATCAGTCTCACCCACACTGACCACTGGGAAAGACCATTGACAGGGCTAACTCCTTCACCTTGCAGGAAAGTTGGGACCAGGCCAGTTGGGCAAGCCAAAAATCATGCCATGGGCCCTTTTAAGCTCACCAGCGCAGACACGGGCTACATGTGCAAAGAAACTCTATACTGTAGCCAAGTTATATCTAAATTACTGAGGTACGGTACTCCCCTATGATTGATGGTGGATTTTTTCCTAATATATTCCTTCATTCCATGGTTCAGTGCAGGAAGGGAAATGGTACCTCGTGAGAAAAATAATGATGTGATAGTTTAGAAATTCAGAGGATTGATTCATTGCTTCTTAATTTGGCTAGTGTAGCATTTGCCTCATTTTTACTTGGAAGGCAATCCTACATAATGTGGTCTAGTGGACACTGAGCAGGGAGCTTGGTCTAGATGACCTCCAGCGGTCCCTTCCAGCCTTAGCCATTCTGTAAAATTCTGTGAAATTACCCACACTGGATATCAGGTGGGAGAACCAGCCTCTTTTTTTTTTTAGCACGATAACATAATTGCGAAACAGCATCCATTTTTGGCTTAAGATTAAAAAAAAACCCAACCAAACAAAAAAAGTGTCGTTTTGAAACTTTTTATTTAAAAATATTACAGCTAAAAAAGTTTGTCCGCAGGAGGTCGTTAATGGGTTCATTTTCAGTGGGTCATTGATGAAGTTATTGGTGTCACAGGAATATTTTAATATTAGCAAAATCAGATATCTAAATGGGTCGTTCTCAATTTTTGTACTGGTCAGTCAAGTAAATAAAAAGGAAAACACATGTGTAAAGAAATACAAGGAGGAGAAGATTAAGCTATTACAGAAAAAAACTGTTAAGATTTTGCTAACCTGGAGTTCACATGCCAGATATCATATTGACACTAATTACATTACTGATTCAAAATAATGAGAAGGATTCCAAATCATCCCTAACAATGTTATGATAATTAATTACTGAGATGTTGAGAATAATAAGCCCTCTTACCACCCTCATAATATTTGGGCTCCATGGAAATGGAATACGAGGAGAAAAAAATTTCATTAAAAGAAATACAAAGTAATAGAGTTGCTCTGGTCTAGCTTTAACTTGCTAATTAGATATTTGAAATCACCACTGTAATGAAATACTTTTCTTACATACATAGGTGATATTTCCCTGAAAAGCAAAGGTCTTTGTTAGCAATATAAGCATTATTACAGCAGTGAAACAACAAACGTACCATTGCCTTCTAGAGCAAAATAATGAGATTTAAGTGTCATATGAAGACTATTTGGATATTGATGATTAATAATACTGTACAGTTTTTAAATAAATTTGTCAATTTCAGTAACTTTTAATTTAAGGGTCTGTATACACTTCCTTCAGACATTCTGCATCTGAAAGCCAAAAAAAAATTATTTTTGCTTTATACAAAGATTCATAGAATCATAGAATATCCTGAGTTGGAAGGGATCCACAAGGATCATCAAGTCCAATTTCTGAATTAAAAGCATATCAGATTCTAATGAGTTCAGGTATTTACTGTCAGTATTCATATTCTGTGGTGCCAGTTGGTATTCTCTCTGAAGGTGATTGTCTTTGTTGCATCTGAATTTAGAATATTGAGCACCAGCTTCTTCCAATAAACAGAAACAAAAAGTCATTGTTATATTCTCCTAAGGAGAAGTGATTGTGTTTGGAAATTGTGCTGCTAAACTATTTATTCAAGTAGCTCTGCTGGAGATGCATCTCATGTAAGCCTCATATAATTTCATTTGGGGCTATCAGATGTAGTGATTTAATTTGTTACACATTCGCATCCATTCTGCTTTTTAACTTATGCTATTTATTTAAACTAGCAAGTTTCTGAATTTGCACTCAAAAGAATTCAACATATCCCATCATCCCACCAAATGCTAGTTGAGTTTCACCATAGAAGACTTCTCAATCTTTGCAAAACTGCTACTACAAATGCATTTGCCTACTTTATGTGAAATAAACCTAAAATCCAAGAAAAGAAGCTCAGAGTTCCTCTACTGTCAGTGAGTACTCTTGCAGTGTTCTACAGTGTACATTACCACCATTTCTTTTTCCTCAATAGTTGAAGTTTTAGTCACCCTGGCATATATTATGAGATGTCTAATAAAACACAGAGGAATTAGACAGAGAAATACCTATGGAATCCCATCCACGTGCCAAGTACCATGACTGAATCAGTGAGATAAATACAGGTCCTGAATCAGATGTGAAGCACCCCAGTTTTGAGTTAAGAAGCTGAAATCAAGAGGGGTCTAAATCAAAACTATGGGCATAGAGATGTCTGCAGGTGTTTGAAAGGCAATCCTGGAGGACGATCTGAATATTGAAGGTAAAGCCAGGCTTTCCATCAAGCTATGCTCGAACATATGCAATTAAACATTCAATTGATTAGTATTGTGCTGAGAGTATTGTGTTAAATAATGATTTTTTCCTGAGGTTAAATAAAAATGCTACTTTTACTTCTCCTCTAATTAGTCTTTACCCAAGAGAGATGATCTATTTTAAATGCTTTCCAGAAGACAATGTTTGTTTTTCTTTGTCATACACTTAACAAACAGCCTTTCTGCATTTGCGTCTCTCTTAGGGCACATTCATGAAAAGATAATACATCTCTACAAATTATTTGGCAGCTGGTGGTAGAATATAATAAATACAATAT
The DNA here is from genome assembly GCA_013400235.1 of Oriolus oriolus. NCBI lineage: Eukaryota > Metazoa > Chordata > Aves > Passeriformes > Corvidae > Oriolus > Oriolus oriolus. The sequence continues at coordinate 455,700 of VXBT01006757.1, forward strand.
ATTAAGCAACGACTCACCAACATTTTTTTCCCAAATTACACTGTAAAAAGAGAAGTCACAGTCTGCGAAGCAGGGGTTTTGCTCACAAACAAGTAAGGGCTCTGAGAGTGGTGCAGTCTGTGTTCAAGGTATTAACTGCACACAGACAAGTGGTTCCCCTCAGTTCTGCTTCACAACAGGAAGTTGTTGTTATAAGATAAATGTGCCCTGGGTAAAATGTACTGAACCTCAGCACACTGATTTGTGAAGACATAAAGCCATCTCAGACACAGTGGAAATTTAGCAGATTATTAAGGGCAAGCTGGAGCAGACAGCAGGAAGTGGTTTTGAGCAAAAAATATGTGAGGGGTGTTTCCACTGGAGATGTAGAATTTGTTTCCATAATGACACCATTCTGGCATCTGTGGTGCTTTTGCAGTGTCATGCATCTGAAAAAACAGTGTGAGAAACCTGTCAGGTTTCCCTGGACAAAAATACAGACTAACAAAGTAAAATAATCAAAACCCTAAAATGGACAAAAATGAATTTGTGTTTCAGCACAATATAGTTAGGCTCTAGTTATGAAAATACAGTTTACACACACAGGTAAGTTCATTGAAATACTTAGTAACTGACAGAATTAGAAATCATAGATATCCTGAAATATTTAAATTTTCAAGCTTTCTGAAAATTGTCTGTATCTTAAATGATATTGCTTGGTTTTTTTGATTTTAATGATATTCTTTTGTTGATTTGAATGATGTTGATTTTTTTCATGTACTTCATGAGAAACTACACACTGTATTAAAAACTTGAGGAATAGAAATTCATACATTTCATCTCAAAAAAAAATATATTAGTAACTTGAAAAACTATTATAAATACAATAAAAATTTAGTGTATACCCAGAACATTTGAGGAGTGTACACTTCAGGGTTTTCTACTCTCTGGTTTTGGTCTAACCCATTTTGAAGGTACTGTCATCATCTTTCATCACCCTCCCCCCAGGCAACATGTAATCTCTTTCCACATTTCAAATGCCTTTGTTAAGGTCTTGTTTTATGATATCTGGCTCTGATTACAATGAAGGAATTTCACAATAGATGTCCAATGATATCTAATTTCCTTAAATTTATGGCAAAAAAAATAAGGTGTAAATCTCTAGTTTTGGTACTCTGAGGGAAAGCAAAAGGTGGTGGTTGGAGCAGGTCTGATTCCAGGCAGCTTACACTGTGTATCTGTTAAATCATGGCCCTATGCTTGTAATGTTTTGTAGATGATGTCATCCCAAAATACTCCCTATAGAAATGAAGTCACATAACACTAGCATCAGAAAGTAGAGAAGGATAGTACTCATATATTTATGTTGCTAAAGCTATTCTTATCTGTCTTTGTGCTTCAAAAAAGATGCAAGCAAAGAGTTGAACAAAGGGAATGCTAACACACCTATTTTTGTAACCATGTAGTTTGCAGGAATTACTGGAAGCGTCTCCAAAGCTAAAATTAAAGGCTGATGGATCAATGCAGCAAGCAGACTTTGACCATGAACTGATGCATGTCTGAGAAGAAAGACAAAAAAATAATTTTGCATGGGCAAAGCAAGGGTCTCACCTGAAGCTTCCATCAAAGGACAGAACCCTCAAACTATTTGAGCATGAAATTGCTACAAATCTTCTATATAAATGCAGGTTTACTTATACAGTTTTTAAGAGTATCTGAAAGACAACAGAATTGAGTTACTTAATTTATCCCTTGGATGAACTAGATGAGATGCCTTTCCATAGCAGTGATGAGCAAAACCTTCAGCTGGATACTTAGAGACACCGATAAAATTTAGCCTGTCATAGGGGAAAAAAAAGCAAAAAATAGCATAACAATTTTGTTGTCTTATAGGCTTGAATTTTTCAGTCATTCTCTCTTTCCTTTTAGAAATTCATTACAGATGCTTAGATTAAAAAGAAATGAAACAGGGTCTTATTTTGTTACAACTTCATTTTTGGGAGAATGAAGAACCAAAGAAATTGGTTCGAATTGTGCACAATTTCAAATAATGGTGTGTTGGAAAATTAGTGCAAATAATCCAGATAGAGTCTCCATGAACTGCTTGTTCCAGGCTTATTTCATCTCTCCCATCATCCTCCTTTCCTTTACTACATGCAAGTGCTATGACATTGTTTCAGATGGTATCTTTTGTTGTTAGCTCTAGCAATTCCTTGCACAATTTTCAATTTATCTTTATTAACATTGTGTCACTGATGCTCATGATAACTCACAAGGAAATGAAGAATGGCAAATATTTAAGTAAATATATGTGAATTTTCAAGGTGAAAACCCAGAACATTTTGCAATTAACTTTTAGAAATTCATGTTATGAAAAGTAACACTTAAATTCCAGATGGGAAACGCACTTATGTATGGGTTAAGTTCTTTCAAATTTCATGGGAGATGCTTTATTCAACTAGAAGTAGTTGTCTTTCTATCGTTTTTGGCAATATAGAAAAGTTTCCTTTTGCATGGAAATAGTTGCATGTATCTCTATTGCATGTGGTATACACTTAGGATGCTTTTACTAGTACACTGCTCTAGCAAGAATTCCATCACAAAGATGACCCATTCTCCATGTTGTATCACTTCCTTCTGTCTCTATTATAAGCCTGTATTCTACTCTGCCAGTATTTGAATAGTATAAAAAGTATTCTATTTCCCTCAGCCTCTGTTTCTAGTGACACTGGGATGATCTGCCTCTCTTTCCCTGCCTTCATGTGTCTAGTCAGGGATGTGGCAGTAAGGAAGGGATTTTTGTAAAAGTTAGCTTTTGAAATCTACCACACAAAATATCTCAGTGATAAACAGGTAAACTGAGACACATGTTTGTAATTTTCCAGCCTATGAGGGAATTTTCAGAGATGAATTTCTACTTTACTGGGACCGCCTGTCTTGTTCAGCTTGGAGAGGAGAAGGCTGAGGGGTGACCTCATCACAAACATGCAGGGTCCTCAAGATGGGTGGCAGAGGGAATGTGCTGATCTCCTCACTCTGCTGACCAGCAGTAGGACATGAGGAAATTGAATGAAACTGCATCAGAGGAAGCTCAAATTGGAGATTAGGATTCTTCACTAAAAGGATGGTCAGTCACTGGAACAGGCTCCCCAGGGAAGTCACAGCACCAAGTCTGTCAGAACTCAAGGAGTGTCTGGACAGCGCTTTTAGTTATATGGATTAGTTTTAGGCAGTCCTGCAAGAAGCAGGGATTTGGACTTATTGACCCTTACTTTTGGGACTCTTCCAATTTGAGATAGTCAGTTCTATGTAAAGTATTCCAAACTTGTTTAGGCTCATAATTCAAGACAAGCCCTTCTTTGGGATCACATTTTGAATATAGGTGTGTGTATTGGTAAGCAGCCTCACTCATATGACTCCTGGCCTTTCCAGAAGGATACTTTATTAAACACAAGTATCTCACTGGCAAGGGAAAAACAAAACAGAGTAGCTAATCAGTATCTTATTTGGAGGACAGAGAGTTAGAATGAGAGCTCCTAACTTTGCAGAAAATTTAGCTGGTAGAATCCAACACAGGGGCTACATCCTCAAATTCTACTGTGGCTGAAATCCTACTGTGCTTTACTTTCTACTATCTATTTTCAGACTAATGACTTTGAAATCATCTCTGTTACAAAGAACTGGACAGTAAGTGTTTCTCAATTAAACCATCTCATAAAATTTAAATGTTTGAAAGAATTCTATGCAGAGGAATTTTGCCAAAGTTATAAACATCTAGGAAATGAATTTTATAAAAAAATCCCAGGAACTAAATTGTGAAAATGGTAAGTCAAACATCAGAAACAGAACATAAATGAACACTAAATTCTCAGTGAGATTTTTAATTTAACTTTATTGAGGTAGATTTTGTGGCAATAAATACAGCAGATTACTCACACTATATGGAGGGCCAATAAATAGAGTGCACAGAGTTCCTCTCTCCTATTCAAACTGCATCCTGCATGGCATGAGGCATAAGGAAAGGAAAATACCTTGATGCTTTCTGCACTGGACAGTGACAGTACTGTTCTATACCATTAGGAGTACTTTATCTGTCAGAGACATAGTATTTTTCTCAGTGTTCTGAGATAATACAGCTCACAACTGCTGGCAGTGTATACGTAGATCAAGCTCTGAATGTGTTCTTTTGATTATAAAGTGGACTCTAATTTGCCTGAGTAGCTGGCTGCTACAAGCAGAAAACAGCTGGTCATCCTCCTCCCAGCAACTGCATTTGCCTGCTCTTCAGAGGTACAGTATGTGTGCTGGTCATTATTCATTACATTAAGCGGCCCATGGTATGTTTGCAGGAAAATAAGAACACCTGTCTTGTGTTTCCTACTATACTCCAGCTTTTCTTTCTAAGAAGATGAGGAGCAGAGACAGCAAGCATTGAACCTCATGCCATTGGCCTCAGCCCATGGATTCAGCCTGTGCAGATCCCTTTGCAAAGCCTTCCTACCCTCCAGCAGATCAACGCTCCCACACAACGTACTGTTGCCTGTCTTACTGGGAGTGCACTTGATCCTGTCATGCACAGAGATATTGAACAGGACTGGCTCACATACTAAGCCCTGGGGAACCCTGCTAGTGCCTGGAAACAAACAAAAAACCCCAAAAAAACCCCAACCAACCAAATAAAAAAACCCAAACAAAACAAAACAAAACAAAAACCACACAAAAAATCCAAACAAAACAAAAACAAACTGCACCCAACAAGCAGTTTCAGCAGGAACAGGTCCTGCACTAAAGAGGGCTTAATAAACCGAATATGGAAAACATTGCTGCATAAGAACACTGTTCATCTATGTTCCCATTCCCTTTATTACTATAAAAGGGAGACTCTTGGACAAAAGGCATATGCTGATGATTCACGTGCTTCTGGGAATGGCAGGGGACTATTTTCACTGATTAGAATCAATTTTTGAAGCAGAGAGACAGAACTATGCCCAGTTAATCAGAAATTAATACTTCAGTGCAGTTCCTAAAAGACGCTGTGTATCATTTAACTGCCTCTGTAGCATTACTGAGGGATTGGTATATCCATAGTAAGCTTCATAGAACACATTAGACATCTATCAGTGATGGATGGCTATTTCAGTAATTTCACAGTGCAAAGACAAACCATAGAGCCTCATGTATATTAATCTCCTTAGCAAAAGCAATGCCAGCATCACTAGATGGCATTATCATCAGAAGAAAGGACAGCAAATCCATCAACTGGTTACAGTGAAGTAAGAGTAGTGAGAAGGTAAGAAAAGAGAAGACCTGATAGTTGAAGTATGAAATTGGGAGAAAATAAGATAATGGTATCAAAGATATCAAGATTTAATATTGATTTACTGTCAAATGATGTACATGTTTCTTGCAGTGCTTTGTACCTAAATGATTATTTATGAGTCCAAGCCATGTTGCCAATAAGCATATATTTGTGCTTATACACACCAGGGGTGTGATGCTGTGTTCTGGCTTCTAGTACAGTCAAAAAGATATGTTTAATGGTTTCATGTGAACATGACAGTGTCTCATTTATTTAAGAGCAATAAAGAAAGAAGCCTAAAACAAAACTAGCAGGAGATAAATTCAAAACAAGCAAAATAAAACAGGTTTTTGTCTCTATACATAGGTAAGGCAAGGTAATCCTTCCTGAAGGACATTGTGAGTGCTACATGTTTTCAAGACTTCAAAAATCAGCTGAAGTTTAGTGAAGAAAATCCACAGCAGACCTCTAATTACAAAATAGGACCTGTGATTTATGGAATATTTGCACTGCAGATGGATGTAACCCAGGACGCTGTTCTCACCAGAGAGCTGGTATTGCTACCTACCTGCTCAGTTCCTAATGCCTTCTGCAAGTTTCTGCTATTTTCTATGATCAAAGAATGGATATTATGTCTGATAGACCTTTCATCTGATTTAATGAAACTGGTTTTAAGTTTCTCTGTAATGTAAGTGGTACCTTCCAAAACATACCAACGCTTTGAAACTATTAATGTAGTCTGTAGTAGACAAAAAAAGCCTTTGAATTTGCAGTAAGGACATGGATATATGAAGCAATTCTCTGAAGTTCCAGCAACTTACCATAGTTAAGCAGTTCACTCAACAAATTAACTGTTTTAATACTGTCTATAACTGCAGCAGCACCAAGCCCATGCTTGATAATAATATTAACTATGGAATATGGTATCGTGCAATTAACACTGGAATGTGATAAATGACAGGAGAAAATCTGCTGGTAAAAGCCCTTCATAGAGAAAAAGAATAAGGAATTTTCATGGCAAAGATCCTACAGAGATTATTCTGATACTGTTTCTCATATTATTATGATAGCAGAGCAGAACCTGTGGCTTTTTCCTCAGCAATGGACCAAAAGAGACTACCTTTTTCCTCTTTTTTTTCCTTTGAGATTCAAATATTTCCTTTGAAAAAAGTCAGTTCTGGTTGATTTTCTGGTGATGCCTGGTGCTTGAATTATCCAGAGTAGGTAGTATCTAAGAGGCAGTAGCAAACTGACTAGGGCACACAGTTAGTTACTATACTTGCAACAAAAGAAGCATTTTCAGTACTAATTGTTTCTACCAAGAGTGGCTCCTACTGTTTCAGCAGATCTACCATAGTGTGAACATCTGAATTTACTCTTTCCTAATACTTTGATAATTGCTGTTGTGTGTCTGATAAATCTTGTACAAGCTGTGAGACCTTGAACGGAGAAATCAGTAGAGTTATAAGAATATACCTAACTGGAATTAATTCTCTAGTTTACTCGATGTTGCTCTGTGACCAATCATGCATTCTAACCAGACGTCTGCCAGAGCCATATGTCCTATCATTTGTAATAATTTTCCTTAATTGGTCATAATATTAACTTACAAGTACCTGCTGTAGGTGATGCTGAGGGTAGAGTGTCCTATAACATAAAGTATTACCCTTCACTCTTGTCAGAGAGGACATGTGACCTAAAATCCCTTCCCTTTATTTGGTCTCCCAGGAAATCCCTGCATATGGTTTTAAAATGACAGTTTTAACCCTTTTATTTGAATTTAAATTCAGATGGAAAATGGAAATGCATCCTTGGCTTTTTTTGGTAAGCTTAATAATCAAGAAAATAATAGTGCTCATGTCACACCTTTCAGTTAAAAGCTTTCAGGAGAGTACAAGAACTCAATCTCAGGACTCCACTTTTATTTCTAGAGTAATAGCACCACGCAGAGTACATAGGGTTTCAGATTGTATCTGTACAGTATATGATCATTTGTTTTTCTGAGAGGCAGTTTCTTTCTCATACTTTTTCATGTGTTTCTTAGTACAAAATTCACCTACAAACTTGCCCACAGCAGTTCTGAGTCTTTGAAAACATAAACTGGAAAGGTGTAACTGTATCTGTTCAATCAATTTTACCACCTATATATAATTTAGAAGGGAGAAGGTTTTTGGACTCTTCAAAATGTCCTTGATAATATGAATCTTACGTGACTGTTTTTAAGTCAGTTTTTCAGCACTATGAATGTACCAAAGCACTTAATGCTGATACTGTAAAGACAATGTTTGACCTAGGATTTTGACAACAGAAAAGCATATTCTTGGGGGGGTTGGGAAGCATTTACATCATGGGGAACATTATAATGAAGATGATGGCCATTTTACAGCTATGAACTTGCCTTGGAGGAAAGGTGGCTAGCAAAATTCAATTTGATTGAGGAATGACCTGCCAAGACAATTTTTTTTGTCTTTGGGAAGGAAAAGACCTATTCCAGATCTGGTAAAATATGTGTATATGAATCTACATAGTATATTACTTGCTTAGCAAGCAAGAAGTAGTAATCTAGTCTGCAAGTGAACTTATTATTCTGTGTCTGCAACAGTTATTCACATGTTACAAATATTCCTACCCTGTAGTCTATAATTAGTAGAATCAAAATGTAATAAAAACACCAAACAAAACACCCAGGACTACAGTATTTGCACATTTAATTGAATAAGCATGCATATTTAGTGGGACAATATGATTAGTGAGAGAAGGAAACTAAAATTATACTCAAAATATATCACCTTGACTCTTAATGGAGAATTTTTAAAGCAAAGTAGAAGCTATAGGAATGCCAGCAGTTTACCTCCTCAAAGTAGTTTCAGCTCTGGAGAGAGAGTAGTGCTGAAAAACTTTTTTTAGAGCATGTGACATCGCAAATTGCTTTTTTAAATAACTAATTTAGACTATCTGGCTTATGAAGGAAAAGGTCTAGGATGCTAAAAATATACATATATATATTAAAGCACGTGAGAGTACCCAACTAGAATCGTAGACATTTTTATGCTACACACTAATTACAGTATACTGAGCAAAGTTTGATACACTTACATTTGTGGGGATGAGAATGTGTGTGGGACCCAGCATTGTAGGGAGACTTGGGGACAGGCTGATATGCTCCTTCAGCCTTTCTACCTTTGTCAATAGGCTGTAAAGGAGTGATGGGTTGCCCCAGGCATACTCCTGGTGTGCAAAGCTGGAGAGTTGGCACTCTGGGGCTTGGTGAGAGATGCTGAGGCCCTTCATCTAGTCAAAGCCCTGCTTTCCCAGTCGAAGTATTCACATGACTATGAAGAAGAAACTTCGTTTTCTCTGTTCAACTCCTACTGAAAAAAACCCCATAAAACATTTATCCAGAGTAATTTTCATTCAGCATATTACTGCACTTAGCAATAATAATGCCTAGCAAGACTGAGTTTTCAAGCTTTGGTGCAACAGTTAAGGATATAAGGAAATATTCATCTGTAAATCACTATAGAAATATTAGTCTGTAAGTCACTAAAAACAGAGAGATAGAGTTTCAGTTAAAAATGGGGCGTTGAATTTACCTGAAAAGGCCAGAGATCTGGTCTGAAATGGATTAAGTTCAGCTGAATAATAGTGAGTTTTTTCCCTATGAACTCTGTTGAAATATTGAAGCTAAATATTAGTCAGAATTCAGTCTTCAGTGTGGTTTTACTTTGATGGGACAACTGTATACACAGTAAATATAAAATTATTGAAACCCTAGAAAAAAATATCTGCTTATTGCTCTCTAATATTGTTTTGGGAATATTTTGAAACAACAGCTACTTCTTTCAGTCCTTTCTTATCTTTCTTTAAAGCTGTATGCCTAGGCAGAAGTAAAGTTTTCCTTGTGAAATTTCCTTAAAGTATTACTGAAGTAATTCTCGGAGCTTCATGACAGAGAATGGGAAGGGAAAGTTACAGCAGCTGTGTGCATGGTTGATAGAGTCTTGATAATTTTTTTAATCGATCTGCAGTTCCCAAAAGACAGCAAGCTCAGTTTACTGATGGGAAAAGTCAAAATAGTCATACTTGTCACCAAAATCTTCGTGTTTAGATGTAGATATTTATACATAAGTAAGTTTTTACAAAGTAAGTACATTTTTAATTTATTTGAATATATTTCAGCACCTGAGAGTACATATGCATGTACATAAGTCTGTATACAACCATGTGCACTAAAACAGAGCCGCAAAAATGTCATGATTCACGTCTCATTTGGACTCTACTCAGGTTAAAAATACTGTTTAAAGTGGTTTTGACTCTTTCTTCTTAATGTCATTCCTGACTGGTGCTGTGACAGAGCAGAGACAATCAGAGAACTTTACCAGATAAATTTACTGTACTGTTGCAACCTCAGAAAATGGGTGGATTAAGTTTTGGGTGATGTTTTTTTATAACTGGTTATCACCGCTCATCAAAAGCTCTAGCTGACATGACTTTTATGTTAGCTCTGACCAGGACTCCTTCATTACTTCATTATTATATTCCTCTTTCTCTCTTCATAACTTAAGAGCCAGTTCACAAAGGGCAAGTAATGTAGCAATGCATAGCTACGATCACTTAGTTTTTAAGGTGGTACTGCTTACTGGAAGTTACAGCTCAAGTCAGGTACCTAGATAGACAAGGAAGATGGGGAGCATGGAACAAAGGCATCATATCTATTGGAAAATTGAAAAGAAGTGACTCATCTGTAGATACTGATAATTAATAACTGTTCAAATAAATGTTTTAAATTTCTGTACACTATGAAATGTTTTCAGACTGAGGTATGGATAGAGATGTTACCAAGCAGCTTTGCGGAGAGGTGGGTTTTCAAGTTTGCTCTGTGTAAGAGACGGTCCGAAACTCCCTCATTTGCCTCACGATCATCGACAAGGAAGAGACTGAAAGACCCTAAAAACCTCCCCTGCTCTGAGGAGGACTTTTGCACAGGGGGCCTGGCCTGGCTGAGGTGGGATGTTTGCCAAGTGTTGCCTGCAGGTGCGCCTGCTGAGGACTGGTGTGCATTCCTGAGGAACAGGTCGCCGTGTGCCGTTCTTGCTGCCTAAGGTGGGAAGGACTGCACTGAAGCGAGAAGGAATGGCCTGTCCTGTACCCCTGCTACTGTGTCCCAAAACAATGGGCCTAGCAACAATGGCTGCAGGATTCCTCACCACCTGGCCAGCTGCCCCTCGCTTCGAGAAGGACTATAAGAGGGACTTTTTGAGTTAACCCCACTGAGATCTCCCCACGGAAGAAGAGCGAAGACCAAGAGGACTCCGCCGACCGTTGGTAGCTATAACGCTCCCCTTCCCCTCTTTCTTTCCCTCTCTCTCTCTCCCCTCTCTATCGCAATTACACAGCGTTGGTACGCAATAAACTTTCTTGTGCATTTTTAAAATTAACAGTTTCCCTGTTCGTGTTTCTTCTGCACTTTGAGATTCGGTTAACGAACCATCACGAACTCCGCTTATTTTAAGCAGATCGTGACACTCTGGTAGAACATAAGGTTCACAAATCCCAGAAAAAAAGTGCTACAGTCTGTGATCTGTGGTCGTCTGCTGGAGGGACCAGGAGGCCCAAGCCTGAGAAAACTGTTTGCATGTGTATTACCCTGAGTGGAGCAGCCAAAGGTGAGAGAATCCAATCATCAGTTATCCAGTAGACTGAGTACCTATGGCCAGTTAGCTGAGGTATCTGTATTATATAGATATGTATGTTTCCCACTAATGGGTCTTATCATGACCAGCCAGAGAGGAAGCCAGGATGATGCTGTTGGTGTTGATCACATTAGCCCAAGTGCTGAGAGTGTCTATGCTGATCCTGTTGGCCATGTGCACCGGTGCTCTTTATGTTGTTTGTGCATGAGTGCTTATCGGAAATTCTTGCTCAGCTCGACTACTGGCTGGACCTTGGGGTGTCAGGTTGTGGCAGTCCTGCCTCTATGAGGGTATCAGATTCAGCAGCTCCTAACACTCGAAATTTCATGTGAACTTTGGGGAAAATAAAAGTGTGCAACTATGAAGTGCTTTACTAATTGTATCTAATCTGAGGGAAAATGACAGAGTCCCTGACATGTTCATATCTGCAATCAAAAGTGAGCAAAGCTTTTGACATCATTTCACTTTATATTGTATTAGATCTCTTCTATCCAAACACCAGGTTTGGGTTTATTTGATATCAGTAAAGTCAAACTGATCTTACATTTGTCTGTTTAATTCCTGGCTCAGTGAGATGGAAGCAGAAAGTGTGACATGTCAGTTGTTTAAGTCCCCAGTGTTTCAAATGACAGCAAGCTGGATGCAGAGTATTATGCTTGACTACCTGGACTATACCAGATGAAATGTGAGAAATGGGCTTGCAAATATGACCATCTGCTCCCCATCTACCCCTCGAGGTCAAATCTGCAGGACCGTCTTATAGCTGAGTCTGTAGGGACAAGAACACCTCAGTTCCTCAAATCTCAGGTAGTGACTAATATGCAAGAGTCCTAGCATTCCTAAACAAAGGAAAAGGACACTTTGGATGTCAGCTGACAAAGAAAAAGCTGCATAAAAATGCATGTACAATTCTCATGAACAGCAAGGTATTCAATAGAATTATGGTCTGATCCATCCCCATCCAGCTGTGTAAAATCCAGATGCATTAGTAAGAATTCAGAGAACTCATATCACACAGAATCATAGGATCATTTATGTTCAAAAAGACCTTTAAGATCATCAAGTTCCACTGTTTACCCAGCACTGCCAAATCCACTAAATCACATCCCTAAATGCCACATCAACATGTCTTTTAAATCTCTCCAAAAATGGTGACGCAACAACTTTCCTGGGCAGCCTGTACCAATACATGGCAACCCTTTTTACACCACCACATTCTGGGCCTGGCCATCCAGCCAATTTTTTACCCACCTAGCAGTACACCCATTCAAGCCACGACCAGCCAGTTTCTCCAGGAGAATTCTGTGGGACATGGTCTCAAAGGCTTTACTAAAGTCCAGGTAGATTCCATCCACAACCTTACCCTCATCCACATGCAGCTGGACTATGTGTATGCAGGCTTCCCAAATGAGACAGGGTGCCCCTGCCCAGATGGAGACGAGTAGAGAATACTTAAGAACCTAATGAGTAAGTTATGGCCATAAGACAGAGGAAAATTTTCTAGTTTATTAATGTTTGCTAATTAGATGCATAATAACTAATTAACTTCGGAAGAATTGTGTAGTTCTGTGTGCTTACCTGGAGAATTCAAAAAGACCCATGACACAAAGTTTTTTTAAAAAAAGTGTTGTAAACCAGCTCAGTTTTGAGAGAACATCAAAGATACATACCTCAAGGTTAAGATGAATGAGCAGTAGTAGCAGAGTCATCCAGCACCAGGGGAAAAATGTATAACACAGAAGACAGAATGCTTTATTGACCCAGTCTTCTGCTCCTTCCCAAATGTTAATATTTGCTGGAGGACTGATTTGCACTCTTGAAAATTTTAATGAGCCAATTCCCCTATGAGAGAGGGAGGGAGGACATTTATTTTAATTAAATATCATATACATTGAAACTATAAGATCACAAGCAACCAGATGCTCTGTTCATTCCAATTAATTATGCTTTGGGATTTCTGATATGCAGAAAGGACCTTGAATAGATCATCCTTAATTATAAACTTACATTGCTAATGGTGAGCAAGAACGAAGAGAGTGGTCCAGAGACGCAAACAGTTGCTGAGAGTATAGTGTGTCCTTCTACAGTTTAATAATGAGAGAAGAGTAGAGTAACAATGTTTCTTGAAGTTCATTGCCTATAGCTATTGATATGACATTTAAAGATTATGGCAAGTGTTGAGAAAATTTTTTTTTCAATTAATAGCTCCTCATTTTCTTCATAACATCTCCAAAGATATAAGATAACCTTGATAAACAAGAAGCAAAGGGATAATACCTGTATTCATAATTGATACAGTTTATTAGTCATTACAACTATAAGAAGTAATTGTACTGTAATCTGGGAAAGCTTTCTGCAATAGAGGGATTTGGTGATGCATGTTTTAATGATTCACACCATGTCTATTATGCCGCCTGGGACCTTCATTTATTTTTTTCTGGGTAAAGATAAAGTGCCTTCCAGCTATTCCATGGCTATCATTATCTGTGCATGAGCATTTTTACATCTATCCAAAAAAATAGAGACACTGTACTCAAAACCATCACCAACAGTATTCCTTGATATTTAGTGATCAGAATCAGATACTAACTTGTTAACAATCAGAAATTCTTCACAATTACATATGTGTTTACATTTTTGGAAACATAACAAAAAGAATAAAAAAGGTCAAACAGTATCGACATGTAAAATTTTTCCAACCTATTGCCAAGCAATCATTAGAGAACAATGAAGAACATGGTCTGGCAAGATGCATCTCACTCATATTTTGCAGTACATATCAGACAAAAAGTATTTTAGGCTATATGATTTTTATGATTGTATCATTTGCCTATATCAAGGTAGGACTTGTATACTGTTTTTCTTGATATGTATACAGTTAAATTACTCTTATTAGCTAAAGCTGGGGGTTTTATCAGATAGAAAACACAATATTAATGTGTTATTCTATATCCAGCATTTTCATTTATGATTAGAATAGTTTCTTCTCACAGGTATAATCTGACTTTCTCCTTTAAGATGAGTAGTACCCTACTGAAAAATGGGCCTGTATGTGATCATTATTTTACTGATATTTCTTAAGAAAACTTCAGTTATAATCTGTTACAGACGTCATTGCTTCATGGAGAACAGAACTGAGTGGTGTTAGTACCAGGCAGGTAAGGTGTGAAGACAACTGATAACTAAGTGAGCTGAACTTCACTTTGAATGTCCACCAAGAAAGAAGAGGGTAAAAAAGAGCAAGGATGGGCTTATGCTCCATGTTTCTTTCTGTTGTAAACTCTATTTAGGAGGAAATGGTATTAACATTAGCATTTATGAAATTGAGATATGCTACTCCTGGCTGTCACTCATTTCTATTTTTTTTTTTTTTTTTTTTTGAATCTGTTTGAGAGCCCACTTTTCAGAAATAATGCAGTAGATATGACCAAAACTTTACTGATTTGAAATAAAATGGATTCACAGCAATGGTTTATGGGCAAATGAATAAATATCAATGATGTTGCATTATAATAAAATAAGCAAGAATTCAGGTTTAAAAATTTTCTCAGATTGTATGCGTGTGTATGAGTGTGTTCATTTTGGTAATGCTATTCTGCTTTTTGAGTATTAGGCTTTTTTTAAATGGTTGTGGAGTAATTAGTCTCCCTTTCTTCTCATATCCTTGTAATTCCAGAAAATACAATAATAATTGGTTCTCAAGATAGCTGGATCTTTTGATTCTTAGTACTGTTACAGTGCTTGCAGATACTTTGGAAAGATATTTCTCAATTTATTCAGTGAAAATGTGATTTAAGGCTGGAGAAGTTAATTCTTCAATCACTTATTGCTGAAAGGTCATTCGATTAACACCACATTATGCTTGTTAACTGTCAGTGTAAAACTGACATCATTACCTAGACATGCAAATTGGAAGATAGATATTATGAGAATATCCTCTGTTCAATTAGAAGCACACACATGGCTACAGCTGCTTTTGCAGATCTCCAGATTTTAATGACTAGAACAATGAAATGAGCAGAGCCTACTACATCATTATTTGTTGCTAACATTTGCTGTGTTCTTCTCTTTTAAAAGGTTAAAGAAGAAAAACACCTTGTTATTCCTATTTTTCTGTTATCTAAGCAAATACATTCTTTATTGCTTATGTATCATATTCTTAAAGGAATTAATGCTAGTTAAGCATCTAGATATTATTTTATATCTCCATCTAAGCCCAGACCTTGTATACTCCAGTCATATATATTAGAGTGGTATCACTGTAAGCTCTAACAAATACTGATTTTTTTCATTTCAAAATTTTGGATGAAATGGTTACTAAATAAGGATCTAAGAAGAGTCTTCAGCTCTGTGTTCTAGTTCTCTTTTTTGTTTTGTTTTGTTTTTAATTTGTTCACAATCCTTAGTGGGTCCTATAAAACCTATATCAGTGAAGACATAAGTATACTAGACAGAGATCTGCATGAACATGCATATTGAAACCCATGGGAATGGCATCTTTCCAATTGTATTCTGTCATTCAGTCAGTAGAGCATTCAGGATGTAGAAAATGGCAATTTATCTTCCTTTGCTTCCTGAAAAGATTCCCAAGTGACTTTTCCGAAGCTCTCAGTCCTGGACTAAAATGTTTGAGCAACTAAAGGAACAGGTATCAGAATACATAAACAATTCCCCGTTCTCCTAGGCCCCTCTTTGTTATTCCATTGGATTCCTTTAGAATTTCTGATTCACACATAACAGAAGTAGGAAAAAGATTATACTTAAAAAAAATTCTGCTCAGTGCTACAGTTGCACATACATTTGAATCAGGACTAAAGCATCTGAATATCAGAAGACTGGATTAAAAATTATGAGGATTTAACAAGACTACCGGGTTTCATTTAGTTGCCTTTGCTTTTTTACCTTCATGTTTCTTCATTTCAAAGTTTTATTTGCAGGCAGGAAGATGGAAATCTACCTCTCACAAAATAAGTTCCAACATTTTCAGGTGGTCAAAAGATCTTAGATATTGATTTTTTTAACAGGCATAAAACAAATTCTAAATCAGATACCATAAGAGAAGTCCTAAAAATCTCAAACCTGACTGAGGTGGTTTTTTATTTCAAAACCAAGAATCATCAGTGGAATCAGAAACAATGTCATCTATTTTACAGTTATTCCTTTAGGATTTGGAGCTATTGCATTCATTTTATATAATTTGGTAACTTTCATGTAATGAGTACCTTTAAAAGGGATTTTTTTTGATAGTCTTTGTTAATATTATTACATTATATACAATTGTCACATTTCCTTTCCATTATAATTTTAAGCTCTTCCTAGGACTTCAGTAACCCTCCCCCCAATTTATTGTTTTACATATTTCTATAAATTCAATTTTCTTTAGTAGAGAAGTAAACTTAAAGTGCAACTAAACCTCTAAAATACAGTCCTTTAAACACATTTTTTTCTATAATTTCTTTTCTTTTTCATAAGGCCTAGTTTTTCTACTCAATATAATATATGGTGGCTTTCCTCAAGTGAGAAATTTACTTCTCCCTAGACCCTCAATTTCTTTGTTTCATTCTAAGATTATTTTACAGCCATGCTCTCTGTTTTGACTACATAAAGTAAGATCTATCTCATCTAGCTTTTGCTCTCCAAAATTTAAGTTTTCATCTTTATTAGTGAAATGCAGCTGTCCTGTTAAGATATTTTTGAAAAAATTGATTTATTTCAGGGAATATAGATAACTACCTAGACTAGAGGTCTAACTTTTAAACGCATGTAATTTGATGACATGAATCCTTCTTGTATAATTACAACTTTTGGACACTTACTAAAAATATGGGTTCATAAAAGTTCTTTCCATGCCTGTAACCATCGTATGGAAAATAAGTAATTTCATCCTGCTCTTTCAACTGCTAAAGATCACATCCAAAACCACAGTGATTGCAGAAGTTTAGTCTAAGACATATACTTTTCACTGTGCTATTTACGTACCATATATTTTTGGTAAATGACAATGTCAGAAGAAAGTCATTTGGTCCCATCTTTGTTTTATTAAAATTAATTAATTTAAATTAATTGATCTCATCTATAGTCAGAAAAGTAACTAGAGGACTGAAATAGTCCCAACAGTTTCACTGTTGTTCATTCATTGTTGCAATCAGCTCTGGGAATGAGATGAGTTTTATGGGTGCTTTTGCATAATTTGGATTGGTTATCTCCTGAGATTTCTGCCAGACTGAACAATTATTATACGCTGACTGAAATACGAATTCTTAACATGTCAGAGTAGCTTGAGTTCAGCTCTCTACAATAACTGCCTTAACAAATTAAAGGTCTGGGCAATCACCAACCATATGAAGATTAACAAGAGAAAGTGCTGGATTCTGCACCTGGGATGGAGCAACCCTGGATATACAGACTGGGGAACAAGAGGCTGGAGACTGGAACTACAAGAGGGACCTGGGGGTCCTGGTCAGAGAAAGTGAATTATGAGTTAGCAGTGCCCTGGCAGCCAGGAGGGCCCATTGTGTTCTGGGGGGCATCAGGCCCAGCATCGCCAGCCGGGCAAGGGAGGGGATTGTCCCGCTCTGCTCTGCACTGGGGCGGCCTCACCTTGGGTCCTATTGTGCAGTCACAATATGAAAAAGAAAGTAAACTATTAGAGAGCATCCAAAGGAGGGCAATAAGGATGGTGAAGGGCCTTGAGGAGATGTATGAGGGGTGGCGGAGGTCACTTGGTCTGTTCAGCCTGGCAAAGAGGAAACTGAGTTACCTCATTGCAGTTACCGCTTCCTCACAAGGGGAAGCACAGGGGCAGACACTGATCTCCTCACTCCTATAACCAGTGACAGATCTCAAAGAAATGGCCTGAAGCTGAGTCAGAGGAGATTTAGGTTGGATATCAGGAAAAGGTTTTTCACCCAGAGGGTGTTTGGGCACTGGAACAGGCTCCCCTGTGGAAAGTGGTCACAGCACCAGCCTGACAGTTTAAAGAGCATTTGGACAATGCTTTCAGGCCCATGGTGTGACTCCTGGGGATGGTCCTGTGCAGGGCCAGGAGTTAGACTTCATTATCCTTGTGAGTCCCTTCCAACTCAGCATATTCTCTGATTCTGAGATACCTGTGGAATTAGAATCCTACCTCTTAAAGCTATTAAGAATATATTGTAATTTTTATAAAACTGATTAGCTGCACCTTTCTGGGAGACACTACTGGGAGTCATCCATTGCAGTTAGTGCTGGAAATAAAAGCAATAAACGTTGAGCTATGTCTGTGAATTCTTTTCAGTAAGATAAGAATTATTATGATGGAACACTGCTAAAGTCTAAACTAGGTCTTATCACTAGTGAACAGGTTAAGCTAAAGGGGAAGGTGATGCACTTGATAAATTGCCTGAAGGTCTTTGTATAATGCTTTCTTACATATGTGATATAAAATAGAAAATGAAAAGAAAATAAAACTGTGATACTAAATCTTTCAAATGCACTTCTTTTTTTTTGACCCAGAACATTTTTTCCCAGGCTTGTTTATTTGGTTAACTTCATTTAAAGGCATAATCCACCACCCAACTTTGTTATAGTTGTGTCTTTTAAAGGAGCCTTATCTCATGAAAACAGGGGTCTCTGTTAAGATCATGGATTCACTTTTCTCTTCTTGTCATGCTGCTAAGATATGTCCTTCTCTGAGGGTCTTGTAGCTTGATAACCTTTAGATCAGTTGTACTGTAATAAGGCTGCAACTCAGATTTTCAATGCTTTTCCATTTTGCTTATGGACTTATGCTTAATCTATTATGAGTCAATAATCAAATTTCATAATCCTCTTGATCTATTGTGCCTTTTTTACCTTCTTTCTTTGTACTTTGGAAGTTTTCAAAATATTTTCTACAAGCTAGTAGAGAGAACTTTTCTGGGACAGAATAAACTCAGGATATGTTTTGGTAGACTGATTTTTTGTCTGCTTGTACAAAAAACATATGACTTTCAGGACTGCTAGTCACCTGTCATCTTCTCAACAATATTGTGAGTCTGAGTGACTAGAAATTCATGCATGTATTAATTTGCCAAAGTATCAAAGTGAGAGCAAGAATTTCCCTGAGCTGAAGAACAAATTAAAAACATTCCCTATGGGCTCACGTCTTGGATTTCATTGGCATTGATGCTAATGATACCGTAGGTGTAGCCGGCAGTTGGGGATTTTTGGATTAGGTAATATATAAGTTTTATTTACTTTTTAAATTGTCTGACATATAAGTGTTTTCACCCATCTTCTTTTACAAAACTTGTAGCTTTTTTTGTCGATGAGGATTCTATCCATTTGCCCCATTTGGTTGAAATGCACCAATAGATTAGCATGTTGAGAGTCAAGATTTTACATATATGTAGGATGATTACATACATTTCACTTTCATGAGAAACCAGGATCAAATTTTCTCACACTCCTAAGTAAATTTAAAAATGTTAAACATAAAAAAGCCATAAAATTGAAATATTTGATATTTTTATTAAAAACAGCTCAACAATAAAAAGGATCAAGAATTTTCAAATTAAAAACTGGACATTAATTTGAACAGGTACAATCTATTGGTATAATATTCAGAAATATCTCTAATGAATTATTTTCTAAGAAAAACTGAAAAAATCCCATTTCCAGATTTTGACATCAAAATTATGGCTTTCTATACCACTTGTCTGGCAAAGCCTATGTTTATGGAAGCAGACAGCATTGTGAATTATATTTATTTTGCATATTTTAGAGTTACGATGTCAAAGGAATGGTCAAGTGTGCAGGTGCAGATTACTATAACCACAAGATACTTGCCTCATGAATAGGCTAATTAGTTGAGATACAGAAAAAATTAGGACATTGCAGTGTTCATGATGCAAAAATCCAATGTTCAAACCAGCATGAAACTGGCATTTCTAATGGCAAAATCATCCAGGAATAATAAACTAGGACTATATCCACCTCCCCTCTGATTTTCGAAAGCAGTATTTTATACAAAGTACCATAGCTGGCTCTCCAAAGACAGCTTATATTTAAGTTTCTGTGGAATTCCTGAGGCTTTTTCCCTGTTTTGTGATTAAAAGTTGTTGTTGAAGCATTTTCAAAATATTGTAATTAATTTAATTTGTCTACATGACTGGAGTAGGTATTGCGGCCAATTAAGACCCAGTATTTTGGCCCTAGGGCTTTAGTCTGAAACATGGTTTAGACAGGAACTAATGCAATTATCCTTATCTGAATGCTCTGAAGGAGATAGGAAGCAAATGCCAATTTGATCTCTTTACATGGGCAAAGAGACACTTCTCTACACGTAATCAAAGTGGAAACATTTTCAATTATACATGCAGCCTAATTAAAACACAGTTAAAACAACCATAAAGATCTTTACAGATGAACTTTATGAAAGACTATTTTTCTGATGAAGTTTAGGACTCAGAGAAATGTTATAGAATTATAACATTTATACATAAATCCCTTTTTTTTTAACTTCTATTCTGGAAGCTGCTCAGTCTTACTGCTTTTCTTTTAAAAAATGAGTGCAATAGGAAAATTATCTTCTTTTTAATCCTAGTGTTCCTTTTTGCATGGCTGTTTCCAAATGACAATCTGAAGAGCTTTTTAGGCAGTCTTTTGTTCTACAAACTATATTCTACACTGGCACTAGGTTAAATCTTCATTTTGTCATCCTTCAATAGTTACTAAAATCAATCCAAGATATTTTTTCCAAGGTTATTGGACTAATATTATGTGTTAGTTACTTAGAGTGGTCTAAGCAAGGATTTTCCAAGGTACTGTTCTGGATTTTTGGGATTATTTTAGGTGCTCATTTCTTTTAATTTGTAGTGGGAAATTGACTCTATGCAGTACCTCCAGTCTTAGGGAAGAAAAACAAAATTTGCTTGTTCTGTATTGACCCTAGTTGTCAGATTCCAAAATTCAGTACTCAGGATAGTATCAAAAGGATATCAAGTTCTTTAAAGTTATTATAATGGGCTGAATAATATGAAAGTGCTTTTACTTAAAGGCACAAACACCACCCAAATAAGCATGAGAAACTTAAGTATCTGTTTAGTTCCTTTGGGATGTTTGTAGGAGTTCTACTGAACAACAAGTGTTTAAAAACCAATTTGATTCATCAGAAGAACCTGTAAGCCTAGAAACCAGTGAAAAATAGTGATGCCTGAAGTGGCTACCTAGAAACAGAGACTAGACAGGAGTAAGGGAATAAAGGTAGGTATTTATTTGAAAAGCCTTAAAAGGTACACCCTGGCGAGCCAAAGGCTACTCCAAAAGGATCCCCAAGATGGATGACGGGTCACGAATTCTTCACACTCATAGATTTGCATATCAGGGTTAATTCTCCAGTTAAAGCTTCAGTTAATGATGTAACTTCCCTCAGCTTGCCCCCCTTCTCAAGATGCTGGTTTACACATTTTGGGCCTAGAACAGTCTGAGTGTCCTTGGAGAGCAAACCTAGAGAGGTTTGTTATGTCTATCTTAGCATGAGAGAACAGCAGCTAACAGGCCACAAACCTCAGAGCCACACACCAAGCAGTACAGAATCTGAAAAATATAAGAGTTAAAACCTAAGGCATCAATAGCATATCCAAATGTTTTGCTGTTATGTCAGTCCAGTGCATTGGGAACAATTTTATATGTTTTATTGCAGTTTTTATATCAACTAATTTAGTAAATCAT
This sequence comes from Oriolus oriolus, assembly GCA_013400235.1. NCBI lineage: Eukaryota > Metazoa > Chordata > Aves > Passeriformes > Corvidae > Oriolus > Oriolus oriolus. The sequence continues at coordinate 477,363 of VXBT01006757.1, forward strand.
TTATACAGGTAACCTTTTCTCTTGAATATGAAGGACAGATTACCTTGGGTGATTGTAGGAGGAATGGTAATCATTGCTGATTTTCCATCAAATGAGAATAGATTAAGGTGTGCTTTGCTGTGGTTTGGGTTACCTCTGGATGCTCACAACCAAACATCAAGTTAACTTTCTTTCACTTTTATTTTTGCTGGGGTTTTTCATTCCATTGCCTTGCAGTGGTCTGTTTACTTTGAGCAGAAAGAAGCTGCAAAATTTAACTTTAACATGTTTAACATTTTAACACTTTAACAAATTTAAATTTAACATGTGTTCCATGCACATAAAGGCTTAGTTTAAGATACCCTAGTCTTTCCTGAAAGGTCTTCATTCCTTTGAGTGGTTTGAAAAACTAGAGACATCTAGGAAAGTCAGAGATTGGACTCAAACCTCTCCATAGTTTTACTTTTGGCAGTTTTTCCTATCCAGTTTCTTTTGCCTTGCAGCTCCCACACCTTGGGTTTTTTTCAGATAGAATTAATCTTTTTGACTAAATACAGGGCTATTGATGTTCAGTGTTTATAACCTCAACCCTTGAGCCTCAAGCCCTACAGTAAAAAGGATTTGTTAAGCAGGTATGGATTTATAAGCTAGGCTAAAAAGGGTCATGGTACAGTGCTGCCAAATAAAATACACAATTTCGTGGAGACAAGGCACGGAAGAGGACATTCTATCAATCCTATGGCCAGTTTCATTGCACCTGCATTGGCTCAGATGAGTGTCTATTATTAACACTTGTTTCTTTCCCTGTGCAAACTTAAAAGACATAAGGTCAGATAGTCCCTTTAAATACTGTGCAGAATCAGGTGCTCTGGGGAAGCCTTTTGAAATCTTTAACACAAAGGTATTTTCCTGAACAGTGTTTCAGACTTCTCACATCAGCATTTCATTACCAGACTTTCTAATGTTGGTCAATACAGCATCATTACTTGGGGTGTGAGAATGTACAAACACAATGTCTGAACTTTCATTGTCATATCTGCTTTGGTTTTTGAGTGATGATTCGGACAACATAACCAGAAGAAGGTTTTTTTTCTCTAGTTTGGCATGTTCAACTCCATTTACAATATTTGTGGTACTATTCAGATATAGAAATTTCAAGTTTCTTTCACTTTATCCTAGATAAAGTGTCTGGTTTCATCCCTTTTATCCAGATGAGAAAAACATGAAACAAACTTATAAGAATTTTTGGTGAGTACGACAACTAATAGCATCGTTACCAACAAAATTACAGAATGCCCCTTTATCAATATCATGGAATGATAGAATGGTTTGGGTTGGAAGCAACCTTGCAGATCATCGAGTTCCAATCCCTCTGCCACTAAACTGGGTTGCTCAGGTATCCATTCAACCCGGCCTTGAACACTTCCCGGGATGAAGCATCTTCCCTGGGCCTCCAGTGCCTCACCACCCTCACAGTAAAGAATTTAATCCTAAAATACAATCTAAACCTCATCCCAGCTTAAAGTCATTTCCTTTTGTCCTGTCACTACATGTTTTTGTAAAAAGTCCCTCTCCAGATTTCTTGTAGGCTCCCTTCAGGTACCAGAAAGCCCCAATAAGGTCTCCCAAAGCCTTCTCCTCTCCAGGCTGAACAACTCCAATTCTCTCAGCTTCTCATCATAGGAAAGATGCTCCATCCCTCTAATCAGCTTGGTGGCTTCCCTTGGACTCAGTCCCACAGTTCCATGCCCTCCCTGTGCTGGGGACCCCAGAGGTGGATGCAGCACTGCAGGTGGGGTCTCACCAGAGCAGAGCAGAGGGGCAGAATCCCCTCCCTTGCCCTGCTGCCCACACTGCTTTGGATGCAGCCCAGGACACGTTTGCCTCTCTGGGCTGTGAGTGTCCATGGCTGGGTCATGCCCAGCCTCTCCTCCACCAGCGTCCCCAAGTCCTTCTGGGCAGGGCTGCTCTGATCTGTTCATCCCCAGCCTGTGCTGGTTCTGGGGGTTGCAGTGACCCAAGTGCAGCACCTTGAACTTGCTCTTGTTAAACCTCATGAGATTCCCAAGGGCCACTTCTTGAGCTTGTCCAGGTCCCTCTGGATGGCACCCCATCCTTCAGGTGTTTCAACCGCACTACTCAGTTTAGAGTCATCTGCCAGTTTGCTGAGGGTATACTTTCTTGTGTTAGAAAAATATTCATTTCATACTTTATATTGCATTTTCTTTCTTATTCTTTTCCACTCTTAATCCACTTGTTCCTTTTTGCACTTTGTCCACATTCTGGGATTTCCATATAACCTTTTTGTGCAATTATTTTTCTCTTCCTTCCATTGTTTTCTACAAATTCTTTTTATCTCCTTTTGTTCCCTCATTAATCTGGAAACATGTTCACAATCTCTCTTGTTCATGCTTTTCCCTCTCGAGACTAAAATGTCTTAATTATTTTGTCAGCACAGTGATATATCTCCAAGAGGAGAGGCTGAAGATGACTTTGTTACATTGCATAATTTGAGAGTATCCACTGACATTTTGAGAGCATATTTTGCAAAACAGAATCCCATAATAGCATGAGGAAGAGAAACAGCTAGTTTGAGGATCCAGCACAAGCTCACTAATGTTGCTTTGCTTTTCACAGTTTTTTAATGTTTTTAATTCTGTAGTTAGAATTCTCACGCACTTTCTGTAAACATAAGCCATGTTATGCTAACGGCCTGAAATGTTTTCATTCTTTCTCCTAAGGCGGAGAAGTTTGATTGATTTCTCCTTTGACCTATATGGTTGAGGAGTGGTAATGTCACCCTCCAATCCATGAGGTTTTCTAAAAGTGTATAAAATAAAGAAGCGGGCCCTTTGGCCCGGGAGCTTTTGCTCGTTTTCTCTTTCACCTGATACTGGCTCTGTGTGTTCCTTTGTATCTGCGTGCAACACACTAATGAATTGATCTGCTAAACACTACTTAAACCTTGGTGTTTCTCTGAAGACTGCTAAAGCTCTGAACAGTTTCAAAATAAAATCGAGCAAGAGACCAATAAGGGGTTCTGCAGTTACATGGTTATTTAAATGTGAGGCTTTGTTCTAAGTCAACTTAAGAACACAGACACTAAGTGTTCTGGAATTTAAAGACTTAAGTCTGAAAAACCCCATATTAATTTTAGATTTCTTATTATGGTGCTACGTTTACAGCCATCTGAGCAATTACATGGAAACTATGATCTTCTTTTGATAAATGAGTTTAAGGTCTGAGTCCAAACACAAATCACATCCGGCTTACACAGACAAGATCTGTCCTGACACAAGGAGAGACTAAATATTAATTCTGAAGCTGATGTTAAGCAGAATGAGCTCAGTAAAATCAGTGAAGATTGGCTACATAATACTAGTTTAAGACTTTTTCCTTTTTGTTGTTGTTATTATTGCTACTATTGTTATTATGTCCATGTGATATATAAAGTATACTAAACCATTTATAGGCTATTTCAATAGGTTTACATTCCAGCACTTTAATGCTTTGAGTTTACAGATGTACATATTTTCCTCCAATGATCTCCTTTTTGGAATTTCCTATTCACATATTATTGTTTAGCAAAAAACAATTTTCTTAAAGCTACTACAAGCAGTCTACAGTTTAATCAGATTCTGATTATAAGTTGAAAATGCAAGCTCTAGTGTTAAGGCTAGGTCAAAAAGATACTTTTGGCTATGTTAAAATACCTAATTACAGATATGCAACATGAAGCAGAAAAATTTAAGATAGTGTCTATCTGACACTCTTTTATCCATTGACACAGTCAGTCTTGGTTCCTGATATTTTTTATGTGTCAGTACAGACTATTATCAGCCCTCAGCCCTCAGCCCTTGTAATAGTAGGTTCCTGGGGATTGTTTGTTTGTTTGGTGTACGGGGATTTTGGTTGTTTTTTGTTGTTCTTTTTGTTAGATGAAGGGTCAGATTTAGCATCTAGGTGCTACTTTTGTCAAGAAAACCCCTGTGCTGGGTAGAGTACTATACCACATTCATAGATAGATTATGTTGAAATGTATTGATCTGACTGACTTTATGGTGGACGAGAAAAAAATTTTAGTGTTTTTTAAAGAAAGCTCTTAGAAAATAAAAGTTTCCAGTGGTGTCCAATTACAAGAATAGCTGTGGATGATCTGATTACACCATGGCTAGACATTTATCAGGCTTCACTGTAATGCAGGTTTAGGGACATACAAGTAATTCTCTGTCTGAACTCAAAGCTGAAGGTATGAGGGTGTGTCATATGAAGATACCAGACTTACATCACACAAGCTCTATTAGGTTATACTAATTAGGTTCTGGGCAATTTTACTTAGTAAATTAGTGTGTTAAGATTACATGAAAATGGAATCTCTGAACCCCCAACGGTAAATTCACACTGCCAGTGGGCTCTTTAGGTCACTTTTGAATTAGCAGTGCCATTTCTGACTACTGTCTGTTGGAAAAGGGATGCCCACTGTCTAATGGCTTTGCTTTATGTACAGTTAGTAGATTTCAAGGGAATGTTAATTCTCTCTAAATAGAAGCATGTCAATAAAATACAACCAACCTAGGTCCTGGTGAGAAAATAATTACGGAGATCAATATTGGAACAGAAATGTGGGATTATTGATAAGACTGATCCTTGTTTATGGTCAAGTTCTCTCAGACAGGGCAACATAGGGGCATTCAAATTTACTATGGAGGACATAGGGTTTAGTCTCAGCCAAAGAATCAAGATCCTCCCCATTAGCTGTATTTCATTAAAAAAATAAAATCTATCCAGTTAAAACTTATAAGCGTCAGAGGTTGTTGCTGATAACAGAAAAGGGAGGTTGTGTGCGGAAAACATGCTTTCTTACATAGCTCTCAAGAGAAGAGAGTTGTTCAAAGTAGCTCCTGATGGAAAATCATTCCCTGTGTTTACATTACCCTCTGAGTAAAAATGGGAGAAAGGGACATTTAGTATTTGTGTTTTTCTCATCTCCTGCTTCAGGATGTGGTGAGAACCATCTCTGCCAGAATTCTTGTACATTTTGATTGTTAAACATGGTAGGTTCATTAAACTTGATGTGTTGTTTATGCATTTATAGAACACCAGGTCCTACAAAAATAGAATAGAATAGAATATAGAATAAAATTTCCCAGTAACAAAGATAATGCTTTAAGTCATAAAATGTCCTTCATATCTGAACATCTTTGTCATTTTTCTCTTGGATTCTCATTAACAGAGGTGCTAGCTCTGTTTTATGGTGGAAACTCTAAGTATGAAAGACCTAATATATTTTCAGTGGTGGCTTAAAGCATGCTTATTTAAATAGATTTGGGCATGGGGACAGTATTGCTTCATTCTTTCCAACTATACAGATCAGGATTTAAAAATTCGTCCTCATGGAGGTATTTAACATTTTCTTTTACTGCCAACTCTTGTGCTTGTCTTCTCTCAAATAATTTTAATTTTCCAAAGAAAGAGTTAAATCATCCTTCTGTTAGTCAAAGGAAATTTCCCTACAAGGTAACAGTGAAGATCTTAGGAAATACTTTAAATTCTGCTCAATTTTAATGCCTTAAAGAAACTTTCTGTGAAAGAGAGATCTTCCTTTTCCTGCTGTGTTTTTTCTGTCATTTGCGCTAAACATGCCACTACTGATGTTTCTTTAACTACCCACCACAAGAAAGAGAAGCTAGTCATTCTCAATGACCTCCCAGCTGAGTATTCCGTCATAAGTATCAACAATGAGATAGGATAGTTACCTACTAATTGAAAACTGTGGATAATTGTAGGTCTTGGTGTTGGAAGGCTTGTTGGTGGATGGAATGTACTTCTGCCTGGTGGAAATAGATATGCTTAGCACAAAATGAGTTACTCTTCTCTGAGGCAGAATTGCACCAACTGCCCTTCTTGAAAAAGAGTAGTGTACTAAGACACATTAAAGCTGTTTCTTTAAAAATGCCACCCCATTACAGCTATGAAAGAAATGTTGTGCATATTTTCTTACACAGGAACACAGCTACCATTTAAATCCATCCCTGAAGAAATACAGGTGATTAACACCTTCATAGATATTTGCACACATATTACAACCGACAGATCAGAAAAAACCCCAAATCTGGATTAAAAATGTCAACAGAGTTTCGGACTCTTGTTTCAGGTACTTAGGGGTCTCTTTCTAGGCTTCATCTGTTAGATTACAAAGGCATGCTATCTTTAGTACAGAAGGAGAACTGTTGATTGTGAAGCAGGAAGGGCTGGGGGTGTGGCTTCCAGCACCTGAGATTATGCTGAACTAAAACATATCTGGCTGCTGTTGTACAAAATCGAAAGGCTTAATTAGTCTTCAGCTGCTTCCTGGATCAGGTGCTTGGACTAGAGTATAAAACCATTACTGCTTCCATGCTTTTCTCAGGTTTGCTAGGCACCACTCAAGAGTATGTGGAGAATAAGGCAGCAGCGTTTGCTGAAAATTACAACATTTTTTACTCCATTCAAGAGGACACACCAGGAAAAAAAAGCAAAGTAACACACTACCAGGATGTTACTGAATGGATGTGGAAATTTGCAAACTCGTTGCCGGTCACACAAGACCAGCAGAAAGATTGGATGATTATATGCATAGTGCCAGATTTTCAGTTTGCCAGCCACTAATAGTCTGACTGTAAGTGGAATTATGGGTGTTCAATATCCTTGTAAATTAGTTCCAGATGTTTTTAGTTTGATATGTAAATATGAAGGCAATAAATACTGTGAGCATTTGGATCTGTAATTTAATGAGTCCTTTTCCCAGGAATCTTGTAGATCTGGAAACTTTTCTTTATATATTTTCTGAATGAGCCCTCAAGAAAATTTCTAAACCTGCTAATGTCATTGTGAAAAGTGAGTATATCACAAGAAACACAAATTAAATAAACAGGTGAGATTTTTGTATAATAATTTAAAAACCTGCTTTGTTATTAAGTTAAAGCCTTGTATTTTATGAAATATTACATGCTGCTCTGTGAAACATTCACATGTTTTACTTGAAAGGGGGTGAGAAGTGTTATAACATCTACAAGGCAAGTGATGTGACCTCAGAAGAGAACTTTCAGGCTCAGTAAGACTTTTAAAATGTGTTATTTAAGTATGAGTCATTTTGATTATCATGCATTCTCTACAAGGTGACCTGGGAAAGAGTGGGTGTTTTATTTATCGTAAATGTCAGGTGCGCTTGCTAAGTGTGCATCAAACTAGAATTTAATCTCAGAGCTAAAACCAAGAATTGAAATCAGGGGAGATTTTAAGTTCAAGACTCTAGGAAGTCGTGAGCAAGGTTTGAATAAGCAAATTCAGACATACACAGAGGGCACTTTTCATCAACTGAATGAGACAATTGTGAGGATGTCTTCAGCTCTTGAATGCAAATCTGAGAAAAGAGAACTATATGTATAGGTAGGATTTTCAACATCAGGATAAGGAATTGAACACTACTTTTTATAGGATATGCTACTGCTCAATGTGTCTCCTTCTTAGTCTTGCCCTAGACTGATGCTTTCTTCAGCAGCTGTATTTCTCTCATATCGAATAATATCACAAGTATAAAATAATATCACTTTCTTTAAAAGTTTATTAGTGCCACATTTATGCAAATATAAAATTCATCTCACCATCTTCAACATTGTTCTGCTCTCTTAAGAAGGGAAAGTATGCTGATTAACCTTTATAGTAATTTTAGTTCATACTAGAAATTTCAGGATATCTCTCTGGCATTCAAAATGGCAACTGTGTTTCTTACCTCTCCCAATCTCCATGGAAGATTTTATTCCAGCTGGAATGCCTGCCCTAGACTGAGACTGGGGAAGCAGAGGCCTGCAGCAGCCATCACCCCCTTAATGAGAGCCCTGTGTAGAAGACCGACTTGTTACTTGTTTACCTTAACTTTGATAAGGACCTTCTGTTCTCTGGGGAAGATTCATACCAGGGAAAGGACCACAGCTATAAGCACCAGGTGTGAATGTTTTTCCTTTATCTCCCAGAACGCTGGGAGATGGCATGGTTGCATGAGTGGGTGATAAGGGGCAGAAAAGTCTGCCCTGCCAGGTGTTTGGGGGTGTAGCTGTTTTGTCTTTCCCTCTGCAAGTTCCCAAAACTTTCTTAAAACTTTCCCATGGTAGAAACATATAAATACTGGACTGTGTGTAATAAATTTGGATCCTGCTGGAAGAAGCAGTAGTCTCTGTTTTTTTCCAAGCTGCTGCAGAGACCAGTGTACTTTTTCACAGATCTTCTGAACAATATTGAGTAATACCTGGACTGTTAAATTCTGCTGTCAAATTAATATGGGTTGCTGTCTTTAAAGTCAGCAGGCAACCTATGTCAGTATGCATAGAAAGCGTAAGTCTTTATCAAGATTACAGTTCAATGAATCCAAAACTAACTGGTTTACGAATACAATTATGCAGTTTTTTTATAATCCATCATCTACTTCGTATACTCCTTATGCATGTCCCAGATGATTAATGTGGAGATGTAAATTAAATTGCATTCTAAAGTTTATTTTGTTTTCTTGTTGGTTTACTAAATTTGTAATGCAGTTTTTTTCAGCAGATGGTTAGTTCTAGTCCCTTTCATGTTCCTATTCTGTTATGTTTGAAAAAGACCCAGCTGCCAACTGATAATATTTCACTGCTGAATTTATCATGTGTGATATAATTGCTCATTATGTGCTTTGCAATAAAGTTAAAGAACTATCAACACAGTTGTTTCTAATGCCAAACAATTTAAAGAAATTGTTAGTTTTAACATCCATAACTCTCAGCTGATGTTTAGTTATTTTAGAAGTCTACTTTTTGCAACAGATTCTTCTATTTTGTAAGGTCTTGATTTTGAAAAGCTTCATATTCAAGAAGAGCATTAAGAAATATCTTGTGTTTTAAATATTTTGTTAAGGTTAACAAACAAACAATCAAGATGTACAAGAATTTTGACAGAGATGGTTCCCACCACATCCTGAAGCAGGAGATGAGAAAAACACAAATACTAAATGTCCCTTTCACTTTTACCCAGGGGGTAAAATAAATAAACATATTGTTAAGGTTGAAGCACCTGTTTGCATATATCTGCACCTTAGGTAAAGTAACACAATCTGAACTTTTACATGAGGAGTTTTTTTTAAGAATCATACTCAGTAGTCAAAGATGTCTAACTGTAGTACACAGTGTAATGCTTACCCAGAAAAAATTATGGGCTGCCATCAGAACAACAATGAATCACTGAATGCTAACTCACTTTTTTTGAAAGCTTCTGAAACATTTTAAAAGGCAACCAGAATGTAATAAATATATTTCCTCACAAAATGATATTACTATTTTCAATAAAAGGTAGGGTATACTACACAGAACATGATGACTAACAAAGTCCTTGCTAATGTTTTCTGGAATTATATGGGTGGAGAATCTTGTCTACAAGCCTAATACAATTGTCATGATCTGTCAGTAATATCTCGGGGTTTTTTAGAGACTGCAGCAAAAGAAGTGATATATTTCCCAAAGAATTCTGTAGTAATTATGTAAATGTGGGAACTTTAACCATAAAATCAGAAACAAAAATCTTCTGAAATTAAAAAAGTAAAGGAACTGTCCGTCAGTCAGCCCTGCAATTTCAACGATGTTTCAATATACTTTCAAAGATAAGAGAACATGCACTTCTGAACTTGACTCCTTTGTGAGCTTCATTGTTCCTGACGAGAAAAGTTCATAACCTTAAGTATTTCTCTTTATGCAAGGCTCTGTTGGGTCAAAAGGCCTCTCGTTTTTGTTTACCAGTATATAGATAATAAGCTAACACTGATGTTAAATGCTAATTCTAACTGAGTCAATTAAGTAATCTAGTAATAGACTTCTGTCCCTTAAGGAAGCATATTTTGAAATATAGGGATTTTGAAAGAATGTTCAGTATCCTTCCCCATTCTTGTTTCTAACAGTAGATGATGGCTAATATGAGCTCATAAAAGTATAAAGTCTACCAAGCAGTCCACTTCAAGCTAGATAATAAAAAACTTGAACTCCATATCAAATGCTCAAAGCATTTATTGAAAGACTCATGTTTTCTTTGCCACTTTTTCATTACACTGTGACTTTGTTCAGAAAAAGCAGTCCAGCATTTTTAATAAGAGACATTTCCTGTTCACTTAATCTTGCTTTACACTGTTATATGCAAATTTCCATCAGCTTTTCAAAATTTGTACCTTCTTTTTAATGGGTCAAAGCACTGGTACCCCCTGTAGACAACATGGCTTTTAATGTTACATCACTTTTCCTCAGTACGCCTACAGCTTTCACTGTTATGTCAGTCGTAACATTATCAGCTCTTCCAAAGTACAGATGAGAGGAAAATGTATTTCATCATATTGAAAGTGAGATATTTTATTTTTATTTTCCCTTTTTTTCTTTAGAGAAAAATAAATCAGGTTGTTTATTTTGTGTTTCTCAAATCCATTTGTAGAAGTCACTCTGTTTTACTGTCAGATTGTCAGGCCTATGAGATGAGATGATTTTGGAATTTTGTATGTAATTATAAAGCTTATTACAAAGGATTCATAAGCCTTGAGAAACCGTGATTGTATATTAAACGTTGGTTCTATTCCTTCTGTTAATAACACTGAGGGAGAAAATCATGTAGGTTATGATGAATATTCAGAAAATACAGCTTGGTTAACAATACTTACACTAGCTGTGAGATTCTGAATAAATACTCCCTGAGTACCCTTTCAGGGAATCATATTGAGTTATATAAACTGATGAATAAATAATTATCTAACATCAAATTGTGACAAAGGAACAGAACATTTTCTATGGGCCATATAGAATTTTGCATGTCTTCTCCCAAACAGAAAGGACTTCTGTTCATATTACAATGCTGGATATTTCCTTCTGTACATGTGAGGCTAAAATGTTGGCACAAATATATGGCAAATAATGTTCTGGAAGTATTTCCATCTTTTCAATGGCTCAATTAATACCAGAAACACATCTGAGCAAAAAAGGAAAAGGTAAATAAAATTTTGCTGCAGTGGGCCTGGCATTAGGAGGAATAAATTATTCCTTTGTCTCTTCCAGAAAAACAAACAAACAACAAAAAAGGAAATCATCAACATCAGATTAAGGAGGGCAAGAGCACAGGATCGAAGTACAGGATTACTTAACAGGATTGTTGTTCATAGAATTTCTGTATACAGAAATATAGCCCTTATATGTTTAATTATTTATGCGATGTTCTTGAAAAAGAAAAATCACTTTTAGAAGGTTCTTTTGCATCAATGCGCCCTCTATTTTAAGAAACCAACAAAATGGCTCCAAAGCAACTTCCTTTTGAAAAACCAAGGTGACCTCTAGGAAAAAAATATGTAGAGTTGGTGTTTCTGACAGCTATTTTGGTTCTAAGCTGTTTCCAAGGGTGGAAGACCATGACATGCATGTAATTACATGAAACTTTAAGCAATTGGTCATTATAATTGCATATGCAAATAAGTGTTTTGAATATGCAAACACAAAGATGCCTTTAAGCATTTCAGATTGAACCAGTTTTTCAATGATTATTACAGGTAGTTTGTCAGGACTTAATAGATGTGAAGAACTCTATTTTACTATTTGTGCAAGATGGGCACCTACCCATGGTCACCTCTGCTGCACAGTCTGTATTAGATTTGTCTCACTGCAGCACAACACTGTGAACTTTTGCCCTTTTGATTAATTATTCTTAAAGGAAGAGTACTCTCAATGAGAACCACGGCCTGCATTTCCCATACATATTCTCCTAAATATGTATATATATGAATATAGCTATAAATAAAATATTAAAGGTAAAAATTGGCAAGTGAAATATGACCTTTGGTGGGTTTTGATGAAAAGAAGAGAAAATTATGATTTATTTAGGCTTACCTTTCTTATTTTTAAGTGTCTCCAGTTGTACGTGTACAAATACGGTCAGAATCAACATCTCTCACGTTGATATCAGTTGATCACACTCACAACAATTCATGGTGAAAGTCTGACTTTAAACTTCAATCACGAATATAGAAAACTCTTTGGAGCAAATATATTTGTGTGACCAAAACTGTCCAGAATGTTAAATCAGAATGAATCACAACTTTGTAGTTGTGTAAACCATCACTATGCCAGTATATTGTGAACAAGGGATTATGAAATTCTCACTGACAGTGGAAAAGCAGAAAACATTAAAATTTAGCTAATGAAATCAATATGGAAATTATATTTTAATGTATCAAAAGCATCTGAAAGTCATAGGCGAGAGAGCAGACATTTCAATATTGGAGTTTGAAATTCAATCTTTATTAATATACCCAAGTCCCAAAGAAAACTGTTACAATATATTCAATCCAAGTTCTCTGTTAAAAGATCTTACCACTCATTGAGGATTTTACTTCTCATTTAGAAGCAGTCTCAGAGAAATCTGGAGGCACCAGCTTTGCCTCTCTCAACTGTTAAGCTCATTCCAAAAAGGCTTCTCTCATAGGATGAACCATATATAGCTTAAGACATTATATTTGGTGGGAGGAAAAAGTGATGTTCCTGAAGAATGTCAAATGCCTTCTATTCCTCAAGGTGGAAAGTATTGAAAGAATATGAGAACAGGAACAACCTCCAGATGTTAACATAAGTAATAGGAGATATCTGTTGAAATGGAGTTAGGATAGAGAAATTAGAATGATAGATAACTGTATACCAGAACTATTGCTAATTTTCAGATGTCTCTAGTACTCCTTAGAAAATCATTTGACTGTGGAGAACATATTGCTTATCAAGTGTCCAGAGTTTTCTTAATACAACTGGATGAAGCACTCCAGGTGAGGTCTCAGCAGAGCAGAGCAGAGCAGAGAGGCAGAATTTCCTACCACACTCTTTGCCACACTGCTTTGGATGCAGCCCAGGATACAATTTGCTTTCTGGGCTGTGAGTACACATTTCCAGGTCATTTCCAGCCTCTCATCCACCATCACCCCCAAGTCCTTCTTGGCAGGGCCTCTCTGGATTTGTTCACCCCCCAGCCTCTGTTGATACTGGTGGTTGCCCCAACCCAAGTGCAACACTTTGTACTTTGTCTTGCTAAACCTCATGAGATTCCTGTGGGCTCCCTTCCTGAGCTTGTCCAAGTTTCTTGGATGGCATCCCAACCTTCAGGTGTTTCAACCACACCACTCAGCTTAGTGTCATCTGCAAATTTATTGTGGGTGCTGAACCTAGTAAGTAGGATAAGACAATGTAAAACAGCTGTCCTATAATGTCAGTATTAGAAAAATCACTAAAATAAGCTCAGATAAGCATTAAAACAGAAATCTACTTTTTAAAGTAAATCTACACTTCTCCCAAGTAACAGGATGAAACAGCCTCAAATGGTGCAAATGGAGGTTTAGATTTGATAATATGAAAAATATCTTTGTTGAAAGAGCAGTCAGACATTTGAACAAGGAATAAATTGAATCACCAGCTCTGGAAGCTTTCAAAAGGTGTGTGAATGTGGTACTTAAGGACATTGTTTAGCAGTGAACACAGCAGTGCTGGGTTAAGGGTTGGATTTGATGATCTTAGAGGTCTTTTCCAACCTTGATGAGTCTATGATTCTATGATTGAAATATGGAAACTTGAGATAAAATATTGCTACTGTGAGGCTTTAGATACTCTAGAGAAGGGCTAGAAGCAGAATTTGAGGCATTTGAGAGCATTTAAAGCAAAAAAAAAAAAAAAAAGAAAAGAGTTAGATGTCAGTTTTGATGGAAGGTGAGTATACTTTTTGAGGACCAGAGTCTTGGACTACAAGCTAGGTGAAGTAAATGCATCAGTCTTTTTGTGGCAGTCATCCTAGCTGCAGTAATCTATGAACTGTGTTTAAGTATATTATTATTTCAGGCTTAAAGTTCAAGCTTTCAACATTCTTTTTAACAGCAAAAGGACTGAAGGCATTAAACATTTTAAAAGCAAATGAGTAGAAACCAGAACAAAACAGCAGACTAGATTAATGAAGAAAGCTAAGTAATTTCTGCCCCCTTCTTAGACATTTGCCTTGCACAAGATTTTCCTAAATTTGTTTTGCAGTTACGTTATTATGCTAATGTTTCTCATGTGTACCTAAAAAAAGGTGATGAGACTAGAAGTGGTGCTCACACATCAGACAACCTAAACAAATCTGGTCCTAAGAACTGTGAATTTTCACTTGATTTGGTGATGCCATACAGAGGCATGGAAGACAAAAGAGGAGCTTGTGGCAAGCACCAACAAATAGAAATGCAACTTGGAAAGTGCAGGTGAGGCTGAGAAATGAATTTGACTCATTTTCCTGGCTAACTAGGAGGTGAATGTTCACAGAAATTCAGCAAAAATTACCAAAATTTTATCTGTATCTGAACTCTTGGCACCATTATATTAGCTGGCTAATACTATAGTACAAAAACAATAATCACAGTTAAGCTGTCTTTACGTATGATATAAGGTCACAATATGATGTAATCTTTTTTAAGGGTTTGTTTGTTTTAACTTTAGAGACCATAATGATACATAGGAAAATTAATACTAGCTAAAGAAACAAATTAAAATCCATCATCAAATGATTCAGGATGTATTTGCAGATGAAAATGGAGAACTAATGAAAGACCTGTAGAAAAAGAACCTTACAGCAAAAGGACATAAAGAAACTTGTATAGAGCAAGACCTGGAAAGAACGTAAGTGCTTATCAGTTTGGCTGCTAAATGTAATACTGAGGGAGTTCACATGAAAGAGCCTATCTGTAAATAGCTAGCACATCAATGCATCCCTCATCCCCAAAACTGCAGCCTAGACACAAAAAAATAATGGGAAGACATTCACTTTGGAGATCATCTTCAATTTAGGGAATAATGCCATGTTGTGTTAAATTGTGTTTGCTTTAAAAAATACATTTGTGTTGACTCATTTATGTAACAAGCATTGCTAGAGGCTGGTGTTGCTCTGACTTTTCCAACTATCCAACCTAATTACCTAATGAATTGAAAAAAGCCTTCCAGAACACATAGAATTTTGATGTAATGATTGGCAAGGGAGCAACAGCAAGTAAATTATTTATAACATGCTGTTTAACCACATATAGACCTAGCCAGAAATACATAACAAAATACAAGGTAATTCAAAAGTAAACATCTAAATCTGACCACTGAAGGAGTCCCTATACTGGTTGTAGTTTCTGCAGCACAGAATTTACCTGGTATTCCTTGTATTGTATTCCATATGCTTCTATCTCTTTTACAGCAGGTAAAGTGGAAGTATGAGAGGGGAGTAGCTGGAGTCACGGTGGTGTAGGATTTTGTATGCTCTTTTACCCAACCTGAACCTGGGAGGGACCCCAGGCCCTCCTCCTGGAATCTGGTAAATATTATCTGATCCAGCATTACAAGTCCTGACCTTGATAGATGATCTAAGCGTGTGCATCTAACACTGTGCACCATAAAGATGAAAATTTTGGAACCACTCCTAACAGCTCTGCCCATATATATGAACACTGGAAAGTAAACTAGAAGAGTTTCCTTAGTGAAAACCAAAACATTTACATGAACTTTTTTTACCATGAAAGAGTTATTTTTCCTGTAGTTTATACAAGACATATTCTCTTACCAATAGAAAGAGATTTTTTTTTCCATTCATGTCCGTCATGACTAGAGTCTGCTCTTAAATATTGATTTCAATTTGCAAATTAAGTTGGCTTTATATTATTATTTTATAGGCATTAAAAGCAGTGAGGTAAAAGTTTTTACATTTTCAAAAAATGCTTTAAAAATGTTTAAATGGAAATATACAGTGTTGCAGCTACTTTTTTTAACCTTAAAAGTCTCTTTTTCGTTAAATGTTACCATCTAAGAGACACTTTCAAGACACCTGATTTCATAGGATTTCTTTCCTTTCATTCTTGTTTGAAACTTAATAATAGTGAGCTAAATATTTTGACAATAAATTCATCTGTTTGAGATGAGGAAGTTATTAACCTCCCCTCTGAGAGAGAATTGGAATTTACTTAGTGAAGATTTATCAGCTTTTCAGTTTAACACAGATATTTGACTTTCAGGCATTTTACAAAACTTAGTAACTCATTGCATAACATGATGTCTCTCAAGAAGATAATTGCTCAGAAATTATCCAAGAAATTAATGACAGAAGAGATTTTTGACAATATTTATTCTTATCAGGGAATGTTCCCATCACCATTTTGTATTAGAAATATTAGAGAAGCACAAGGATGCTGTTATAAACTGCTGAAAATATTTGATTTTAATCCTTGGTATCTAACCTTTTTTGTAACTTGAATAAAAAAATAGCACTTATTTTGCTAAACTACTTAAAAAACATGGGTTTTTTTCTCATTTCTCATTTATTCCCCACTTTTCTCTATCTTAGTATTATCTCAGTATGGTCAGTGGTTCATGATGAATTTAATCAAGCTTATGTCCAAATACAGTTACTGTCTGAGGAATTTGCTTTACAGGATTGCATTTATATGAAATATACCATATGTATGCTTTATAATTTACTTATAGAAGATATCTTAGCTCTTCAAACTAAAATTATTCAATAGTTCTTCATCAAGTTAAAAAAGAAAATCATACAATCATATGAATGTAGAGGTGTCTTCCTCACTATAAGTCAACTTCCCTAAACAGTACTTTCAGCATATCAAGTCATTGACTACCTAAATTGTAATTTGGGAGACCATCTAGTAAAGGAGAACTTTGTGTCACTGAAAGGTTTTGTAGAAGGAAAGCCCAGATACACAGAGAGAACTTACCTGACCTCATTGCTTCTGACCATTGTTGATAACTCACTCAGGCATTCAAGATGAACACTGTCAAACAGAGAACATTGCAGCTTTTCAAGAAATATTTTTAATAACATTTATACAAGTGTTCTGAGCATCTAATATCATATCTTCAAATAATCTTTATGGTGACTGCTAATATATTATGGGTGGGTTTGGCTCTCTCTTCAATTTCCTTTTAATATGAGTGTTCATTTTGATAAGATTTCTATTTCAGAAAACAGACACCTTTTATGGTTTATCTGAAAGAAAATATTTTGTTAGAAATTCATAATGATAACTCACTAAACAGAAATATCCAGGTCCCAAACCACATACTTCGTTTATCTAGGTCAATATGTAGAGCTGGTTTTTCACACTTTTTTTTTTCTTTTTTTTTCTAAGGCAGATGAGTATGCTCCCCTCATGTCAGAGATCAGTGACATTTCTGGAAGTTAAATCTTGAGGTCTTTCAAAGCACCAGAAGTATATACAAAGTTCAAAAAAATTCTTTTGTCTAAACCTTGATTTTCTCAGAATCTTTAATTAGATTTGAGGATCTTCTCATCAGAGACTATTCTGAAAAGTGGTTAGGAGAGGGAGACTTGCCCCATTCCTTTTTCAGCAAACTATTAAACAGTATAGAGCATTATGGAGAGTTTCCTCTGTATCTCAGTTTCCTTCATTTATTTTCCTTGAAAAAAAAAATTTAAAATCAGACATTTTTTTCAGAGAGGGATAATTACAGTGTTGTTATGGGCAAAGTTCTCAATAGTATGCAAAGCAGAAGGTTTAAATTCTCTTGCAAGATTAATTCCAACTTCACCTCTCTAGCACAGTTAGTTGAAAATTTTCAGAGGAATAACTTAAAGAGCAAACTTTTCTTAACATTGCCAAATTATTAGCAATAAAACAGAGGCTTTAATGTTTAAGAATGGGACATTCATAAGACAGCTATTTGTTGTAAAGTAGTTAAAGCCTGAGTATTCACTTTTAGTTCTCCTGTCTAGCCTTCAGGTGAACCAGCTCCTGTCCTGCTTAAAGGTATATTTACATGCTCTCTTCTAAGCTGAAAAAAACAGAGTTCACCTTCTGTTAAGTTTTTAAGATTGTGGCTACAGTCACTGTGAAACTGTAAATAGCAAATGTGACAAACCTGTTACCACATAAAGAAGAACTGGATAGTCCCACCCATTTCTGCCAATGTGGTCATTTCCTCTCGTGGTCAGGTATACCTACGAAAAGCAAATACTAAAAAATGTTTATGGAGCAAAGGATTGTTGCAACTACGTTTTACAGGTATTGAGAGGAGTAAAGTAATTGCACAGGTACAAAAGAACAAGGAGGCTCTGAAATTTTCTCATAGCATGGTTTCCTTGGCATTGCGTTCTCCTCTGCATATCCATTATTGACCATCAGCATCTTCAGGCTGGACTAGATGGTGGTTTTTAAATTAACTGACGCGTCTGCCAATAAACTGAAAGGAAAAATAGACAAGAAAGAACAAACCTCAGAAGCTCCCGTTAATCCATTTAGGACTCATACTTCATTTTCCACAATCAAAGATGGGTAAAGCATAGTTTTGCAGCCTTGTAGCAGAAACATGACAGGGGCTACACAACAGCTTTGTCAATTACCCAGTTTGCATTACTCACCAGTCCTTCTGTTTTTGCTGCCTTTCCTTGATCTAAGACCACAGCAAAGATTTACTTTGATTTCTGAGCACTCACAATGTGAAGCTCGAGCTGCCTGCTGATATGCTGCAGTCATTTCAGTTCTCATGGGCCAAAATCTCAGGCATCATCTGACTCGATCAATAACTTGTGAAGGAAATTCATTATGATATCCCTGGCACAGAGTACAAATGTGCCCACATGTGAACAGCAAAAAAGTTTTGCCACTTAAGAATGTCTGATAATTTTCAACAGAGTACTAGTCAGATCATACTTTTCTCAAATCTGAAAGGTAAAATTTCAAATTTTCCATTTTGTGAACACTGAAGGCTTTATAAATTTTAAAAATATTTATTTATTAAAGATTCTAATTCAGAAAAGTAAAGATGGGGTTTTTTAGTTTGTTTAAAAGGTCTACTAGTCTTATCTAGTCTGACTGGGGATTTTGGATATCCTCTAAACATTAGAAGGGAAAAGGAAATTATGCACTCCTGTATTTATATGGTCCTAATAATCCCAGTAACTGAGTGCCTGGCCTTCTTTAATAGATTTAGCCTATAACTGTTCTCAAAATTTAAAAAATGACACCTCTTTTACTTGTAGAGTAATATATGTGACTTGTTTTAAATCACACAAGAAAGTTGTCACAGAACAGTTAACTGTATTTGACCAGGCAACCTCAGGCAAGGACATGAAATATTTGCTTTTGTCTCTGAAGCTAAAAAACTAGATGGGCATTTTTTCAGAGCATGTTCTAATCTAAAAATATCTAATGTGATTATTGTGCCTCATATGAGACATTCTCTTAATAAATGTCTAAGGATGATGATGCTGAAGATTTGTTAATTCATCCGAGAAAGTCAAAATGTAAGTTCTGTCAATTTGTCTTCACCTTCGGTGCACAGTTAAGCCAGTGTAAAACATTCATGTCATACATGGACGTGGTGAGTGCAGAGTGCAAGGCTGCCAAAACTCGATGATTGTTTAGAAGTCAGATTCTATAGTCAGATTTTTTCACTGAACTGTTATTAGTGATAGACCTGCACTCTGACAATAATGAGAAGTACAGAAGTGAAAGGATACTCACTTAGAAAACTACATACTTACTGCTTTGACAGGCTTTGACTGCAGATACTATAGTAAGAAAATCAGTAAATGGTTGGGAGCTGTATTACAGATTCCTGACATCACAAGTTCAAAATTTATGAAATGCTCCCCCCGGGTTTTAAAAATCAAAAAAATACATTTACAGATGGGCTGTTGAGAAAACTTCTTTCCTGGTTGTAGATGGAAAACTGGGATTACTGAGGTGTTTTTTACAAGGTAATATTTCTACTAAGATATCTGTAGACAAATTCAAATTTTTCTTTAAAGTGAAAAAAAAAGAAAGAAAAAAAACCCCAGAAAAGGCATTAATCTTTAAATAGAAGAGATACTGCTAAAATAATGATTCACAGGAGATGGAGTTTTCTGATCCATGTTCCAAATATAAAAATTCTTTAGGCGTCCACTCACATATTCTGTAATGCTGCAAAGAACTGACAGCTCTGACTTCAGAGCTGAAAAACATTCAAAATATTAATAAAACACCTAAACAGTCAATTAACACACCCTTGGAAAATGAGGCTGAAGTAAAAGTCCAATTGGTACAACTCCCTCAGCATAACCTTCTCTTTAGCAGATTCTTACTATAGACAGATAAGGAAAATTACTTCAGAGCTATACATAATAGAAAACCAAGGGTCACAAACTGAAAGAAGAAAATATAAGTCACAACATGCAATGTAAGCCATGAAATGAATGACAGTGCAATTAACATGACAGAGAGAAGATGGAAACTTGTCAGAAATTGCTGCATGGCTGCCCAAGTTTGATAGGAGTGTGGAATTGATTTCTTCACACAATCGCTTAGAAAAAAGATTTCAATCAAAAAGCGAGGGAATGAAACTTGTGTGTATATACACTTCTCTGTGTGCTTGTATATGTGTGTGTGAGCCCTTGTATGGGAGCTGATAACAGAGCAAGGAGCTCAGCAAAGCTGTTAGATCATGCAGAAAAAATGGCCCACTGTTGAGACCATGAGAGGCAATAATTAAATAAATGAACTAATGAGGACTTTGGACTGGCTTTTGGCCATTGGAGAAAGACTTTTAATGGTATTACAAAGAAGTTAGAAAACTATTCCAAAGTAAATAGGATGAAAGAGCCTTTTCAGCTGAAGCTTAAGCTGAACTTTATCAGCAACAATTCATTCTGTGTCTGCTGTGAAGAAACTAGTATTAAGTAGATCCCATAAGAATGGAGATGTTTTTGGGAAGTTGTTTTTTCCTGTGCTGTGAATCTGAATGGAGATGTTAGCCACTTTTCTCCAAAGCTCTCTTGCAAAAGAAATTAAGTCTCTGCAGTTTCCATCAAGAAAAGCACTATTTATAGCTCTCCAGAAATGACTACTGGACCCCTTGAGGGAAACACACAGCAAAAACCCTTAACTGAGCAATCGCAGATATTTGCTAGAACATCTCTCTCAAAGTTCCATCAGGCTTAACATGCATATTAAAAGAAAGAGGAAAAAATTGCTCGAAGAACTCATCTTTATGAACTGAACTTCTACTGCTTTCAATCTTTATCAGTTCAGACAGAATATGTAAGGGGTAAAGTTCACTGGAGTAAAACTCTCTCTCATTATCCAGCCTAGAAGAGAATTAATGACTATTTCAGTTTGTGATTAGCTGTAAGAACGACTGTGTTGGCAATTATCAACTTCCTGTGACTGTCTAATCCGTACCAGCCTGGCTGTAAAACAGAAGACAACATACTATCTGAGAGTGTCTGGTGACAGAAAGGATTGATTGATTAGAAAATACTGATCCCAATAATTCATTGCTGAATCCACTGTTTAATGCTTGGAATTGAAGAAGAGAGATAAAGGGAGAGAAAGGAATGTGCGATTTAATTTGTATTTCTACTTTTAATCTTTGTTAAAGGATGTTCACTGCTTTCTCGTAAAAGCTGAAGGCACATATATATGTTCCAGATTTTGAAAACTATCCTAACTAAAGATTGGAAATACAGGTCAGCTGATGTCATCAGATCTCCATTTTGTCCTATAATGACATATGACAATATTCGTTTAAGAGATTCCATACATAACTAATTTGAAGTGATTAAGCAAATTGTTATTATTTAACAAAAAATGAAAACAAGAAAGAAACAAGACCTTCCTCACATTAAGATGCAAAGATAATGTTCAGGTATGAGCAAATTTTTTTTTTTAAATTTGACTCAGTATTTCCTTAACACCTGCTTGGTGGTTTTTGTTTTTCTTCCCATGCTTGTTTCCAAATCATTGTGATTTTGGTTTTTGTGGGGTTTTTTTGTAGCAGAAAATGCATGTCATGCTGTGTTATGCTATATGCTATTGTAGTAGGTAATGTATAGTTATGTATAACTATATATATAAAAAAATATATGTATAGTTCAACTCCACATAAATAGAACTAAGTTTCAAAAAATGAAATAAATTGCTCTTTCTCCTGTTCTTTCCAGGAAGCCAGTAGGGAGCTATTGAATTTCTTGCTTACACGTTTTGAAGCGGGTGACATGCTCACAGTATGTTCCTGCACTTGGTTGTTATAAATTTTGCAGAAAATGCACTTTTGCACTGGAGGGAATTTTAACAGAAGACATCAGCACATTTGCTGCTTGTTTAAGGCCGTGTTTGATAGCATTTCTTATGAAACTGTATTATTGAGATCCAGACTTTATAAGGTGCTGGGCTAACTTACTCCCTCTAACAGGATTGTCACTATAAGCAATTAAATGTACTGAAGGAGTGAATGATTACAGTAACTGCAATGTCTTAATATCTCCCAAGAGGAGTTCTCTAATTTGTTGACAAAAGCCTATAAATTCTGTATAATTATAACCATTAGATACAACAATTGAGATTAAAGCGTGTTCTTAATAACCACTTAAAATATAGCTAATTTAAAATATTTCAGCTTTTATTACTTTTAATTTATTTAATGGAAAGATGTAATTGCCTTCAGATCCTTTGAGGTGAAGATCTGGCTGACAGAGATGTTGAATATCCTAAAGGAGCCTGCTTTCCTCTGTTTAAATTCATAAGTGATTTAATGGATTCACCACTAAATGTTCAGAAAAAGTAATGTGTGAATCAAGAATAAATATCTTAATGGGAAATATTTTATAAATAGACATCTAATAGTTATATCAGAATAGATTTGAAATTCCACTATGAAGGGAGTGTTGGCTTTGTTATCTTTGTAATATAAGGGACAGTTAAAGAAACAACAAAGAGACCTGTTGTAGGGCTATAAACCAACATTAGCACACATTAGAAGTTTAATGATCTAAATAACAACAGGATATTTCTGGTAGTGCAGACATTATCAAAAATGCCTTACAGAAACCTAGTTCAAGTAATGTTACATTGCTGAATACTCCTTCTTCAAAGGTTGTAAAAATTTATTTGTTTCACTAAGATTAAGCAGGACTGAAAGCTGCTGGTATAAATTCAAATATGTTTTATTTTCTTAATTTAAAAAGTAAAGCAAAAATATTTTCCTGATCCATATTATGTCACTCATCAGTCACAGAGCTGACATACAAAACTGTTCAAGCTATCATGTACTCTATACCTAAGAGATATCCCAGGGGTTTTTCCTTATTTGTCTCTCAAGAAAGTCTTACAAGAAGAATCAGGTTTTCTTTACTTTTACTGAGAGAAGGCAGGCAGTAAGTGTGTGACAGAGTATGACATGCACATTTGCTCCCGCCATTTGCTTGACTTATATTTTCATCAGGTGCAATTTTCAGTTGCTTTTTATATATGGAATGTGAAAATGTTACATTTAATTTTTTTTTTTGCTATGGTTTATGAAAGAGAAATATGATGGAAGTCCCTTGTTAAAGCCAAAGGTTGTATTATTTTGTGCTGTGCTTTTTGCAGTGCAAAAAAAGTGTATGATAAAATGGACAAATCATTAGAGGTAAAGCAAATAGCACATCCCAGGAATGGACACCTGGCAATTGTCTGACATGTTACTAAGACTATTCTTCAAGTTTCATATTTATGTAGTGACTAAGAATTACAGTATTGCTTTGGGCATTTCAGATCATATTAGAGCAGAGATGGATTTAATTCTCTGGCTTTGGAGAACATTGTGGTTTGTGCATTTCCTGGTAATACAAACGAAGTTGTACATCTCACATGCTGAGTGTTCACATTTCCTAAGCACACTTCATTGTGCTTTGTAAGTAGTGTCGGCCCTCCAAACTCAGAGTTTTCAGGGCTAAATTTTACTCTGCAGTAGATTTTAGTGATGATCTGAAACAAACAAGCTGGCTTGGCCAGCTTATAAACTCAAAAACTCAATATATTTGCCCCAGCAATGCAAAAAGCAGTAGATGCTGTTCCTGCACCATAGTTGTACACCAAGTAACTGTGAACCATTGTCTGAATGAAAATATTCTGACACTTCAGTGGGAAAGGAAAAATTATACTCAAGTCACTGCCATAATTTGGAAAAGAGTTCTAAGATATTGCTTCCAAATGTAAATCCCTGCTTCCTCTGCAGACTCAGAGATAACTACTCCAAATGAAAATGAAGAATTGCAGAAGGAACATTGTCACCTCTCATTTTCATCACTGGGGAAAAAAAAAAAGGCTTTATGAAGTCTCGCAAATCTTGTCTTAACTGTGGTCTAAGATATATCAATCACTTACATTGCTCTGTCTCTTTTGGATCACCTGCTATTAAAAGTGGGGTCAGGAATAACCTGAGCATCAGGGTATTCAATGTAACCCTTGGCAGAGTGTAACAAATGTGCTCCCAAGTCAATGCTGTTCCTCTGAACAATTTTTACAAGTCAAAGGTGTGGCAAGTTCAGGTGACTTATGTGAAAATATGGTGTGAAGACTAGCTAGGATTACTATGCAGTGCTGCTCAACTTTCGGATGGAGGCCTCCAGCTGACATCCAGTTGATAAATGGTGGCCTTGAGACCAGCTTGCTCAAAAGATGTAGATTTTATTATCAACTGTAAGTGTGTTTTCTCAGTTAAGACTTGGATATATTTTTTGACTGAAATGTTGCATTCACATCAAGACGGTTATGATCAGAAGCAAGGAAAATCATATTTCCGACTACCTCTCCTTTTTCCACTAGATGCCATTAAAAATGTGAGCATTCATTAAACATCCCTTCTCTTATGCAGCTGCTCATATACTGCCTCAATGGATCCACCAGAGATACTGAATGTTGTTTTTTGCCAACTGCCATGTGGCACAGCAGGAGTGAACAGCAGAACCGAACACCATCCTTTTCTCTTGTCTACCAGATCTTGGCAGCCAGTCCCACTATGGCTTCTCTCTTTCCATGACAGAACTAGAAAGTATAAGAACAACAATCAGCCTCAGATCTTAGTTTGAAAGATGCAGAGAATATATCTAGCTCATGAAAGGCACGTGTTCTCCAAATGGCTAGAGATAATCTCATTTTTACACTTCTAGAACCTTGTAGGGCCCATTCAGGGTTTCAGGGTAACAAGAGCAGGCCACTGCTCTGTGCCTTTTGGGGCATTCTCCATCACTGAGATAGTGTACCCTGCTCTCTCTGAGTCTTTTCTCTTCCATATGTGCTTTTGCAAGTTTTTAAGGAAACGTTTGACTTCCAAGATGTAAAGGCTTTATATAAGTAGTACATGATGAATACAAGAGTCATTTAAGCAATAATGTGTGCAGGAAAGACTGTATTCAGATAAATGAAATGCATGACCCATCTCCTGGTCTATCATTTTGACCATTTAGCCTAAGGTCTTGTGATCTTATAGGCTGTAATATGGTGGTGGATAATAATTCTGTCTAAGGTTTAAACAAGAAATAAAACCTCTATTGCGGAAGAATATAAGCAATAAGATTTTTTTCATCAGATACATATGTGTTTTATTTTTGACAAAAATAACTAACTGAAAAATCCCTTGCATTTTCTTTAAATGGAAACTTCTGGGAAGGAACTGATGTCTAAAAGAAAAGTCGCCTTCAGCCATATATTGATTTTAAGTGTCTGGATTCAAACTTCGTTATACAACATCTTGTAGAGAAATGAGGCTAACATAACTTTTCAAAGAATAACTCTTGTTAATTGTTCTTGACAATTAGCAAGAAATAAAGCCCTCAGTTTTACTGAAAAAAACAAACAAATCCAAACCAAACATCCTGAGTGGCTGGAATTTTTCAAAATGACAAGTCACATTTGTTTATTTCTCTACAAATTAAATGAAAATATCATATCCCTTTTTCTGTTCTTCCAGAGTTCCTTAAGACTGTATTTTAAGCAGAGAAGAAGAGAGGTTAAAAAATTGTTAATATCATTTTAAAATACAGATTAACATTGATATGTGAATAGCAGAATTTTCCCAAGGAGAATTTAATTTCAAAGTTTCCCTGCAAAACTGAGATTGGTGTTCACTGGAGCTTGATATTGAAAACCTCTAGACAAAACCCAGACCCAGCACTGTGGATATGTATGGCAATTTGCAGCAAATTGTTTTTTAAACATGACAAATAAATTGAATGCCATATGTTTTAAACAATTCATTTTTAATTTTTTTTTGTTCTATAAGAACTCTTTAGAGATAAAAGGCAGCACTTCATATTTCCTTGTCTATCAAGGTGTCTTTATTTCACTAGACTTTAAATAATAAGATGTAATTAGCGGTTCCTAAGCTCCCCTGCGTATTATTTGAATGTTACATAGCAGTTCATTATTTCATGTGAGTGAATTCTGTGTCTACATTGCACTTTCACTTCCCAACACAAGCAAATGTGAAGCAATAGAAAATCAATGCTTTAGAGGGGTAAGTGGTACATGAAGCAAACAGACCGATGCTTCATTTTGGCTTTTTTTTTCTAGAAGCTCCTATCTGTGAGCTAATGCTTTACAGAACCTGAAAGCAACCTCCCATTTTATTATAACTTCTTTTAAAACAGCATCTTCCTTTTCTCACTGAGCCCAAATCATAGGTTTCGTCTCAGGCAGAAACAGATGTCATCTCTTTCAGATGTAACTGTAACTGTAATCAAGGTTTTATCAGACCCATTTTAGGTTCTTTATATTGTAAATGAGCTTCTTAATCCATTAGGCTGATTATGCAAAGCATAATACAGGACCAGCCTTTTAAAGTTCATTTTATAAATGGAACGTGGCTATCTCACTTTCAAAGATTTCTGAAAAACGATTGACAATTCCACACATTTGGCTGCATCTCTGATGGGAAATGCAAATGGAGTTGATAATGATTGCAGAATGTCGGGAAACTGCATGAGGTTTTTATTAACTTTGATAAGTTATACTATATGCAGATGGGGCAGTCTGCTAGTTCCATCCTTTTTAACCTTGGAAAAGAATAAGCTCTTTGACACAAGACACATGGATGAATCTTTCCTTACCCATGAAAAACTCAATATGTCAAAACAATCCCCGAACAAAACCTCAACACCACTAAACCCCCCAAAACCCCAACTTCTGTCAGGCTTCCTTTTGTGGTTTTTTCAGATTTTCTCGCTGTGAAGACAATTTTCAGAGAAGTGATGGTGACAGTAATCCTTCACCATGTCAAATCTTCTGACTAGTATATTTGGAAGGGCTGGAATAAAATATACTCACACATACATTTATCAGATCAGAAGTACAGATATTCCAGGAATCAAGCGATATTTTCCAGGGCTGCTGTGCAATTTATGAAGTCATGCAAATGTGACTAATTCAGCTACGCAAGGTCAAATGGCACTATTAGTTCATGTGGGACACTCGGATAAAAATACTTCCATTGTTCCCACTAGTGTGTCTGCACGAACAAAGATAACAGTTGACACAGAGTGATGCCCAAGGGATTACCTATGTGACACCAGGTGATGGGTTTTGTGCTTCTGAAGCAGAGTTAGAATGTAGGTTATATAGGTGCTGTATGACATCAAAGAAATGAAGGAAAAGATACAGTTAAGAAAACCTTTTTGCTAACTAATCACAAAATAAAAATATGGGTTCTCTTTTATTCTACCTGGGTACAATTTGGCATAGTTTCACTGAAGTCAAAGGACTGAGCTCAATTTAAAGCTACGAATATAGATCACTGAAAACACTGTAGCTATGCCATCTAATATTAAATTATTATTCTTTAACAAGCACTTCAGATTCATAATTGAAGTAAAAATTCAGAGCAAAAGCTTTCTCAGCTACAGTTTGAAAATACAGTAGAATATGAAATATCCAGCAAATATTAAAAGATCATTTTTTTGTCTGTTTCCATTTAACAAAATTGTGCATTTAAACAGAAAAATATTTATATTTATAAATGTCTATATAAAATAACCTTTTTTGCTACACAAAATCACTTTTTGATTAACTAGAAAGTGCTGCTTAACTTTCTCCTCCTACTATTGCATTTCAAATGCATGATACAAAATTAAGGTAGAGAGTAAGATGTTCTACAAAGGTAACACAACTTGAAAAGATCTCAAAAAGAAATACACACAGACAAGTACAGTTTTGTAGTTATTCAGCTACCATTTCTCAGGTTTTGTTTCTAGCCAGCTAACACAACAGTAATAAAAAAATTTCCGTGGAAGCACACTGTTTAAATAAATAGCAAGAAACGAAACTGCAGTCATGAAACACACTTTTTCCTGAAAACATTGATCAATGGCCATGGATTTATGGTACCAGGTCTTAAAAAGATCATTGAGACCATAATTAAAGCAATGATAACATTAACTGTATTGCTTTTATGCATTCTTCTTGTAAGAACAAATATGAACATTGTGTATAACACTGGCATACAAAACCTGAAATTTAAATGGAGAAAAAATGTCTGAAAATGAATGTCAAAAATAAGAGTATGAAATAATGATTTAAAGTATTCAAAGAACGAAAATTTTTAATCTAGATGTTTATTGCCAAACAGGAAAATCTTCCAGTCTCTAAATTATAGACACATTAAAAAACCCCAACCAACCATCTTTTTTCATTTCAAATATATTAGAAAATTACTTTTCTAAAGGCCAACAATTACAGAGTCATGACAGCAAGTTCAATAAATCCGTTTCACATGTTTCTATACTCATGTATAATAATATATATGTATATATTATTATGTATATATATATATATATAAAAAATGTATTTCTGTATTAATCAGATTCAAAGGAATTTCTTTTGTAAGGAAATTAATACTGCACAACAACTAAACAAAGCTCTGCATTTTCTGTAGTATATCTATGAACACTTTTGTTTAGCAGAAGTGGAACACATTGACCTGGAACAATGATTCATATCTCAAGGTGATATCTCTGCTAGGGTACTGAAAGTAAAAATGAAACTTTTTATCTTAATTAAAGTCTACTAAAGTATTTTTTTAATGAGAAAAAAATTAAGCTAGGATCATCTACAACCAAATTTTTAAAAAAGGTGTGCATTACTCAGTTCTCTAGGCAGACTTCAGTGTGTATTTGAATGTAAAGGGGGTTAGATAAAAATAGAAGAAAGGGGGAAAAATGATACTTTGTTACTGTATAGAATCTCTTATCATTTGGAACTGTTAAGTTTTTCATTATCTGTCTTTTACTCTGTCCCAAGCTAAAAACAATAAATAATTCAAGAAGTTCAGGATATTCTTTAAATTTTGCCTTGATGGTTTTCATGAAAAGCAGTCAGGTCATACATTTAGGTTAGAAGGGATACAATCAGAGAAATTTTGGGAGATCTCACATCTTTCCAAAACAGTAGGCCAGATCATGTTATTTTTTCTAGATACATATACAGTCATACCTTATCCCAGAACGAACGGTAGTATTGTCCACTTGTTTGTATCACTTTCTTATGTTTTGTTCCATGCTTTTGATCTGCATGTAAAAAAGACTGAAGATCTAATGATCTGGGCCACAGAAGAGCTGACAACTTTGTAAGTGATATAGTAATAGTTACACCTACAATGTAGAAATGTCTCACTATTATTATTGCTGTTATTTTTGGCTTATTATTCATCATTATTGTTGTTGATGTGGTTATTATTAATTCAAATTTTTTCAGAATCCATCTAAGCTTTGCCATTATTTGTTGCCTTTTAAATTTATCAGACCTGGCTGTTATGACATAGAATTATGCAGGTATTGTGTGGTTGTGTTTGTAATTATAAGCTTTGACTCGACTGACAGTCTGGGCTCCTGAAGAAAAAGAGTTTGGCTCTGTTATCCATGCAAGCTGCCTTTCTTTCTTTCTTCCCTTCCATCACTCCTTTTACAGCTCAGGCTGATTTGACAGACTGACAGAAGAAACTGCAAACACGTCCACAGTCCCTCCTACTGCACTTTGAAAGCATGAGAAAAAGAGAAACATCTAAGGAATATGAGGTCATAAGGTTATTTTAAGCTCTTGTCTTGTACTGTGGAAGTCAGGTTCTGTTGATTCAACTTTTATTACACAGTTTCTCTCTATGGAAACTTCCAGTCCTACATTCCCAGGACAGGCAGCAAAAACCAATACAGTTAAAAATGTGCTGACAGATTAAAAGAAAATAATAACCACTTTTTCATCAAATTCTAATTCAGCTACTGAATGTAAGCAAGAGTAGACAGCATGAGGGTTTCTTGGGTGAAACAATGTTATGCCTTTGCAATCAACTACCTCTTTTTGTGATGTTTCCTGCAATATAAGGAATTAAGAGTTTCTAAATTAACTCTCTCCCAAATGGGAAATAAAACAGAGCAGTGTACTCAAAAGTGTCCCTAGTACTGCTTTTTAAATTTAATTTGTATCCACTGCATTCCTTGGCTGAAAGACGTTCAGAACTTTCTGAATATATTTATTGGGTTTTTTGTGCGTGGGTTGTTGTTTGTTTGTGGTTTTTTCCCCCCAAAAGACCTCTTCAGCAGCCTCAGATGCATGATTAGTGCAAGATCAGGCAGTCCTACGTCTTTCTTTCTTTCTTTCTTTCCCCTCATGAAGCTTCTGCTTCTTTCCAGGTCATTTTGATCAGTGCTGAGTTTATTATTTGCAAGTGCACGAGGATGTGAATGACTTGCTATGCCTCCTAACCTTCCTGTTTGTTGGGTTAGTTTGCTAGCCTTCAAG
Organism: Oriolus oriolus; assembly: GCA_013400235.1. NCBI lineage: Eukaryota > Metazoa > Chordata > Aves > Passeriformes > Corvidae > Oriolus > Oriolus oriolus. Next base: position 507,976 of record VXBT01006757.1, read on the forward strand.
CTAGATGACCTTCATATTTTGTCTGGAAGAAAAGTTTTGGAGATGGGATACAGGACATATATGCAAACCTAGCCCTTGATTACCCTTCCTATTGCTAGCTCTGAGTCCTTCAACTCTATACTAAAGACAATTTTTCTCTGTAATAGTGTGTATATTCCTAGTGAAGCGATTCATCATATATATTCCTGAGGTCTTCGATGTCTGGGAGTTTATGACAGCAGAAAATTTAGTTGACTAACAGCCTCCAACTAGGAAAGAACTTAGACTCAAACCTATGCATTATTGACCATTTGTGTCACTGCCTAGTTTTTCAATGAGGAAGCTTTAGAAGCAACTCCATTTATTTAACCATTGTGCAATCTGATTTTCTTGGACAAACTATTTTCATCTGTACAGCACCAAGCTCCTCTCATTATCAAATGATATGCTTTTTTAACAGTGGTTAAAAAGGTATTTTGGAAAGTTGGGTTTTGAAGGGCAAGACATTTCAGTGAAATATGCCAGTTTAATGAAGCTTCCAACAGCCTCATGACACAGCTTCATGTGTCTGTTCTTGCAAACAGACAGCTCAACCACGATGCTACCAATAGGGCCAGTGGAGGTGGTCCTTGACCTCACTGTCTGTTTGAACCTACAACATTTAAAATTTTAGGAGGCAATGTCCAGAGGTGGTTTGGGAGATGTACAGATCAGGGGCCAATATAACAGGTGGTATGGCTGAGTTTTAACATTTATATTGCTCTCCAATTTGTGTGGCACTCCATTACTATTCCATAATATATTTTTTGGATTCAAGTATACTCTTTTGAATGCCCCAAGGCAAGCAATGTGGATTAATGCTGTAAAAACCCAGATCTACTCCACTCTGGGGGCTGCAGTGCTGCTAGTATTATTTCATACAGAAAAAATCTAAAAATTACGCCCCCCCAATCCCATTGTCTCGGGTCATTATTTGTGTTCTAGGAGTAATCCAGAGGCAAGAGTTAGGTAGCCTGAATGCAGTCAGCAAATGACCCTTCAGACTCAAGGCTATTTCCAGACTCTTTATGTTTAAAGATGTTTATATGCATGCAATTACAGTCAGAGCTTAGGGTCTCAGATCAGAGCTCTAAGGCAGGACATGGTTGCTTTCAGGCTTTTCAACCTTTCCATCAAAGATCTGGAAAACAGTAAAGGCTTTCTGGTCTTCTGAGCTTCATGTCACAAAGGAAATACATACAAATTGAAACCTTTCTTCCCTTACATATCTTTTAAAATAGAATATTCTATTATTTCCTCTATTCAGGAACTTCTCAAATTTTGCATTACATTCCAAAACAAGTCATTTTTTTTCCAACAAAAAATTATTAGTTCTAGTGAGTCTGTAGAGCTTATTACACAAGTAAATGTACTAGGACTGGGCATTTTGTCTTTGCATTTTTATTCCTTTATTACTCTTTGTCTTTCCTTTGATGTTCCAACAGATATATATTTATTTCTATACAACCTAAAGTCAGTTTTAATTGGGTAATAACAAGGCATATATCACTGTGTACTTATAATACTATTCATTATTCTTCACTGATCACATCTATATTTCTGTGTTATGGGTTTTCAATATACTCTTAAGTGGTGCCACCCAGAATCCTTACAGCATGTACCATAGCATCATTTCCATTCCAATGCTTCCCCCTTTTTCCCATTAACTCAAAATGCAAATATTTCCCAGTATTTCTTTGAGTCAAAAAGATTTATGCAAGACTTCAGCACTGGTGACTAAACAAAGTACTGCAGCTGTTCAAACTTCCACTGTAAATTTTTCAACTCAATGAGATAAACATTGGCTCTATCATCTTGCTTGCACATTACACTGTCACATTTCTACAGTGTTCATCGTGCTGCCCTTTTCAGCAATTTGTCAGCACAGGCCACTGTGGAGATTGTAGGCAAATGCTCATTTGGAGAACCACGTAGACCATCTGCAAGGTTTAAATCATAACACATCAGGGATTAGAAACACACAACACAAGGGGACAACGAACAAGCAAGCAAAAATATCAACTATTATTGCCGAGTAGTTACTCCTGACCAGGTGTTGGCAGTAGGTACTAAGCCATCCGAGGGGCAGTGATGGGACCAGGCCCTGATGGCTGGGAGGAAGCTGGGTGGGAGCAGGCGTCCCCCTGGCTCAGGAATGCTCAAGCTCAGACCTTGGTCGTGTCCAGCACTGCTTGCCAGCCTCAGTATCACAGGGCTGTAGCCAGAGGGTAAGCACCTCACTTTAACCAGAAGAAATAACAAAGTCATGAAAGAATGAGCATCCCTAATGAAATGCATTGGACTCTTTTAATTCTTCATGTAGCATCACATTTCTTAGCATTTGCCAGCTAAGATGTTAACATGTCCCAAAAAAGTAGAGTAAATTTAGCAAAGTCCAGGAAACAGAAGATAAAGGCTTTTTCCTCCCTTTATTCACATTCACATTAATAAATGTTCACTTATTCCTTGCATTAAACATATAGTTTCAGAGGTCACACAGTCCACCCCTCCTTGTTTTAAGGGAAGGATAACTATATTCAGGGTTGTTTTAATCTGATTTATAATCCTTCAGACAGGTTCTGCAGGCCTCCTAGAGAATTTAACACAGTGCTTCATTTTCCTTAGCTTTGTTTTGCTTTTCTGGCTTTCTATTCAGAATATTAACACACTAAGCATTCTAGGATATGAATATTCTAAATTCTCCAAATGTCCCACCATATTTTCTTCAAATGGAGCTTTTAAGTTTTGTTTCCTAGCCCAAAACAAATCCTTCACTTTCCTTGATCTTATCCACCATAAATGATTTTTACAATTTTGCTCTTGTGGTATTTATTTAGCTTGGCTAAACAAAGTCCTTCAGCTATTCCCCGCTAATCACTCATTGTAAACCTCCTAGTGTTTTACTCTTTCACTTTTTTAAAAAGGTGCTTACAGTGTACTGAAATCTTTAGGTCCCAAAATGGATGCATTACTCAAGGTTGACACAACTAACAAGAGATAATGACCCAAAGTAGAGAAGAATTTTAATTTTTTTTAATATTTTACACATTTCTCCTCTCTGAGGATTAGTCAACCAGCTCTAGACTGTAAGAATATATCAATTTGACTTTTGGTTTCACAATGATTTATTTTTGCCTGAATTTAGAGAAGAAGCAACCTTTTCTTTTTCTTTTTTAGTGTAGGTTTTTTGTACTTTTTAATTTGCATACTACATAAAAACAAAGAAAACCATATATTAGCCATGTAGATTAGATCTCATGTCACAAGAGATATCCCAGCACCTAATCTGGCATTTTAAATGCTCTCTGTATGGAAGTGGGGTGTTATAGCCCTTGCAGAAACTTTCTGAAGCAAGTCTCAGAGCCTGTGTCTATTCTGAGAGATTTAAGAGTGCAGGTGTGTCAGAGTATTCGAAATCTCACAAGAAAAGACAAAATGCACAAATAGTATACTAAAGCACAATAACTAATGTTGGAGTGAGAGCTTCTCTGGACTCAGGCCCAGAGAAAAGCCAAAGCACAGGGGCTGAATTAAAACCTTTGGATAAGCTGAGATACATGAAGTCACACCAAAGTGAAATAGAAATATAGATTTTTAACCTTCAGTAGAAATATATGCTAAATGCTTTAAACATTGAAAAGCTGCAGCAAAGAGAACTAAAGCACAGTTCTTATTGCAGCAGTGTTACCCTTTCACAGAATGTCTTTACTTTAGACAAAACATAGATAGAACTATACTGCTCACATTTTTTAGATAGAATGTTCACATAAACAATAAGAGCTGATAGAAACTATGTACGCAAATCTGCGTAATACCTGTGAAATGCTTGTGTAAGATTTACAACTGTTAGAATTAGACCAGGATAGGTTAAAAAAGAAAAACTAGAATCGTGTGTTGATTTTATTGGTCAATTAACAAATATAATCCACACTTCTGTAAATTTAGAAGTAGAAGAAGAATAGAAGAAGAAGAAGAAATTGTTTTTGCCTGTTGTTTGTCTGCTGCTGCTGCTTGGCTTTATTATGTATCCTCTTTGGACTCTGACTTCAGAAAATTATGAGACTATGAAATAAAGAACTTTAGCAGCACAGCAGCCTTCTCTGCTCTTTCACCCTCGGCCGGAAGGAAGGGTGTCCCATTAAGAGCTCAACAACTAGGAAAAAAAAAAGAAAAAAATCCAAAACCAAACAAAAAGCCCCCAACAACCCAAACCCCAAACCTTTATAAAGTGATTTTCCTCCTATAAAAAGGTAACAGTGGTAATTTAGTATCAACCTGAACCAGGCTATGAAGGATTTAGTGACAGAGTAATACAAAATATCTTTGAAGCATGTGATTTTTTTATTTATTCTAGATTCTTTCATCTCTACATTCTGAACAGGGATGGATATACCAGTCACATCAATAAGTACATATACAAAAAAGGATAATGTAATATGTCACAGGACAGGCTGCAACACAAAACTGTAGTCAGAGTCACTCAGAAACCCTAATGTGTGCATAACTGTGCATGACTTTTGTATTTTCAGAGATAACTTCTTCACTGGTACACTACAATTATTCAGGGTAAGCACACTTTCTGTAATTTTTTTTAATTTATCAAGGAAGTCTACAGAAATATTGTTTAACACATTACACAAAACATGGATTTCTCCCAAAAAGCATCTGAAGAAATAGTTCTGTATGCTCAATTGATTTGAGTATAATGCTGACTGGAGAAACAGATACTCTTATCTGCAGAATTTGAAATATACCTTGATGACCTGACTTTTCTCACACTTGAAAAATCTTTTTATTTCCTCTTTATTTCTCTCTTATCACCCATAACTTGAAGTATAATCTTTATTAGCGAATTGGTGTTTAGAATGTAACACTGACATCAGCAAAAATTGAAAACTCCTCATCTTCAGCTGTTGAGCTTTATCCAGTTTGTTTGCCCAAATGCCGCACAGCAGAATTATGAGTCAGTAACCCATAATCTCTAAATAGGAATCCAGTGGGAGGCAGACACTAGTTTTCTCTGATATTTCAAAAGCATTGCTGACTAGAACTGATTGAATTTTTTTCCAGCATACTCATTATTCAGCATCCATATCATTCTGGTTTTCATCACTGTACATGCTTATTAAATTTTTGTCGCTCTTCAGTCAACTTGTTTATAGAAGAATAGTCAGTCAATAACTCTTGCAGTGATTAATGATTGAAATTATCTGTGAGCAACTTTTGCAAGTAATGTACCTGCATGTTCAGCAACTGTTAGAGTGTCCTGTTAGACTGTTCGTAACAATTTCAAACCTTTGATTACTTCATTGGAAAGAAAGCCCCCAAAATGTCAAGAATAGATGTTTAGCAGACCTCCCAGAAGTCCCTAATAATATAGATTTAATGTGTACAGTAAGCTTCTAAACCAGAACCAGGGGGATCACTATAAAAACAGAAGTCCTAGCTGCTGAGAGGCCGAAAACACAGCTTGTGGGAATCACTGCAGCAGAAAGGAGAGCGAATTGTGACCGGTGGATTCACTGTACTTATACTTTGCTGCACAAAGTTCCAGGGAGGAAGAAGCAAGTCTGCATCTGGAAAAATGTACTTCTGAGTACACAGTGACCTAGACATAGTTTCAAATTGCTTAGAGAAAACACACATGCACACATGTACACTCCTCAACACTTGGCATTTGTAAGAGTGCAGGGAAAAAGAGGATTTGTTTAGTCTTAAAGAGGCCAGCTTTGTGTTTCCCTTGCACATCTGACAGCAAAAATTAAAAAGTCAGATGAAACATGAAAGAAGGAAATTATTTTGGCAAGTTGACCCCTTCCATCATGAAGGAAAAAGGGACAAGAGCACATTCAATTGCTCTCACTGACAAGAGGATTAAATACCCAGAACAAGCAAGGGCAAAAACTGCTGCTTGACCTAAGGAATCATCTGCCAACACATTGATTCCTGAAGGAACTGAAGAGAAGGAGGGAGAAAGCTAGTTTCTAACTGTGACCAGACCTATCACCTTGCATTTCTAGATTCACACCTGGGAAAGGATTTGGAAACAATTCACCTGGTGTGTACAGATAAGCAGTTTGTCCTTAGAAGAAAAGAAAATGCAGTTATGTCTAGAATAAGGTCCAGAACTAAGTCTGGTGGTTTTTTCCTGCTGAAGATAGCAAACTGAGTCTTCATTTTAAATCATTAAAATAGTTAGGTAAAATTGTTAGTACCATGTACTGGGTTAAAGGAATCTTAAAGATACTTACACCATTTTAAAGAATGCTTTGGTTATATACTTAAATAGGAAAATATGGCTCCTCTGCCCTTGCAACAAAATGTGCAGATCACCTCCCTAAAAAAATTAACTGTATTAATGTGTGTGCTCAATTATCTCCACATCATGGTCCAAATGCTCTGATACTTAGTGTAAATTCCTCTGGCATTACCAAAGGAAAGTCTCAGGCACTACAAAGCTAATTTCAGACAGTAAGAAAATTTTGAGTGATGGATATATCCAGACCTGGAACTGGACAAAGCTAGCTTTAGGGGTAATCATCTAAATTCAGAGATGATTAATGACCCAAGATATTGACAATTTATTGCAACACCCACACAAACCCCCTCCTCAATCAGGATGAAACATCTGGCCTCAGGAACCAAAGCAGGGGAAGGGTAGAAAGCATCCCCGGAAAGAGACAGAAGCCAAAAGGTATGTACAGAACAAGTGTAACCATATTATTATTATTGAGACTTTTCTTGTATAAAAGCATTCTAACTGTAGAATTCTTTCTTTTCCAGTAACAATTAGACAATTACATCTAGACCAATAACGATTAGAATTTTAAGACTTCAATTATAGTGACATTACATTCTTGACTTTGTGTGTGTATATACCTATATCATAAATATATGTATGGTATATTTCTTATATATATGTAAAATGTGTGCTTCCTCTTTGCTCATCATCAAGACATTGATTGCAACACCATAAAATAAGGGTTGAATTTGTAGAGTTTCGCAGGATCATAAACCATTAGACTGTGAAGAGCATTTTCTAAGGAAAGTAGCTTATTTACAAAAAACATGCAAGTGCTTTCCTGTTAATATGAAATGTGGACAACCTACTAAAGTTAGTCATTGCCAACCCTCTGGATGGTGGCTCAGGTGACTCAGATCTTTTGTTTCGAGCACTCCTCAGGAGTGTCCAGACATACTGTCTCCAACTTTTAAAAGGTATTATAAAATATGCAAGTGTGAATCATGCCATATCATTTCATCTCATATACTAACAAAAGGAGTCCTCAAACTCTCGTTTTGACAGATATTACAGAAGATTTGTTCTTGCCACACGAAGAAGCAATGGCAACAGCTGGAGGATGGTGGTTTGATCAGATTGACGCTAAACGCAGGAGGCCAAAACCAATTTCTATTTCAGGCTGAGGGAGGAAATCTTCACCTAGTGATAAGGAACTAGATGACATGAAGACTTTTATTACTTTGGATGTGCTTTGTTTTGTAACTTCAAGCAGATTATTTCACACCCTTGATACTCTGTTCCTCTCCTACTCACTTAAATGTTTTGTTCACTGCAATTATAGGTTTTTAAGGCCGTGATCGCCTCTCATTACTTGCATTTAATGCTAGTAAAGTATAAAGTTTATGGGTTCCTAACCCAGATCGAAGTATATTGCTGTGGCCATGGTACATAATGACAACAAGGTTTCTGTGAGGAGGCAAGAAGGTTTTCAGTGAATAAAAGAAAGATACTTTTCTTTTTTTGCTAAGGAAGAATTGCCAAGTACCAGAAACACATAGGCAGCTATTGTTTAATATTTAATATCTCTACAGGCAAAAGTACCAGCTCAAACACATATAATGCATTTAAGTTGGTGCTCTGGGGTGATGCTGATAGTTTGTAACTATTATATCTTCAGATCGAGAAGAGCAGTTTCAGATCAAGTTTAACACAGCTTTACCTAGTGACACTGAGCAAGTGCTGGATTGTTTCCTCTGACTGTGTCACTTGTAATGAGTGACTTTAATATCTATGCTAATAAAGCTTGCTGCATTTCCTATATAAGCTTGACACAAGCCCCAGTGGCAAAGAAGGAACAGGTATCTAAATTAAACTGAAAATGTCTTGATTGAAATAGAAAGAAATTATATTAACCGGTCACCTGTGGGTACATGTTATATGCTACCCTGTGCTGAGTTTGCTGTTATGAGTGTCTCGCATACTAATGTATGTCAAGCTTTGACAAAGCAGATAAGGAGCATCTCCATCACTGAGAGGAGACAGACTGGCACTCCATCTTAGCAGTTCACTAAAATCTTTCTTTTGCTACTGGCAATTTCCTTTGCTGCACATGAGATGGGGCTCGTCCTATTGTTTCCTACAAGCAGCACCAAAGTTTATGACAGATATAATCCTCAGATAACATATGAAATTAGTTCCAAACAGAGGCAGAGTACAGTATTGAAGGAGCTTAGAGGTGGCTTGAGTTAGGCGAACCCAGGTTGTACTAAATCAGAAGGCTTTATTTACATACAGAGATGTAATTGGGTTATAATTCTGTAAGAATTATATACCAATGTCTTATATCTTCATAGTGCTATAACTGGCTTTTTGAGAGTGCCCAGAAGCCTTCATTACAGAGTAGAATAAAAGCATTGTTTTAGTTGTAAAATACAGCATAATAAGGTCAGCACATCCAGGTGGCCCAGGAGACAAGACACACAGAAGGCTGAATACTCTAATTCTCTTTTCCAGCCACAGAATTCATCCCCTCCCTGATATTTTTCCTGCCATAATTTCTATATTTGTAAACAAGAATTTAATTTATTCCCCAATACAGTGCTACAAAACCATAGCATAAAGTAACGATGGAATGGATTGGGCCACGTACTATATCCCAAACTTTTCACAAGCTGAAGCTGATCAGCTACATCTTATGCTGAGCAGACCTGCTCCTGGAATAGAAGTCACAACAGAGTGAAGTAGTTCAAACAGAAGTAATTTTTACTCTGTCTTCTTCAGGTTGTCTTCACTTAAGAAGGATTAGTTGGGCTTTAAGTGAGTATAGGAATTACATCCAAGAAGATGTAATGATTTGGAATGATTTGGCAATGATTTGGAATGCTGCTGCATTGTAGGGCAGATCAGTGCCAGTGGGTGAGAGGGATAGAAAAGGAAGACATTAGCATCTACTTCAAAAAGATGTAGCAAAAGGTTCTCAGACAAAGCAAATCTAGTACATGTTCAAACCCTTATCAGTAGTTTGAAGAAAATGAGTCTCTGCACTATGGCATAGAAAGAAATATTAATTTCTAGTTCTTTCTCTATGGTTATTCAGTCAGAAACTCTAAAGAGAACAAGAAAAATCTTGCTCAATTATATAGAAAAAGTGGTGATGCATTGCATTCTTACGGAACTTCTTTAGTCCTGTGCTACCTTTATCATATCTTTTGTAGTGTACCTTCCCCAGTATCACTCAGCACATTCATTTTCTTTAGGAACATTTCTGCATTTCAAAAAAATAATAGGAAAAGAGTAAGTGAAGATTTATTTCTATTATTCACCCAGGGATTGTTCTAGAAACATTCTGATCCTTCAAAGCAGGACATTTCATTGTTTATTATAATATGGTAGGCAGTTTAATTTTTCTAAATTGAAATCTATAAACTATTCTATGTGGCAACATCAGTTAATCCTGGAATTATTCCATTAACCTTGGCTAGATTTGAATTCAAATGATAATGTTTATAAAACCTCACAGAAAATCTTACCAGAAAGGAGAAAGTAATAGGAAATGAATTAAGTAGAAAGTATAGAATAAAAAAGAACATAAAGATTTCTGGAATGATCAGAGTAATGTAGCATGTCCGCATGAGGAAACCAACATTCAATGCAGATTGTAAGTGTACACTTAACAGATAGTTTATCATAGGTATGTTCTTTATTAAACCTCCAACTTATGATTTTAGTTATTTCTGACAAATTGATGTTAAGACTTGCTTCTGAACAGCACTACCAGCTGAAAGTCATCTTTTAAATACTTTGAAGTGTTCTAAATTGACATAAACTGTTTCCAGTGTATCATGATAGAGATGATCTTTAGTATCAAAATAGATTTTTAAATGAGAATAAATTTTGGAAATTATCTTTGCCCTGTGTTTACCCCTGTGCATTTTTGTCAGAACAAAAACTTTCAAGTTTTTTTCTCTGTGTTGCAAAAGTGATTGCAATTCCTGAACAATAATTTTCATGTTTAATCAATTTCCTTATTTTCTAGGCTTCCTGAGGTTTGTATTGCCCTGCTCACTAACACAGAATCACACAACCATCGAGGTTGGAAAAGATCTCCAAGGTCATCAAGTCCAACCTGTGACTGGTCCCCACCTTGTCAACCAGACCAGAGCACAGAGTGCCACATCCAGTCATTCCTTGGACACCTCCAGGAATGGGACTCCAGCGCCTCCCTGTGCAGATATTTCCAGTTCCTGACCACCCTTTCCATGAAGAAATTCCTCCTGATGTCCAACCTAACATGAAGTGGAGAGGCACCCCCAACCAGCTTTCAATATAATTTTTCTGAAGAAGATATCTAAAAAGTTTTCTTTTCAGTAGATACTAGCTCTGCAATCAAATGCAAGCCCACACATTTTTTTGTTAGACCAAGTGCCCATTTGAATTAGGATGTCTGCCATGATATTGCATAGGGTTAAACTGGAAATTAATGCAAGGCAAATTCAGGCAGAGATTTAAAGAGCCTGAGCTCTGGCAATAGTCTATATCTTCTTGCTGAGTTTACTCAGCTCTCGCTGACTGAAACAGCTCATTATTTCATTTAGAATAAGGCTGAATCCATGGGTTATCTTACTCCATGGTATTTTAGTCCACATGGTTCTCAGTCAGTCTTTTTATGTCTGAAGATTGTTGAGTAAACAATAATCTTCAGACATAATTTAGACCACAAACAACATGTGATATTGAGGCCACATTAATGACTGGAAAAAAAAGACTTGGTAGTCTTCATCAAAATCTGACTAATTTTTATTCATATTTTTCCTAACATCAGGAACAAAACACTTCTCCAAAGTAGTCTGAATTTATCTTCATACGTTGTTATAGTCTGAACACACTAACTTGAAAACAGATTTATAAACATGTTTTGTAATTCACTAAATTATATAAACTAGTAATCCCTCTGGTCAGAATAAGGAAACTGAGTAGAGAGGACTGAATAGCTGAAAAGCAGCAAAAGCAGGCACACTTGTATAACCCCTGGTTTTGTAACAAAGTTTTCTTCTGAACTCTGTTGTTTATGTGGTAAAAATCTTGGTTTAGGGCATGGGGGAAATGAATAGAGTTAGTGCAAACTCAGGCAGGGGGAAATTCTCTTTAATAAAGTAGATAATAGAACACCAGTATTTCTTGTACCTTGTCCCTCTTCCTTCGAGTACTTAGAGATATTAACAACCATCCAGCCCATCACATTTACAATAGTACACTTTGCTGCAGTGATTGAATTTTTTTCAATCTTCCTGTCTTTGCAATCTATTTCAGGATGCATTTGCGTCTGTTTCACACTGCAAATATCACATTTATCACATTTAGCATCACAATGGAAAACAAGGGTACAGATTAAATCCTGGGAAGATACCAAACACAGGTCAGGAGTACTGACAAAATAGGAAAGCCAGATTTAATATTCTCTAGTGGTTACAAGTGTTTACAGAATCTACCCAGTTTCCTGGCCCCATGTGTTCAGCTGCTCTCAGGATCAGAAGGATTACTGGAACACAGTAGAATATTCTGGATGAATATTTGTTTTTCAGCATAGGAGAGGGACACCTGTTTGGAAGGCACACTGAGGACAGGACGCAGGATGTGTTCCAACAAATCATCCTTGACAGCTTAGCTGTATTTAACCTCAGTAATAAAGATGGTCAATAGTATCTGAAAAGCTCTTGACATTAAGGTCATTCTCAGATGAGATTTTGATTCTGTTCTTGTTTCTGTTGATCATTTGACACTGTAAGATAGTAATTTCAGAAGTAATTGTCTGAGTGATGTATCTCATGAAATCTTCTCTTTTTTTTTCCCTCCTTTCTTGATGGAAAATTGAGTTGTATTTTCAGAACTGTTTTTTGTTAAAAGAGAACTACATTAAAAATTCAATTAGTTACAAATATAAAAGATATAAACCAAATAGTACAGTAACTCCAAAGTATGGGGAATAAGCATGCTAAATTACTTCCAAATTATGAATATTTCATATAAAAATGCCTTCAGTGTGAGCCTTCATCTATGTCACGATGACCAATATGGGCCACTAGCCCTGAAAGGAGTGTAAGAAGGTTTCATGTGCTCAGGAAGGGCTCACATCTTGTGGCTGTAAGCATTCTCAGTGCATTTCACATTAATAATGAAATCAAGCTTTTTTTGGTCTCATAACTATTATCTATGTGTTATAAGTTTTGAGCCTTAGTCATCATGACACATTAATCTGTTAGGAAGAGTTTACAGAAAGGAATAGGCAAAGACAGGTTAGTCTCTTATACATGTGAATCATAGGTATAAAAGGTGTTTATATTAGGAAAAAAAATGAGGTGAAAGAAATAGAACTTCATGTTAAAACAGAGGTGGCCCGCTTGTACTAAATTTCCAGTCTTCCAGAGACACAAAGGCACAGGAAAGCACAAATTCATGAATAAGTTGCATCCAAAAGAAACTAGTACTTAATTGTCTAACAACGATAAATATTGGTTTTAGGGGTATTCCATAGTTGGGATGATCTACTTTGCCACGTTTAACAGATGATGCAAAGAAACTACAGCAGAGAATTGGAGGTGTTTCATTTGTAGCAATGGGATCACTACTACAGTCCTCACTGAATAATCCACTGTTGCTGAAAGCTCAAAATACTCTTGTTTAAAGAGTATTTCACAAAACACTTCATGCAAGGATTATCTTTATCTGAATAAATATCTTACTATTGCACATCAATTAACATCTTCAAGCATCAGTTATCAAGTGTCCCGTTAGTGGACAAATGGTTTTTTTGTTTACCATTTTACTGCCCATAAGTTTAAAGAACTCCCTAAAGTTTCTTGAACTGTCTGAGGGAATTCATACTGAATAAGGTTTTTTTAAACTCTACTAGTTAAATATTTAATTTTCTCTGATTTTATAGGTCATTTAATCCTCAGCAGATTGTTTATAATTTTTAAAGGCCTTCTGCTTTTTACATAAGTCTTTATGACTTAATGAAAATAGCATCTGTTGCCCTTACCTGCGCTTGGAATTACATCTCATTTAGTAATTTTTCCAAATGTTTCTTCATATTTTTTTATTTGGGAGAGAAGCAGGTTTTGTGTTGAAGCTTTCTTTTTTTCATCGATATTCAAGAAAAATAAATTTTGTATTCAAAAAATTCTATTGCCATCTATATCCCCAAAGAATTGGGTACATTAGCCAAATAGGGCATTCTTTTCCCTTAGTACTTATTGTGTTTCCCCTGTTTATATAGCTTAACACATTGAATCCCATTCAACATGGTGTAAGCTAAAGTGGGCTGAGTAACAGGTGTTTCAAAGACCTATGGTGATGCCAGCAGTCTCACCACAGTATATCGACAGAGAGACTGACAGCAAAGCTAAACTGGAGGTGGTTTTAATTTCTCTTTTTAAAGGAACAGTGTTTTTGCCATTTAACTGCCAAGAGATGCAACATATCCCTCCTGTAAATACAGGTTATTTGGAGTAGTTATTACCTATGTGCCTGCTGAGTAACTGCATTAGGATGTTTGTGCGCTTGTTTGTCTCGAGTTAAGTTACACACCTGGAATTTTACTTTTTGTAGCTGCAGCCATAGTATTATCTCATGATTGTGCCAGTGTTGGCTTTAATTGTGTTGGGATCTGGAGCCAGCCTTGTGTGATGCATCATGAACAAGGTGCATACAGGTTTTTTTCCTGAGCTTTGCAACACCCTATCTATTCCTTGCTCTATGCTTCTGTAAAAGCATAGGAATTGTACCCATCTGTGTTATACTGAATGACAGCAAATATAATCTTGGGAATCATAATACATCTTCTTTTAGAGCTGATCTATCCCTCACATACAACTCCTTTAAGCTGCCAGTTTCTGGTAGTCAAGGGACCAACCTTTTTCATATGCTTTCTATAGTTTATTAGAGCTGTTCAGAGGATGCTTTTCTACTGGCTAAGTGCTTGGCAAGTGTTTTAATATCACAGGCATCTGTTCATCTGAATATTTTTTTCGTATTTTGTCCTTCTGTGAAATGGTGCAAGGGAAACTGCTACAGGAATTTCACTTCTGGGATTCTGTATCACTTTCACATCAGACCTTTGTAATTGTGTGGTCTTGCACTGCAGACTTCTCAGTACAGAAGGCATCAGATTGTCAGGAATGTTCTCTAAGGAGCAGTGATCTGCTCTAACTTGTATTTGGTGTCCAAGCAAGATGTATACTGTATACTCATGAGACTTCTGTAACTGTGCAAATAATACTTTTTTTCTCTCAGTTCAATTTTATTTCACTACTGTCATTGATATTGAGGTCATCTGGCCTCTTTCCCGCAACAACTCTTGTGTTGCTTTATTGTCATTTGATTTTAAAGTGACAGTTCCTGTTGAGGGGGAACACATTTTCTTTCTTCTGCTTTTGCAGCTCTTGAGCAACATCACATAATTTGGCTAATCTCAGTACTAATCTTGATTAAATCACACCTGTCATGAATGCTAATGGGTTTTTGAGAAAAGGCTTTGAATTGTTTGTTTTTTCACTTCATTCAGGTCAAATTCTGATGCTTGCTGGTTTTAGTAGGTGATCAGTGGGACTTGCTCAACACAAACTTCCAGTCTGTTGTGAATCAGTTTCTGTCTCTGCTGCTGGTGGATAGTGCAATCAGATTTCTATAATCCATGCTGTTTAATGCAAGAAAGACCCCAGTGACAGTTTCAGTACCTGTTAGTCAATATTATAGTATTTTCCTCTTATTTTTTTAATATCTCTTGTACATAAGCTATACAGAGGACACTCAAGAGAGCAATAATTTTCCTAAGGAGAGCATGAACTGGCACCATTCATGTGGAGCACCCAGGATAAGAATACACTGCCTGACAAAATGTAAAGTAGGTACTCTGCATTATTGCTTGCCTCTCATGAGTTGACATGTGTGGTCCACACAAGTTGCCTCCCAACTTTTCAGTTATGCCACATGTGCTGTTTTGGACACTGTCTTTAAGTAAAATCATTACAATGAAATCAGGAAATCAGGAATTTCCAGATCATCTCTTTTGGCAGACATCTTTTTATGAATCTGGGTCAGACACTACCCCTTATGTTTTAGTTCCCCTACTGGGAACCATTAATAATGATGATAACTATGATAACTTTCTGATGTTTTTTTTTTTTTCAGTCTAAATCAAATAAAATTGAAAACATTTTTAGGATAAATATCCCTGTCTCTGTGGATATTGCATATACTGTATAATAAGAGTATTGCATATACAGTATAGTAAGAGTCTAGTCTTCACACTAGGATTTACAAAATTTTGCAAAGAATAGAGAAATTATTTCCCAGTTTGCTACAGATTCATAATAGAGAATTGGTAAAAAAAAATCTACTGGGAGGAGTGCTGGCAGACTCAAACCTTTTAAAAGCATGCTTTTTAGCCATTTACTTTGCGTAGGGCCCATTCCAACACTAACTAACCATAAAGAAAAATAGGATGGAAAAAAGACTGGTGGGTTTTTTTTATATTAGATTTTTTTTTAAATAGTCTCTTAAATCATATAATGAGGTACAAACTGGCTCACTTCTATGCTTTCGGTGACAAAAATAGAGATGGTATTTTAAAACAACCTCTGAGTAAGGGAGCTATGTCTGTTAAAACTTCCTCTCTAAAGTAATTTTTCTGTGGAGTAAGAGCTAGACTGCGTTTAGCAGAAAGTTTTATTTCTTAGCACAACAACATCTCTTGCTCTAAATAATCTCAACAGAGATTCTCCTGTAGGTTTTTATAGAACATAATACTCTATGGCAGAGAAAGCACTCCTCTTGGAACCTATGATCATAAATTTCTATTTAAATTAATTTTTTTTGCAATGGAGTTCTCCCCAAAATTCTGTTTTATATATGGTTATATATCCAAATATGTAGTAAGAAACAAGGATTGTGTGTATTTATTTTTCTACCTATACTTGAAAAAAGGAGGTTCAATCTCCATGTAAAAACTGTTTATGCTACTGGTAGGGTCAACAATGTGTTGCCTTATAGGACACAGATAATTTCAAGCATTTGTTTTGAACTTTCAAATGCTGAGTATGTTATCTGAGCACACATAGCAGATAATTTTTTTTTCTGTGAACCAAAGCATTCAACAAAATGCCTAACTCATTTTCATGCATTCAAGCAACTGCAAAAAAGAAACAAAAGAAACAAAAGAAAAAAACCCATTAATTCTTTTCTTTCAGGCAATAAAATTATAACAAAATTAATAAGTATGAAATTACAGTGAAAATCAGAACATAATTCACAGGAGAAATAATTTGGATTTCCTCATATAATATTATGAAGGTACAAAAGTCAGAGATCAAGTGAGCAAAAGCTGTGGAAAGCAATTGAAAACCTAATGGTGATTCCCTATGTCTTGTAGAGATGGAAATGAGAGAAAGAATAAGAATTTAAAGGTGCAGCTGTGATTACTGAACGTACTGGTGTTAATTCTGGAGACAGGTTTCCTGATATGTTTGGGGTTTTTTACCCCCCTTGGATTTTACATTTCCTTAAGGAATTTCCTTGTATTGTTTCTGCAGCATGCCTGTTTAAGATGACCTGAAAAAGTAGAAACTGCCCTTTGCTATTTCTTTTATATCAGAGGATTGAGTAGCTGGCAAATGGCAATAATGGTATGTTTGCTTGTGAATTTTCCTGCAGTATCTGTACAGTTTTCATTTTGCTCCATTTCCTTCATTATATCACATTGCATTCATGCACTTATACTACCTCCTGCAGAAGACTTTATTTTCAGGTGATTAGAAGCTGCTGGCTTTCCTCAGAGGCAGTGCAACAGACATATTCTGTATTAGACCATTCATTGATAGAAAAAGACAATATTTTCTGCATCTATAAAGAGCTTGTTTTGCAAAGAGTACTGTAGGAATGTTGAGTTTAAATATACACAGCTGGTAACAAAAATAAGTGGGGAAATAGAATATAATCAATGGAAAAACACTCTATATAGTTTCATACATCCATTACAGCATCCTTTACTGGTATTCGTATGTACAAAACATATTTTTTCTATGGAATCAGGTACTTAAGCAGGAAAATTATACATATTAGCTTCCTGAATGCAACATTTTTTGCTTCAGTATGTTAGGTGTACACATTTCCATTTTTAATGCAAGGTATACAAGTGTCAAATAAATTTTACAGCCTAATGCGGTCTAAAATGTGTTAGGGTTACACCAAAGCAGTAATTAATATTCATCCTTGAACTGTTTTCTTCCAAAGAAAATAAATAATTTCATTTCTTTTTATCATTACCAGCTTCAAAATGACCACTCATGTCCATAACATAGTTTTACCGTACTAGAAATTTTGAATTGGTACAATTAACAGTAACTTAACAGAACAAATGAATGAATTTTCCCATTTCTTAAAGGTATTCTTCAGTATAAAATTCTGATTAACAAGACAATAATCTCAACATTCCTTGAACTTTTCTCTCTTTCTGGTAAATATCAGCAGTTAAGTCCATGCCCTAGCAGCAGATGTCTTCTTTCCTCTCAATGACCATTCAAATGGTAGCCTAAATGAAGTATTTATCTATCCAAATATTTTCTGTTCTATAGTTGGAGTCAGTTTTCTAAAAAAGTACTAGTAAAATGCATAATGGCTAAACATGGAAAATTTTCTCTTTTTTTTCCATTTTGAGAAGCATTTAATTATATTTGGTATGTGACTGCATTGAGCAGTTTCTTTGCATAATAGTGGTGAAGAGCAAAGATGAGGATTTTTTTCCCTTTTTGTTAGTAATAGTGTCACAAACTGAAAGTCTGAGATATAATAATCAGAGACACTATGAAATTCTTCACTGAACTTATCTGCTTCACTGGGCCTGCTTCAAAATCTCTGAGCAATATTGCTAGTCATGTGAAGCAACCCCCAGGAATCATGAAACAAACCCTTAAAATTATTCCTGTACTGGATGGCTATAATAAAGGTATTCTATTTTCCTGCTAGAATGTCAGTTCTCTGGAAAGTAGCCAGAAACTTTACCAGATTCAAGAGTTAATTACAGTTGTTTTAATAGCCTGGTTTTAAAAAAGTAAAATACCATAGGTGTAGGTTTTTCATAAATTATGTGTGGTGATTTTAACTCCAGCTGGAAGTTAAACTCCAAATAAGCCACTGCCCTTACCCTACCCCTTCCCATGAGGCAAAAGGGACAAAAGCAGAGACTACGGGTTGAAATAACTATTTACTGAAAGCACAAAGCAATGCAACAAGAAATGCACAATAACAATACTAATAACCGAAGTGTACAAAAAATGAAGGCGTTTTACCCATAGAAAGATGTTCACCACCTCAACTTGAATAATTAAGAGAATTAGGAAATTTCTCATGTCTTTCACCTAGTAAGAAGCTTCTCTTAATTTTGATAATTCATTGCAACTTGCCTTTGTATTGCAGATTTTAGTTTTTATCCACCCATTTCTCTAGTAAGGAACAGCTTCATTTTGGAAAATGTTCACAAGAGCACACTGGCTGGTTTTTTCATTCACATATTTTTGCTTTAAGTTATTATTTTTGAGGTGTGCCTTTCCTGGATATAGTTTCAAACAGTATAGCAAATCACATCAATAACGAGCTAATTCACGTGCAACATGCAGTCGACTCGGGTCACACAAGTATTTTCTGTGCAGTCACACAAAGCAGTTTAACGGAGATTTGTGGCTTGCATAGTCAGCTTTCTACTCAGTATAGGCTTGAAGGGTTTTTTTTTTTAGTTTTCATAAGCTCTGTTTTAAGTCTATAACAAACCGATTTACATGAGCACTTTACTGTCTCACTGTCCATGATTATATTTATTTTGCGAACAAGATAAAAATGGGCCATAAACCTTCCATTGCTCTTGTTAACTTAGAGCATCTGCTCCAGTAATAAGCACCTGGTTGGGTAACTTTGACATCTGTGAATCTCTCAGTTGATGGAGTTGCCCTTACTGAGTATGCCAGCAGAGATGATGAAAACCTTATTAGATCTATTTCACATTCTTTTTTTTTTTTTGTAGTCCTATATACCTTTGCCAAAGTTGCATTCTGGTTGTGTGGCTTTTACGCACTTTTTTTCTGATTTGTACAGCTCTTAAGTTTTATTTTCTAGCACCTACCAAAACCCAATGTATACCTCGAATGCTTCCACGAGAAGCAGTAAAGAAGATATTTGCTAGTGATATGTAGGTTTCAAGGAACTGGAACACAAAGAGAGTTTGACAGGCAGCTGAACAGCAGCTCTCTTTAATTATGTATTATGCTTCTGGTAAGTGTGAGTGCCAAAAAGGTTTGTAGCACCATACTGACAAGTATCATTTGAAGGTCTACATGCCATTAATGAAAAAAGCAGAATGGAGGCTCATGAGTTTCAATTAAAACTATGTCACAGGATTTAGGGATAGTTTCAGATAATTATGATTTTTGTACAGAAAACATGCAGAAAAGAAATAAACAGTAGAAGTAATAAGACTTTATCTCCTGTCAGAACCGGTTTTTTGTTTTGATAATACCATCTCTCATTTCTCAACAAACATTTGCAAACCGGTTTGAAAAGATGAAAAGCAGACAAGCTATATTACAGCTGTCACTTCTGGGAACTTTTATTTTCCCCTGAGACAAGGATCTTCTTCTCCATCTAATTTTGAATCAGTGAAGTGAAAAGATATGTAATCTTTGATTACAGCTGCAACTGAAATGTGTGTGTGTGTGTACATGTGTTTGTGAGTGAGTGTGTGAGGGAGTTATGTATGCTCCCACCTGTACCTGTCTCCATATGTTTAGAAACATACAATGCCAACTTCCACATTGAACCAAATCAATACACAATATTTTGGTTTGTGATCTCCAGGTAAAATACCCATTCTCTGCAAGTAATTTTTAATAATGGTTTTCATCCTCTGGTTAGTTTCTCTTTCAATTTTTTTTCTTAAGCCAAGGGATTCAGGTCTCAGACTGATATGCTCTGAGCATAATGCCAATGTAATCCTTTTTAGTTCTGTGAAAATTAAAGTTCTTTTTCCACAATTAATTCAAGTTTTGCATGATCTTGCTGCTTGTCTTACAAGTCAATGTCCAAGCATTTGCAAATAGGATACCAATGAAATGTAAAATGCAATCTGGTTTTCATGAGTATCATCCCATTATAAGTTTTTTACTGGGTTTCGTCAAGCTGACAATTGTGATGACAGAGAGCAGATATAAAAAATGAGTGGATTTTGACTAGTTTGGATAGCCAGCTTACTTTGATTCTTCTGTTAGATGGCTTATCTCAGGGAAGATTAATCCACCAGCTACTTTTTTAAAGGATATGATGTGAATTTAATGCATGGAAAAGTTATGATGGAACAAAAACCTCTGGGAGTGAAGCCAACATTTCTGACTTTGGAGTTGTATACATCAACATGTCCTAAAAGGAATTTAAAAGCAACTGGGTTGTGGGAGCAGTGACTTGCTTTTTTTTTTATCATTCTTAAAGCTCTCTACCCGAGGATTTCATATCTTGGGTTCTAAATACAAAGCTATCACATGAAAGGTCCTCTGACACACTTTTAAGGAATTATTCTCCCAGCTTTATGTGCAGAGTTCAATTGATTAAGTATGCTCAAGGATAGATTGTATATTTTAATGGACTTCCTTTTGAAGATGCATATCAAAATAAGCATTCACTGTGTCGATTATTCAAAAGCTGCCTAATAGTTAAATTTTGGAGAGGTCTCATCATCTGACAAACTGCTACTGAAAACTACAGAAGTCAGTACAGAAAAACAAACCATCCAGAGTGGTATTCCCTCACAGCCACAAGGAATTCTACAAGCAAAAGCACAGAGTGACCCACTGGAAATTGTTTTTTTTCTCCATTAACTCAAGTGAAGGACACTAAACTATACAGAATTTTTAGAGTAGAGAAGATTAATTTCATCCACCCAGTAGTCATGCACACCATGTAAGGATTTGGTTCCGAATTTTTAATCACAGCTAGATTTTTAATGTCCTCACTCTGACTTTTCCTGAGAAGCAGACATTTACACTCTTAAACTGATAAGCATTTGCCATCATCTGTAACATGAAAATACTCTATATCCAGCTACGGAGTTTAGATATATACCCACCCACCTTAATGATTATCATAAGTTCCAATAATTTAATGGCAGTAAATAAAAATACCAAATTCAATTAAAGTGAGAAATGAAGTTTGCCTGGAATCAAAGAGTCAAAAAAAGAAGAAGAAACAAGGAATTTGATTAACGATTTCATGCACAAACACTGTCACACACAGTCTCATATTGTTTTATTAAAAGAAAGTAAATGCCAATATGCTAACCTTAATTATTCTGCATGGAAGGTCTGGGGTTTTTTTTGCAAACTAGCCTAATATATTTCATGTACTGTACAAAATCATACATGGTGCAGCAGTTAGAATGGAGTAGTATTATTATGCAATAAATACATTTTCTGCAAGCCATTTAAGAAAAGCAAATTATTAGGAAAGGCAATTGCTTATCATATGGTCTACTGACAGAGTACAGACTCATGAATTATCCCTTTAATTAAAGGTATTAATCGACCTGTAAAGGAGCTGTCACATTCCTTTACCATCATGGCTACCAAAGCAATATTATCAATATAATTTTAAGCCCTGTTAAAATCTTTCAGTATGTTCCATTTAACCTTTTCATGCATTAATAAATGTGTCAATATTATGTTTATGCATACTATACAATATATGGTGTAATTGATTAGCTCAATTGCATCTTTTCCTACACTTCGATCTATGGTGAACAAAGGTCATCCTAATCACACAAAAATCAAATACAGCATACAGTGAGTTTCATTCTAAAATACAGATTAATAGTTAAGGAAAAATTACTTCCTGGAGTTATAACAGCCTAGTAGCAGATGTATTTTAAACAATAACTTCAGAATGCTATTTTCTACAGAAAGCAAAAACCAACCAACCAACAAAACAAACCAAAAAACCCCAAAGAAAATGTAGCTAAATCCAAAGAACTAAGAAGAGAGAAATCACCACAATCTAAGCATCAAATTATCCTGCAACATGTGATTGGTGATGATTCTGTAATACAGAATCACAATTCTCTTGAACTGCTAAGTGAGAACTTGTACATATCACACTGAAGTATATTTGGGATTTCTCCTGTATTGTGGATAGCTGATTTCTCCTATTGAAGAGAATCTTAGTTCTAACTGATCTCATTCTCACAAGTGTCAGTAGAAAGTTAACTACAGATCGACATACAGTAGGAGGAATGCACTATGTGTTCATTTTTCAGCATACAATTAGCTAGAAATATAGCTGTAGGCTAGAACTACAGCTAAAGCTTCTTATCAATGCCTTTATATTGCAGAAATGTATGCTAAAACTCTTAAATAAATGAAAAGTTCTACACAACAAAATTCAAATAGAAACATCAATGCATGATTGATTAAATAAATTTAAACAAGCAGCATTCTTTTTTAGACTCCCCTATCCTGACAAGTTCAATGAAAGTTGAAATTAATGAAGCATGTTGATCTGATGAATCTCACTGAGATTGCGTACTACTGAGAGATACTCAGACTGTCTGAATCAGAAAGGGAAAAGGGGAAGAATAAAATACTGGAAACAGCATGAGGATTTACAATATCAGGCAAAAGATAAAGCCTTTTTTTCAGTATGTATTTTTATATTTACATTGACAGTGATGGACAGAGAAATCTCTGTAGTTTTCATCCATGTTTTGTTTTATTGACTGATTCATGTATTTTATGCAAATTCCACATATTTTTTCATAAGGAAGGAAATGATTAAAAAAATCCCCAGAAGACAAGCAAAACAAAAACAAAAACACAAAACACCACAAAATGTGGAAATGTTCTGCCAATAAATTAGAAACAAAAAGACATTTTTCAGCAGGTACACTAGATGTCTTTTGCAAATAATTTTTGAAAACTTCTTTTGAAAAGAAATTGAGCATGAAAATTGCATGAATATGTATTGATAATAGTTTAGGTTCTGTGTGTTTCTAGCTGCTGTTACTTTGCCCCTGCACACAATATTTTGAGCAGAAATACACCCTGAAATACTTCAGGCACTATGAAATAGCAATCTACTTAACCAGGACCTATGTGGAACAAGAACAGATTGCTAGTTTTCAAACTGGTCTTCTCACATTTCTTCCTTGAAATTAATTATATTTGCATTCTTTAATATATTCTTCTTTACATCTTTTTCCAATTTTTATTGTGGCACAGACCAAAAAAAAGTCAGTAGCTGCCAGATGTAAACTGAGCAGACACCATGGGTAGTGTGAGTGTGCTGTGTTAGAGAGCATTTGACCATTATTCATACAAAGCCAAGCAGGAGAATACAAGTCAATTCCTGCTACATTTCATAGCCTATATCTTGGCATAATGGCCTCTGCTCTAATCAATATTTCCAATTGTACTAGGCTCCTATAGGTGACATTAAAGTGAATGAGGTTTATTTTGTGATATAACCATATTGACCAAACAATTATCTTGTGGAAACAGTGGATCATCACAGCCACTTTCCTTCTTAAATAACTAATTCAGCATATGAAACATGACCCTACTGCAGTGTCTTGCCACAAATGGCCTCCAAGCTCTCTACAAATCTTTTTCATAGAACTACTTATGCTTTTACATGTGAAAGAAAAATATGAAACATGTAAATTACAATTATAGTGACAACTTCCTCCTGTTTTGTTACATTTTGAATTTATTTACTTTGTAAATTGTTTACTAATTTTATACCAAAATTACTTTTTGAGTTACATCTTCTTAAATTTGGTTTTATTCTGGAATCAGACTATTGAATCATAGAATCATTAAGGTTAGAAAAGACCTCTAAGATAATCCAGTCCAGCTGTTGACCAAGAACAAAGCTTTGGGAGAAAATCTACAAATTGACTCTTTGACTTTTAGTCTCATTACGATGAGGCTTATCTGAATTATTAACTCAGGTTTCACAATGAATCTTTTCACAGCTGCATATCTTAAACTTCCTTTTCACTGCAGAGCTAAGAAACCAATGCATTTTTCTACTTACTGAAGTCAATGAGAAGTTAAAATTTTTGATTCATCCGAAATGCAGGCTTTCGAGATGCTGAAATACAGTTTTAGGATCCTAAAGTAAACTCTGACAACATTTACTATGTAGATAGTGGCTCTACGAGATGTGCAATTTCAAAGTACAAATCAGTTGGTTTTCTTTTTGGCTAATACACACAGAAAGCAACTAGAGCTGATCAACTACCAGCTGAAGCATAAATATTCTAACCCCTTCCACATCCAAAAGGTCTTTGTTGGTCAGACCACCCTTAGGGATGAGAAATGTGATTTTTGTTGTGCCTTGAAGTTGGCCCATCCTCAGCGTTGCTGAGTTGCAGCCTTCTGATTCTGGTTTTCTCATGTCAGTGTTTTTCCTCCTGAATCCTTAGCTGCTGCCTATGACAATCTCAACAATTACACTTATCTGTTAATGAGTTTTGACATCCTAACAAAATTGAACGTGCACTTGGATCACAGCAACACCACACTGAAGGTCAGGCTGAAGGTCACATTAACAACCTCAAACTGGTTGGAAGATAACAAACTGAGTATCCATACTAGTTACAAGCTTAAATTAAATTGGGGTGTGGTTGTGGGAGGGGTGGGGAGGAAGAGCAAATTGGGTCCTGCTAGGAAGAAGTTTAGTTGCCATTCGAGGCTTCTGGTTTCTATGTGTCTTTCCAAAAACTTGCAGGGCTCCTAGGATAATGTCTGGCATTTCTGATGTGGATATCCCAGCTTCCCAGTTGCACTGGACATCTCTCCTTAACCATGTAAATCAGTTCCTGTATAAACACACCGTGCAGTAATGTAGGTTAAGAGTTTTGCAGGTTTAGTGCTTTTTAATTTAAGTTAAACATTTTATTTCTGGTTTTATACAGATACAATTCAAAATTTATGTTTATTTTCATAAACTGATATTGTGACAAAATGAAATTATTATTTCTGAAATTTGGAAAAACAGATATTGTTACTAAAAGTCAAAACTATTTATTGAGAACCCACACCTTTCCCTATCAGAGTCTGAAATTACTTTATGCACTGATTTTAGCCAAGATTTATTAGTGGAAGTATCTGTGCTTGGTCTTGGAACCAAAAAGTGCTAGGGTAGAGTCTTAGTGCAAGGACTTGTCCAGTGGTTCAATTGGAAAGTGGTTCAGCCTTAAAAGTGAGACCTGCTTCATCATATCTTGTGTTGTCTTGAGAAACTCCTCTCCAGACTTTCCTTTAGAAAATTCCCCACTGTTAGAGAGGAACTTTGAAATGCTCAAATCTGTCACAAACTGAAACTGCATTCTCCCAACATGCTCTGCTGATAATAGGTTCTGTATGCATATGCTGAAAGATATGTTTTCTTACAATCTCTTCATAATAATTTTAAGCATTATAAGCATGACAATGACACCGATTTAATAAGCAAAGTGGAAAACGAGAGCAGGGATGAAATAAACAAATT
This sequence comes from Oriolus oriolus, assembly GCA_013400235.1. Taxonomy (NCBI): domain Eukaryota; kingdom Metazoa; phylum Chordata; class Aves; order Passeriformes; family Corvidae; genus Oriolus; species Oriolus oriolus. The sequence goes on from VXBT01006757.1 coordinate 533,816, forward strand.
AAGGAAGATTAATTCCTAAATACTAGCATCATTAAAAGGTTAAAGTAACATTTTCATCCTTTCAGGTAAAAATAAGTGTTTTAAGATTTTCATGGAAAATCTAGCTTTCTCATTAAATGTTACAAGTAATGGGAATGCAAACCAGCTCACACCAAGGAACATTTAAATCAAATATCCTACTTTTCTCAATTACTAGAAACATATTATAAAATGACTAATATGTCATATATGTGCCTGTGTTGTTATATTAATATAGGTACATATCTATAAAATCTTTTTATAATCAGGTTTAAAGGGTTTTCTCAGTAGTAGCTGATGATAAGATCTTTGTTCATAGTTCTAAGGAGACTATTTTAATTATGTATATAGTTGTGTTTGCTCATTATTTCTAAACTGTTATTTCTTTATCTTCATAATAGAAAATGAGTTTAGTTCTATTATGACATCTTCCCACAGAATATTTCCAAACACTGAGAAACTGAAATGGATAATAGAAACAGGATTGTGGCTTTGAAATATTATTTAAATAGACAATTGTTTTAATAATCAAATTATTGTTTGCTTACATATATAGATATAGATACATTCAAGTAAATGTGTATTTAGATACAGGGATTCAGGCACACAGATAGGTAAGTATGTTTTTTGCTTCTTTTTTTTAAATTCCCTTTTGCCTTGAAGAAGTTTTGAAGATAATGGAAAAGTTACTTTCTTTATTCTTCCTCTACACCTGTTTAATCTATTTCTTGACAATGCTCCCCCTTCATCAATTATTCTTCATCTGTTTTCTAGCAGTTACAGCTGGTGCTATTGCTGGGAAATGATGCAGTCAGTGTTTCTTGCCAATGAAAAGTAGAAGTGCCTGACATGCACTTGCAATTACTTGTACCTTAAATGGCCTCATGTCTTCCAATGGTTTAAAAGCAAGGGAGGGCAGCTTGGCACTGTGGGACTCTACAGATTAAATTTCTAGGAAATAAATGAATGTGATTAAATCCAACATCATTGATGTCTGCATCTATTTGCAGCCACCAACATGCCAATACTTTGTCTGCCACAGTAAATACTGTGGGGATCCTGGACTGTAGCAGTGGGTAGGGCAATGTGGTAATAACCCTTTTTTAATTTTTCATAGTGTCTGATATATCCATGTAATCTATCCAACTCATCTATTCTGTAATCTTTTACTAATTCATGAGTATCCATGTACATTTATATGCTATGATGCTACACAGCAGGGAGACAGGTATCTTAGCTAATCAATCAGTTGGTCATGGGAAAAAAAAACCTGTTTTCAAAAAGCATAAGAACTAATCCCCTGATGGGTGGTAGATTTAGCTGAGATACAAATATAAAGAGAAGAAGCTGAGGCCATATCTCCTTCCTGATATGCAATGGGTTCTGTAACATGGTGCTTCATAAATCTGAAATGAGGAAGTAATGCTCAAATTGCAATCATGTATTAACAATTGAAAGAGAAAGAAAAAATCCAGCAGTCAGACAATACTTGGTAGCTCTTTTAAAAATATTGTGAACTAATGAATAGTAGACCTTTCTGTGAATTGAACTGCTATTTCTAAGATATATTGGTCTTTCCTGAAATGGATGTAAATGATGTATAGTTGAATGACCTGGACATGTCATGCCTGAGTTGGCTGCTGGTGCTGCTGCTGTCTCTGGCATAGCTGAAGCTGAGTCTGAGTAGTCTCGTGCAGTTTATTTAACTGTATAGTTGATAGTTTTGCTTTGTCATCTTTGAGAAACATCTTAGTAGAAATACATTATTTTTTAGACACTTCTCAAGGAGTATTTCGGACTAAGAAATGTGTTAGTCTATTTTTGGTATATGCAGCATCACAAAAATAAATCATGACAGAAAATAGGGTTTATTCTTGCAATTAATCATACTTTCTGTTCCCTCTGTAAGAACTTAAAGAGCAGATGCCTGTCTTAAATACTGTCAAGGCCACAGAAGGAATTTGCCATAAGATAAGGAAAAATTTGTGAAAGTGTGGTGCTAATCCAAGGTCTGATGGAGGGGAAATTTGATTAGCACATCCTGCTTAATGTATTAATGTACAAAAAATTTCCACTGTGGCAAACGGTGGAAGAGGAAGCAACTGCTCATACACATACCACCCCAAGTTATAGGAATGGCACCTAGAACCACCGCACAGATACCCAGACCTTGGACTCTATAAAGGTGGTACTCCCAGAAGAATGGCTCAGGGACCCCACCCACCATTGAGAAGCCCAGGATGAAGAAGGACCAACAGGACACTGCTGGCTCCACAGGTGGTGACTGCCTTCTGCTTGATCTCTCTCTTTTTCTCCCCTCCCCCCCTCTTTTCTGTTTCTTTCTAGCTGTCTACCTCATGTATACTGTTACATAAAATCCATACTATTGACTTTGGCATATGGTCTCGTTTGCACCTCAATTCAGGCAGAGGCAGCTCTTATAATCAGATCTTAACACCTTCTATTGGTAAAACCGCAACCTGTGGTGCTGGGATGATTAATTAATTGGCGAACAAGGTTGATGCTGTCACTATAGAGATTCCTCTACAAAATTCTTATCTTGGGAAGCAGCTGTTAATTAAACTAGTGCAAACCAGCCATAACAAGACCCCCTTTACTTGTCATCTAGCCACTACATGAGCAGACAGCATTCAGAAAAAAAACCAATCAACAAGTAATGACCTTTTAAATTTTGCAGCTACTGTCATTGCTCATTTAGGGTTCTGTGGCATCAGGAAGCCACTGTGATGGTAGACCATCAAGAAAGTAGATGTAGTTTATGAATGAAGTGAGCTCTGAATGTTGTTTCACTATTTGTTGTTAAAAAGAATCATGTATAACTGAAGATATTAACTGGAGGAGCAAGCAACTTTAATGAGCTATTAGACATACTGCCACACTAAAGTGGTCATAGGCTGCTAATTGTCAATGGTTATTTCCATAGCTGTATTCCTCTAGAACTTTTAATGCATCATGTAAGTTACTCCTCACCTTTTCCAAAAGCTCTTCAGACATGATAAGGGGTTCAGCCTTTGGAGTTCAGTTTTCACAGAAGTATCTGGTCCTAAGCAGCAGGTTTGAAAATATTGGCAAAGAATTGCTCTCCAGTGTATTTTCATGTTTAATAAATCTTCTTATTGGAAATAAGTGTCCCATTTTCAGTTTAATTTGTCTATCCCTTATTTTCAGTCTCAGAAATTATGAGAGAGTATATGGTGTGAGAAACTCTCAGAAAACTTTTATATCTACTGTGGAAAAGCATGCTTTGTTCTTTGCTTTCCTTTAATTTTCTCTCAGAAAGTAATAAAATATTCTACATCATATTAGTAGTGTGAGTCATTTCAATCAGTGAAAATGACTGCTCTGTCTATTGTTCAGGATTATTCTTTAGCCACTGACTCCCACCTACAACTCTTCTCTCCTTAAAGGCATGCATACATTCTTCCCACATCCTCAGCTGTTTTAGTGCAAGCAGAGGGTATTACTAGTTATGTGTAACCACTGGGCACATATTGTGATCCCACAGAGAATGCAGTCTCAATCAGTGAGTGTTGAGGTCCTGCAGTTTATTAGCCTGTATCTCATTTATCAAGGTTTAGAAGTCAGAAGAACTGAGAAGCTGATTTGAACAGAAGTCACAGACCCACAAATCTGTGGGAAACCTAGATTGCAGTGTCTACTTGCTGCATTTCCATATGTGGTCCTATGAGAAATAGGATAAGAGAAATGCAGAACAGTCCTTCTCTGAGGCCAAAGGCAAAACTCCCATTTACTTTCCAGAACATGATCTTTTTGAGAGAGTGAAAGATTATCCTACAGTAAAAAATCCTTCTCTGTCAGATTAAAAGAAAAAAGAAGCTTTGGAGGTTTCAGATCAAATGAAAGAACACCACACAAAGAAGTTTCTGAGTCAGAAGGGTCAGTGAATCTATATTCTAGGGCTGTTTTTTAATTTTGTACTTTGAAAAGCTCTTCAGATCATGCAAAACTGCTCACATACAGTTCCATGTTACACACAGAATGAGGAAAGAAGTATTTTCTGACTGCTACAAACATCGCTGTTATCTCTCAGTGAATGTTCTCCCTTAACAGGAAAATGGAGTCTGCTCTAGTGGATAAGCCAATGTTTAAAAGTTCTTTAAATGATTGTTGTAAACCACTGAAGCCCAACTTTCTTCTTTATAGGAAAGCACTCTTCCATGAACGATATGTGACTCAGTGCTGAGGAAACTCAAATGCAAAACTACATCACTTAATTCACTACCACGAAGTAGGAGAGGGAAAAGGAAACAGAAAAATGTTTTAAAATCAGGGACAATGTTAAAAAAAAGTATTTATTTGGGGGAAAAGGAGCACTGCTGTTGAACTGTTTATTGAATTTGTTATCTACCCTTGGAGCAGTGCTGACAGTTAAAACAAATGTATCATGAATATCAAAGAAACTGAGGATCTAAACTGGGATAGTTCTAATGAAGTTAATGGTTCTGGGTCAGTTACAATTATAAAAGTTTATCTTTAAATTTTAAACCAATTTCACAACATTTTACTCTTTTAATTATACAAGATAAGCTTTGTCTGTCAAACTGACTACATAATGGTTCAGTCACAAGTATTATATTTTTTTCCCCTGTGCTCTAATATGTTTTATTGATTCAGAATCATAGAATCATTTAGTTTGAAAAAGACCTTTAAAATCATCAAGTCCAACCAGATGACCCTTAACCAAGTTAACCCCTGCATATCTTCCTGCTGAATTAAATGATTTATCATCAAATTCTGTTTAAAATTTCAGAAATGTCATTTGAGGAGGGGCTTAATTTCTCTGATTCAATTTAGCAGGACTGTGTGAATGTATAGGCACACACTCACAGACGTTGATTCTAGGAGAAACTGTGTTATTATCAAGACAAACTATTTAATTAAAAAGCACTTTTCAGAAGGGATCTAGGCTAGTGCAGGGTATTTTCCACTGATGACGTTGGATAAAAAATATAATTAAGTTGGTTTTTAGCTCCATTTAGGATAGATTAAGTACATTTAGATTTTAAGATTTTTCTTTGTAAGACATTCTGTCCAACCCCTAGTTCACATCTGGGCCTTTTCTCTCTAGCATCTCCAAACATTCGGTCCTTTGTTTAAAAGAGACAGAAAAACTTAAACAAGTTTTTCCACATAGTTTTCACTGGTGTTGTATTCAGACATAACCTTAACTTCACTCGTTTTGTATTTACAGCAGTGGGCTTCATTTTGAGTTGATTTTTAGTAAGTTCATATATTCACAGATAACCTGCCCAGAGACCAATCTTTCAGAATCTGTAGCAAGCCCATGTGCCTCACCAAAGCTCAAGTAGAGTGATCTGACTGCCATTTTCCCCAAACCAAGAAGGTTTTTGCCTTTGTGAATTGCAAGGACCCCAATTTCTATTTAAATCACAAATCAGCAGTGAAATCTTGCTTTTCTACAAAAGAGTGGTTCCCAAACGCTGTAACTGTATCTGTATCTCACTGGGCAAAATATTAGCCAAACTTGCTTACAGTGAGCAGGGCTGAAATTGTCACAAAAACCAATATAATACTGTAGGCAGCTAGGACACATTGATTTTCATAAAAGTAGTAGTACCCTTTTCCCGTAAGATCTACCGGTTCCTGTCACCAAAGTTTATTAAAGAGGGCCTGAAAACCCTGTCTTTAAGAAATCAAGATAACCAAATACCAGATAAGGAGTGCAGATACTGAGTGGAAACTAGTTCTGGACTTGAGACCTGACTACTTCCAGGTGGTACACAGACACTTTCCCATTCAGGCTGTAGGTATGCAGACTCAGGTCTGGGAGCCTCTGTGCAGTCTATCTGCATGCAGAGACAGTTTATTAAACCTCAATCCTCTTCACTGTATTCCCTGCTGTAGCCTCCTATTTTATCAGAAAAGCCTGCTCTCTTTGTTTTCGTGTTTCCATTGCAATTGCCTTTATAATTAATTTTCATATGAACTGAATATGCTTAAAAAATAGTTCATATTATATTCTGTTCTTGTTTTGGCCTCATTATTACTCTCCTTCTGCTAAACCGTATATAATCCACACACTTCATCAGGAGATATATATTTTAAAAACAGATGCCTACATGTAAATTCCTAAATTTCCATCAAGTTTCCAATCAATTTTACTGATTTTTGAAATGTTCTATACACAGAGAAATATCTACCTAACACAAATATACACAAAAAATATATATACATGCAGACATGCATGCTTTATTTTATATATGCATATATATTTATGTTATTTAAGTTCTTGAGTTAGAACGTAAAAATTCTATTTAGGCATATTAAATATTTAATGAGAAAGAAAAATCATTAATTATAGCAACATTGTACATATATTTAATGATAATCAATTTATTGAGAAAAAAGTCAGTTTTGATGAGCATTCTATGCAAGAAATAATCTTTCAGATTAGTGTTTGCATTCTGACAAACAGCGAGTTAAAACCAGAGCCCCAAATTAGAGTAGAACCAAAAAACATCATCAGGTTTTTGCAATCCTCGTAAAGATATATCACTCAGCACAAGCAGGAAGATTTCTGTATGGTATCAACTGCTTAGCAATCAGAAAAGCAAATCAACTAAAGGATAAATCAACTAAATTTTTCAGTTTATTCATAGAAAACGTATTGTGATACTGTCAACAGTGTTAGCAGGATCTGACTTCCAAAGAGGGGACACATAACACTGGTGCCATAGGGATTTCTTGTCGCGCTCCGGGGGCGGCCCAGCGGGCGGCCGAAGCTGCGACCTTCCAGAGAGAGCGTCCCGCAGGGGAACTGCCCTTCCAGGGGGTCTGTGCAGCTTCTCCGAGCAGAGGGTGGCCTCAAAGGTGTAGCAACTCCGGCTACAAGTGATTTCAGCTCTCAGTGATTTCAGCTCTCAGTGATTTCAGCTCATGAGGCCACCCAGGCAGGCCCGGGGACGGAGAGAGACGAGGGAGCCTGGCATGGTGAATTCCACAGGTGAGCTTTATTCAGCCACCCCTGTGAAGGGAGCCAGCGGCCAGGCTCTCCTGAAATCAGGGGTACAGCCAGAGTGTTTATGTAGGGAAAGGCAGGGGTGGGGTGGACACCGGTTAGCCAACAGGGTACAGACAATCTCCATAAGGAGAAGCAAGGCATGCTGGGCCTGCTTTCTGGTCACCGTAACCTAAAAAGTTCTTATCTCTTGGTAGGCTCAGGTCTCAGACACCTTTTCTCCACGGGAGGGCAGACGGCTCTGGTGCCAGGGCCTGGCAGACTTCCACAATTTCTGAGTTAAATTAGCATTTGGATATGATTTTTCAAGCAACCCTAGGGGTAATAGCCCCTGCATGTAAGATGCAAAAGCCTTTTATAAACTCAGTTAATAAAAGGAATAGTAAAACTCCATTACAGAAATACAATAGTCAGAAACAATCCCATGTCGCAAGTGCAATTAATTGTTCTAAAAGAAGGACTGCAGACACCTTATCAGAATAACAGCAGAGAGTAATAACGCTCGTAGGTATAAAGGGTAAAGTAATGAGGCAGGGCTAGGGCCAGCCAAGCATAAAGATAAAAACTAGGAATCTCCACAAAGCACCCATCCAGCAGTTAGAAAAATCAACATATTCACAGGTAGAGTGTCAGCAGCTATAACATGTACAGTAACACCACTCTCATCAACACACATGATCGTTTCCTGTGGTAGTAATTCTGTGGCCATCTTGCATCCTCTTTCTGTTTGCCAGCACCTGACGCAAGTCATAAGGCAGAAAAAGAAAAGTTCAGCTGGTTTTAGCTGTGGAAACAGTCAGAGCCCTGTTAGGATCAAACTCAACAACAGTATTTTGCCAACTTTTTTATCCTGTGTTGAAGCTAAACTTAGCGTAATGCTTGCTATGGAGTTCTGCATGCATGTGTTACAAGACAGACTTCAGATCCAAGTTCTGATCTATGAGCTGGTTGGGTAATCCCAACCCTATGTCTCAATATGTTTAAAATATTTTAAAATGGATGTGAGAGGAAATTGAGTTAACATTAGTATTTCAAGCATCCAACAGCAAGCACAAGTTTAATGTACTAATTCATGTCTTTGATGAGACCAACTTCTAGTGAGCATGATATCAAGGAAGGAGGTTATATGAATAGATTCCATTTTACTTATTACCTCTATCCTGTTTATCTGTACCCAACAGTTCTTGATTTATCTCTGACTGCTGCTGCTAAGAGTCTGAGATGTAGGTCCTTGTGTAGGTTTAACATGAAAGAGATGCTCATTCCCAGTGTGTCTTGCAAATTGTATGGGCCACATGTACTTTTCGTGCCTTAGCGAGATGAACACAGTTGACTCCAATGGAATTCTCCTTTGCCTGTCAATTTGCTTATGATAATACATTTATGAAGGTACCCTGGCATGGAAGTAAAACTCTCTGAGAAAAAGTACTGGGTTTTTTTGAATCAGGTGGTCCATTACAAAGATGTGTATTTCACATATGACATGGAAATGGGCCCTCCTCTTACCTCTTCTAAATAAGGTGCAAAATAAAAGATACATTGAAAAAAAGTGCTAATAGATTCCATCTGAAAGCACTGATCAATTTAAAAAATACATTTAATTTTTTTTAAATTTGAAAATTGACACATATAAGTGCAAATAAAGGAAAGTGTAAGTGAAACAGCTCTGTTTGTTATATAAAAAGGACCAATTTTATCACCTTGGTTTTTTCTGGAGCTACTTGAATAAGGGACAGGTATGATGACTTTCAACCAAAACTTTTATTTTTTTGTAACAAAAACTCTTTACAGAGTTATGTGAATAAACTGAAAATTAGAAAAGCTTCTCACAGCTTCAAGTAAATGAGATTAGCCAGAGTACAATTCTAGTAAATTGTAGCTAAATGAAGGAGTCCCTAAGCTCAGGTTCCCATACCTTTTTCCTGTTTCTCTTCAAATGGATGTTGCTATGTTCCTCACTTGTGTTTGTGTGTGTCTATGTGTTCAACCATATAATATTGTTATTTTGAGGGAGGGGAAACAGGGCTTTTTAGATTCGGGAGCAGTTGGATAAGTATTACTATTTTTGAATGCAACATCTGAATTCATCTGTCTGCAACCTCTTCAAAAACCGGCCACATACTGACTTAACTGAACAGCAATATTTGTACTACATGCTTCATACTGTGCCAAGTAAGTCACCAAGGCACTCAGTACAAGTTTTGCTGTCCACACATCTGTTGTTTGCAATAGCAAGTTTGACATTAACACAACCAGGAGTCCTCAGTGGAGCTGTGTAGCAGATTGTGCCTTACTGAGAACACAAAGGAATGTCAGGTGATTGGCAAGTCTTCAACACCTTTTTCAAAATACAGACTGTGTTGGGGTGTGTGTGTAAAAGTTCCCTAAGTGTTTCCAGTTTAGAAATTGATTCTAATCATAATTACAGGAATTTCACGTGGCTATGGCTCCATTTGGTTTGAAGGAATGACTCATCATTGTCAGTGCTGTAAAGAACAGAGCTCAAAGAGAGTCAAGTGATTATGGTGGAACAGTTCTGAAGTGATGAATTTGAAGAAGATGTGCATATTAAGCCAGATCAGAAATAAATGTCAAAGAAAAACCTGGAAAAGCTGTAACAAGCTTCAGTCATTTGGGCTGATAGAGGTTTATTTAACCTCAGTACATGCTGAGAACACAGGAGATGTATCTGTATCCAGATTCTGGCTTAAGTTCAGCAGATGACACTGAGGAGATTGTAGAAACATTTAACAAAAAGACAGAGGTTAATTCCTTTTATAAATATAAAACACATACCCATAAGGCTGACATTTGGTAAAGATTATACTACTCATAGAGGAATATTAAAATAACGGATCAATTTCTCTTTAAAATAAGATTAAGATAAATTTCAATTTTATATCAACTACTTTTAAAAAAATATTTTCCAAACATTTCACAAAAACTGAGTAAGAAAAATTTAGAGCAAACATCTTTGTTGGTTTTCATCTGACCAAACTGCTCTTTTCTCATACCTTGTCACCAGGTGTACGTTAACCTTGACAGAATACGACATTTCTCTAAAATAGTTGTTGTGGTTTGGCACGGCCGGGTTTTGGTCTGTCTCCCGTTAAGCTCACCTCAGCCT